>CM061069.1:145688470-146083444 GCA_030762895.1 Sophora flavescens | reverse complement strand
ACTTGTGCGTTTGACTTCACAAGATAAGGGAAAACAAGAAAGGGACACAAAGGATGGTAGGGATTTCAAAGGGGTTGTTTTTTTCTTTTTATTTTTTTAACTGGATTGTTACGATCTTAATGAGATTGACCTTCTCTCAACAAGTGGATATCACGATCGAAATTTGCCCCAAGTGTAAGGTATTCCAAAACAAAAACTCAAAACATGGGTAAACCTTTCAAGAACAAAATTGCCCCAATGTAAGGCATTCGAATAAACACAACCAATGATACACCTTTTAAGAACGAAATTGCCCCCCAAAAATTGCCCCGGTTTATGGTTCCGAGGATAAAGTTATCCTTATTCAAGCCAAATCTCGCCTAACTTTTGCTTAGACCGCTTCTTTGAGTTTTCAGTCTAACGGGCTTTTTTCTTTTTTTTAAGAGCAAGGTACTTGGAAAAGAAAGTGTGGATACCTTGTCTCACGATTAATATTTTATGAAAATAAGAGTAATTCCTCATTGATCAGAATGGACTTTTAAAGCTTGTAACGTGGCCATGGTTTAAGGGTTAAGAAACAAAAGGTATAAAAGGCTCAAACAAGTGTTTAAGGGTGAATGAGATAAATGATCTTACATCATCAAGAGAATTCCTTGCCTTAACTTGCACACACAACTTTTTTATTTTTTTCATTTCATTTTTCTCCTTCTCATCCTTTTTTTTTTCAATTCAATTACATTGCCAACATTGTCTCTTTTTGCTTTAAGCATCACATTTTCCTTCTTTTGCTTCCTCTTCTTCTTTCTTTTTCCTTCGTTTGCTTTTTTCTTTTGCTTCCTCTTCTTCTTTCTTTTAGCATCTCCTTCAGATTCTTCTTTCCTTTTCCTTAACTTATTGTGGTTGCAATCAATCTTTTATACGAGCCCCTTTTGTAGGGGTGATCCCTCGTCTAAGGTTATTTTGAACAAATTCATAAGGCTCAACAGGGTAACAAAGGATAATGATTTTTTTTTATGAAGGATAGAGAAAGATGGCCAATCTTCATTTCAAATTAGGATTACTCATTTTTCATAAAGAATTAAACTTGAGACATGGTAAGAAAACACACCTTCATTCATTTACTCTTTTTTTCTTTCTTTCTTTTTTTTCCCGGAGCAAATAGAACATGCGCAAAGGGTTTCATCAAGAAAGAAAAAAAATCCAAGGGCTGGATACCCACATAGTTCCAATGTCAAAGAAGAAACCGACAAGAAAGATAGAGGTAAACACATAAATGAAGAAGCTAAACTATGATGGAATCCATGCAAATTTATTATATTAATGCTTCAAGAAGGATGACAAAAACTTAGATCTCAACAGATTCTAATCACTAAACACAACAAATAGTTAAACAATCATCGTGACAATCTATTGATGAACAGAACAAAATGCCAAATATTGTATTTCCTCAACTATTGTCAAAAGAATCATTTGTAATGATAAGCTCTTCCCCTTGAACACTAACTAGTCCATATACTAACAGCCTTCTCACAGTGGTCTTGAAATCTTCACAATTATCAATAGAGTGACCACCTACCCCCATGTGAAACTTACAAGTGACATTTGGGTCATACCATGCTGGAAATGGGGGTTCCCTTAGGCGCACAGGCTTCTCCGAAATCATATGGACATAAAATAATCGTTGGAATAACTCATCCTTGGAAATGGATAGCCTTGGGAAAGGTAGTAGGGTTGATGGAGGGCGAAAGGTTCTTCTAATTTGTGGGTTCACTTTGGGTTGGAATTGGCTAGGGTGATTTGGTGGGGAAATAGTGGGATATGATGAGTGTGGTTGTGTGTATGGACAAGGTGATGATGGCGCTTGGAAAACATTTGTGGGATGGAAGATCTGGTGAGGTGGGTATATGAATGTAGGTGTCTGGTATAAAAAATAAGAATTGGGATCATATGGTGGTGAGTTTGATTAGTGACTTCTTTTACGGCGGCGCAATGATTTAATAATTCTTCCGTGAGAAGGTCATTCTTGGGATTAAAATAGATAAAATCATCGTCCCTACTTTTCCTTAGATGCAAAACTTATGTTGAGGTGAGACGCATATATATATATATATATATATATATATATATATATATATTGCTTGAAATGAATCTTTTATTCTCAAAATATTTTCAATTAAGCTTCTTTTTTTTGAATTTTTTTTAAAGGTTCTTCTCATTTGTGGATTCACTTTGGGTTGGAATTGGCTAGGGTGATTTGGTGGGGAAATAGTGGATATGATGAGTGTGGTTGTGTGTATGGACAAGGTGATGATGGCACTTGGAAAACATTTGTGGGATGGAAGATCTGGTGAGGTGGGTATATGAATGTAGGTGTCTGGTATAGAAAGTAAGAATTGGGATCATATGATGTTGAGTTTGATTAGTGACTTCTTTTCTGGGACGCGCAATGATTCAATAATTCTTCTGGGAGAAGGTCATTCTTGGGATTAAAATAGATAAAATCATCGTCCCTACTTTTCCTTAGATGCAAAACTTATGTTGAGGTGAGACGCAAATATATATATATATATATATATATATATATATATATATATATATATATATATATATATATATTTGCGAAATGAATCCTTTTTCTCAAAATATTTTCAATTAAGCTTCTTTTTTGAATTTTTTTAAAGAAATAACAAGAATTAAAATAATGCATGGCATGCTTGGAAAGAAAATGCAAGTTTGTGCATGTGGTGAGTTTTTTTTTTTTTTATTTCAAGTTTAAAAATGCATGAGATACATGAAACAAGTTTTTTTTTATGAAGGGGAAATTTGAGGGAAAAAAGAGAAACATGAAATCAAATTTTTATTTTTATTTTAAAAGTTGACCATACATTTTTTTCTTATAGGTGCAAGAACATGTATGATAGAGGGAAAAAATGCTCTATGTGTCGTCCACTTTGCCGTAGAAGGTCATGACTCAAAGGGGATTTGGCCACTAAGTTGAACTATTAGTGAAAATTTCAGGGTGGATCTAGAATTCTAAAGGTAGTGATCCCCGATTGTCCCCTGTCTCGAAGGTAAGGACCCGAGCTCATGACCCTAGCTGGAGGAAGGGATAAACCCTCACAGGATGACTAGTCCATGATACCGAACAATAACTGAGTGATGACTCAACAAATATCGAGAGGGGCACCAGCCGATCAATGACAATGCTGAGACACCGCCTAGTCCAAAGTTATCTACAAGCTCGGGTATAGAGCTAAAAGTGTGTGCAGCAAGTGACAATGGAAGTGTGTGTAGAGAGAGCATCCAAACTTGTACAGCCCTAAAAACTACGACAAACCTTACAAAACTAAGCCACACATATATACATCAAACAGAGAAACAACTACCCTAGGTTTCGAGGTAACAAGCCAAATTATCATCAATGAAGTATACGAAATAAATAAAGGAGAATATGAATATTAAGGAATATCAAATCTAGATAAAGCAAACAAAAATATATATATTTTTTTATTTTGTGCTTTTCTTAAATAAAAGAAAGGGGTAAAACAAATAAATTAAAATTTACTAAAAATTTGCACGATCAATTATACCAGGCTTGACTCTCTAAAAAAATTCCCCAGTGGAGTCGCCATCTGTCGCAACCAAAAATTACGGCAGGAACGGCAATAAAAAGAGATTTTAAGAAAAATGTAGAGTCGCCACCAATTTTATTTAATTTAGGAAAAATTGGAAAACCTTTAAAAATGGTCTTTGGAACCTAGTTGAGTTCGGGAGTCGGTTACGAGTAGGGAAGATGTTAAGCATCCTACATCGCCCATTCTACGAATGGTACCTTGAATTAATTGCGTAAAGTTAATAACTTTTAAATTGTTTATTTTACCCCAAAATTTTTTACATCAATAAAGAGATTACTAATTAATATTTAACCTAAGGAGGTTGAACATGACACATAAGTCTACAGGGCAACCTCAATCTAAGAGATTGAACATGAAACTTTTCATAGAGCAATCCCTAAGTAAAATTAATTAATAACACAAATTCAATTGTTTTTAATTAGCTAAAAAAAAACAAACACAAAAATAAGGAAAAATAGTTTTGGCTTGACATAATATTTAATTATGCTCCTACGTATTCCCCGCTGCGATGGATAGGAAATTCAAAGCCACGTAGTTCTTATTAAAAATATTTGATGGTTTGGTTTTGATTTTTATGAAAAGGTTTTTCTTTATTTTAAAAAAAAGTTTTTATTTTTGAATTTTTTATTGCCCAATTTCTAAATATTGAAAAGTCATAAACGAGATAGAACATGACACGTACGTCCACAGATCGATCTTGAATCTAAGGAATTGAGTGTGATACATCTCACAAAGCAATCCCCAAAATTATTTATAATTAATTCCCCTTTTACATTTTATTTATTTTGACTCATTGAAAAAAGAAAGAAAACAAACAAAAATAAAAAAAAAATAATAATAACAAAAATAATAACAATAAATAAATAAATAAATAAACAAAATGGAAGAGACTTAAACTAAGAAGGGCAAGAACCACAACCTTCTATCATCAAAGTAGAAAATGAGAAAAACAAACAGGCAAGAGCTTAGCACTGTAGCGCGCGGGTCACCAAGGAGGCGGATGTAGTGGCGGTCCGGGATGGCGGAGCGGCTAGGGACGTGGGTGCGGCTTGCGGAACATGGTGTTGTCGCGGTGACTGAGAATTAAAGGAGCCAAGATAACTCTTTTTTAATGTTCTAGTTTGTTATTAAAAGGATTGATAGTTGTTGTTGTTGTTTCTGTTAAGGTTGGAGTCAAGGTTAAATGGAGGAGAGTGGTGGCTATTGTATGATGGTGAAGTGAGAGATGTTTTTGATGGAGGTGTTGTATGATGGATGATGGATGAAGGAAGAGAATGGAGGCTAGGCCTTTTCTTTTAAGGTGGCTGGTGTTTTTTTTTGTGGTGGGTGATGGTGTTATGTATGATAGAGGATGGAAAAGAATGGAGGCTAGGTTTTCTTTGAATCTTTTTGTAGGCTCCCCTTTATTCTGTAGCATCTCTTGTGATTTTATAATATCAATTCCTCTAATCTTGATCCTAAAATTCCGCCTAGATTTAAGATTATTATCTGATCTTGTTCCTAAAAATCTGTCAAGAGTAAGATTTCTATCTGATCTTGTTCCTAAAAATCTGTCAAGATTAAGATTTCTATCTCTGATTCAAAATAAAGTGGTTGCTAGGGTTTGTTGGAGGATGATGAAATGGGTTTAACTGGCCTGACCTAATTGAAAATCTTTTTGTTATTTTTATTATTTTTATTTTCTTTGCAATTTTTTATTTTATTAGTTTTTTGAAATTTTTAGTGAAAACTAAAAGACCCGGTCAAAATGGGGTGTTCACACATATTATGCTATATTTTCTATAATCGGTTTTATGAAATCCTTTTAATAATCCATTTTATGAAATAAACATTTTTTATTTTAACATTTTTTTAGTTTCATAATTTTATCGAAATATAAATATTAAATAAATATTTTATATATTCAATTAATCGATATGTATTGTTTATCTAATAAATTTACAGTTTTTTCTTCTTTATTAAGTTAATTATAATATAAAATACATATTAAGTTAATTCTTTATCTGTTAATTAAAAATATTATATATATAATATGAATATCGGCTTTTTAATTTTTTAGGTAAAAATCCAATTCTCAAAAATATTAATTTATTCACAAATGATTTTATTAGGAAAGATAAATTTCGTTTTAATAGGTTTATTTCAGTAGAAGGCAAAAACTAATTTAATATTTAGTTTATTATATATTATGTTAATAAAGAGATAAAAATGATTATAAAACTAGTAAAATAAACAATAATATAATATTGATGAATTGAATATATAAAATAGTTATCAAATTCTTATATTTTATTTAAAACGAAATTAAAATTTATAAAATATATATCCGATAAAATTTTGTATTTTTATTAATTGATATATCTTATTTTAATTTAATTATCTTTGTAATATTATATTATTAAAATAATATGATAAAATACGTATTAATTATTTTTGTGAATGTATTGTATAAAAAACATAGCATAATAAGTATTTTCAATTAAAAATATAAAACATTTATTAAATGAAAATTATATTTTTGATGAATAATTAAGATACTCAGTATCTCTTTCATTAAATAAATTCTATTTTTTCTCTTCCTATTAGGGTGCGTTTGATTTATAAAAATTCAGAAGACTGGATAGTACAAAATTTTTTATCCCCTGATTGATTTGAAAAGTGGTCAGGGGACATGACAAAATAGGGGGTGAGAGACGGTACAAAAATCCAAAATTTTGTCCCCTACCAAACGATGAGACAACTTTTTGTCCTATGGATAGACTACCAAAAAAGACAAAATTATCCTTACATCTCCCCCTCCCTCCCTCTCGCTCTTCCTAGAGGCGGCAAAATGGGCCGGCCCGACCGGGTCTACCCGAATAAGCCCAATGTATTGTAGGGTTTGGGTAATAAAATTCGAGTCATTTTAATTCTGGGCCTTTTTGGCTCGGCCCGATGAAGCCTGAATCCGCATTGGGCTCGGGTAGCCCGATTACTTTTTATATTTTAATTTTTTTCTTTACTTAAAAATTTAAAACATAAAAAAAACATTTAAAAAAAGGCCAAAACGTTTTTCCAATATAAAAAAAAGACCAAAGTTATAAGTACAATGTTAAAAGGAATTAGGCATACAATCGGTCCGACCAACAAGCTCGTAACTTGACATAAGATTGGATTTTGGCACCTATATTACGACTCATAATGATTATGGGTCTTTCCTGCCCGACCCTATAAAGCCCGAACCCACATCGGGCTAGCCCGCGGCAGATCGGATGACCCGTTTTACCACCTCTACCTCTCCCTCCTCCCTCTCTCTCCTTCCCGCTCCCACCCCACCCGCACCCCACCCCACCCCACCCCACGCCACGTTATTTAATTTTTTTTTCAAATTTTAATTTTATATATAATACATATTAATAATATATATAATGTTATTATGATAGTAAAAATATATTATCATATATACTATATATTATAAAATTATATTATATATTGTCTAATACTTACGTATATTAATAATATTATATATTTATATATAATAATATATATTATAAAGGATATCATAGTAAAATTAATATTATTTTAATTGTGATGTCCATTATATATCAAACGATGTACATGACAAAAAAGTCGTCATGTGACTCAAGTGATTGTACTGTGTTGTTCTGTTTGTCATGTGCTGTCATATGTCTTAATGCGTATCAAACACACCCTTAAAGTACTTGCATTTAATTAATTATTATCTCTGTTCAATAAACATGATCAACTTAAGTTATTAGATTAAATAAGATCAATGATTAAACTTTAGTGTCAAAATAAAAAAATTGACATATGGTGCAATGGATGCTTAGTCTCTCTCTATATATGTAAGTTCACGGGCAAACAAACTCGTGAGTGTGAAAAATCATAGATCATATTAAAGAAACACGTTATGGGTAGGTGCTCCAGCTCCTACTCGTTGGTCTTCACCAATATTCTCTCCACTCTCCCTCTCCCTCTCCCTCTCCCTCTCCCTCTCATAACAATAATAATTCTATCATTTCTATGTGGTGCCACATTCCAAATCAAGCCCGTGGCCGTGGAGGCTTTTCCACTATCCACGAATGGACGATGGATTGTTGATGAAAATGGGAATAGGGGAAGCTTGCATGTGTGAATTGGGTGTCCCATTTGGAAGCCATAGTGACTGAGGGCCTAAGCAAGAAACCATTGGATGTGATTTCCAAGGGAATAATCTCTATGGGGTTCAACTGTGTTAGACTAACTTGGCCACTTTTCTTGGTCACCAATGACTCTCTTGCTTCTCTCACCGTGAGAAACTCCTTCCAGAATCTTGGCCTAGTTGAAACCATCTTTGGTATCCAAGCCAACAACCCCTCCGTCGTTGATCTCCCCCTCATCAAAGCTTACCAGGTACATTAAAAATTATTGTTTACCCAAATCATTTACATATATAGTATTACCTCTTAGGAGCATTAACGTTGTTTGGAAAATGTTAACCATTGCCCGGTACTGATTAAGATTTTAAAGATAGAAATTTTGTATTGTAAATTATGTATTCAATATTTTAAAACTCTAAAAGCACTTAATCTTTTCGATAAAAAAAAATCTTATTTTTGCTTTCTTAACCAATGTTATTGGACCTTGGCACTGATTAGCAAGACCAATGTTATTTTATATGTAAGTTGTCAAAGTTATTGTTGTTAAAACGGTTGATTGACTTTTAATCTTGAAAGTTAAGTACAATGTTCTACATAGTACATTTAAGTGGTATATAGTATTGTCTTCGATTTTTAAGAGCCAATTTACTTGAGAATCTCTCATTGAAATTGAGAGAAACAATTATTAAATATTTGATGAATAATTAGTCTTTTGACATTTTTTTTATCACCGACTATTTATCGCCTAAATTAGTTCTCATTACTAACGAAAATTGATTCAGTTGGTAAGGATACAATCCATATCTTACAAGGATGTAAGTTTAAATCTCGCTGTCGAAGGACTTCGTTCTTGAGTATCGCATCTTACAAGCACACTTTGAGCCGTAAGACCTACTCTAACATTAATAAGTTCGAGCCTCCGAGAGATCCAACTCATCTAAACTTTAAGATAAAAAAAAGGCTGGTGCACTAAATGCATTGATTAAGGTTTCCAATAAAAACAAGTGTTTCTTGAAAAACAAAATAAACCACTCCTTCAAGTATTGCATACACCACATTTTAATTTTTTTTTCTTAATCAATATTCTAAAGATATTTATTAGTATTTAAAAAAAAATTTAGTTCTTATTAAATTTCCTTCACATCTCAAATTCCCAAGCTCTGCCGTGTTCATGTAGAAAAGAAGGCATCAAATTGAATTCTGTATTTAATAGCTAGAACCACTCTATCCCAAGTCCCGAGTCTCAATTACTAATCTTAGTCTGAAGGTCAACTCAAGGAAAAACCGTTGCAGCACGTCAACTTCAGAAAATGAATAACCATCATGCTAACCACTATCCAGTATCTTTAGGATATTAGTTAGGAAAACTCAAAAAAACAAAAATTCATAGTAAGTTTATCATTTTTTAAAATATAAAATACATCAAATCCCAATATTAAATTTCTATTTTTAGATGCTTAACCAATACCCTTAAAATATTTGTTAGTATTCTCCAATAAATAAAGACCTAGATTGATCCTAAAAAAAATTATGGATACATTTATAGTTTTTGAAGGGAAAAAAAATTAATCATTCGGTCCTTTAAATTCATAAATGGGAGACAAGTTAGTCTCTTAGACTAGTTCCAACATCCGCTTACTTGTCTGTATGTCCCGTTCGCCAGTCTGCATGGCCCATTGATGGTCTTGCGTGGCATGTAATAATTTTGACCATCATAGACGAATGAAAAGTGAAAAACATGTTCAATTTTTTAGGTACCTGGATTTTGAAATTGTGCACGTTGGTTCATTTTTCTTCATTTTCCACGATGGGAATTCGTCATAAGCCACACAAAACCACCGACGAGCTAGACATGATGGTTAGCAGGATACACAGGCAAGTAAACGGACGTTGAAACTGAAAGAAGGGGACTTTAATGTCCTGTGATTGCAAATTTGAGGGACCAAATTATTAATTTATTTTTTCAGAGATAAAAAACTCCCCGTAATTTATTTTAAGGACCAATTTAGGCCTTTAACTGTAGTCTTGAACAGGGTTGGACAAGATCAGCCGACCCACCCGAGCCCCGAAAAACCCGGAAGCTTAAGCAGGTGCACGGACGGGTCATCTCGGGTCGTCAGTTTTTGGGTGAGAGTTAAGAGCGGTTGATGGCGGTCAGGCTTGGTTCCAGAAATTTTCCACCGCCGGTGACCGAGCTCGACCGAGATAGGAGAAAAGGGAATAGAGGCGATGGGAGAAAGGTGACTGAACATGGCTTGGGGGTGAGAGATGAGAAGTGAGAGGCGAGACTGAGAGGGTTGAGAGTTAGAAGTGAGAGGAGTCGCCACGACAGCGGGAGCATTGCTGCGGTGGTCCGTCGTGACGGTGATGAGGGAGATTAAGGCGAGAGCTGCGAGACTGAGATGGAGAAGGTGAGAGTTGAGGGCGGTTACCAGGGGTGTGATTCTGGAGAAAGAGAGACAGGGAAAGTAAAGGTGATTAGGTTTTTAGGGTTTTTAATGTATTAGAAAAAAAAGTAAAAAAAAATTATTGGGTCCAAAATTGAATGGCCAAAATAAATTATTTAGTGTGACTGTCAGGAAGAGACACAGAAATAATGGAATGGCCCAAACAAATTATGCATTGGATTGTTTCAAAGGTTAAACCAGGCCCACTTTTCCATTTAATCCTTACCTGCATTTTGAAACCCTAGACCAAACACTGAGTGCGTCGCTCTGCTCCTCTCTCTCACTCGTCTTCCTCTCACACCCTTCGATCTGCATCTTTCTCGTCTAGTGCGATGATTCATGGGAGGTGCGACAACGGCGGCTCGTGGACGGTGATCTACTGTTGACGTCGTGTTGGACTTCTTGGCAGTGCACATCCTTTGTTTCTTTTTTCTAATCTTTTGCTCTTCTTCTGATTTCTGAATATAGAGAAAAGTCTCTTCCTCCTCTTCTTCTTATGATTTATGTTCATCTTTCTATTCTTTTTCACCTGAAGTAACCCACCGGCGAAACCCGTCACTCGTTCAAACTTGACCCGACCAAACCAACCTCTCAGATGGGTGAAAAGTGGCCTACAAATAATCACTTCGGTTTTCGTCAGGTGGACACTTTTCTGCCCGAAACCGACCGAATCCGTCTGTCGTCCACCCCTAGTCTTGAAGCTTGAGAAATTATGTAAAGAGAGTATACCCCCCCAAAAAAAAAGAAGAAATTTTGTAAAGAGAAATTATTGTATGCTATTGGATCATAATATGTATAATGCATGCTACGTGATAGATTCTCACTACTGCTCTTAAGTGAATAACTTAATTTTTTTTTTATATAAGTTTGCTTAAAATTAATAATAAAAGTTATTCCTAAATATACAAAGTTTCAAATATATATATATATATATATATATATATATATATATATATATATATATATATATATATATATTTATCTTCCCCTCGTCAAAGCCAACAACCCCCTCCATCGTTGATCTTCCCCTCATCAAAGCTTACATTTATTGTTTACTTTTTCCAAATCATTTACATATACATCGATCTCAGGAGCATACGTGAAATGACATTTTCGGTTGGTAAGAATATAACTCATAATCTATAAGGTCATGAGTTCGAATTTCACTATCGATGTGAGAATCTAGTTGGTGGGTAATCTATAAATACTTCTATAAGCGTTTTTTGAGTCGTGAGACCTGCCTTAACCATTGTGAGCTCTCGAAACCTAACTCACCTCAACTTTTTGCAACAAAAAAAAAAAGGTTGATAGAGTCTTAAACATGAAAATTGTTAAGTACATTACAATGATCCACATAGTACATTTAAGTGGCACTCCGTTAGTTCTTTTTCTATGATAATTTAATGTTTCTATATACAGATTAAGAAATCATTAATCTGTTTACATTTGTATCAAAATATCCTTATTTATAGTATTATTAATTATTTACAAATTCTAACTACATTTACTCCACACTCCACTAGCCATTTATATACATTGAAAAGAAGCATTTACAACATTAAATAAAGAGAGACATTTATAATTAGAGAAAATAAAGTGTATTGATATGTGCCACTTTTGTTTTGGAACATGCATCATTTATATGGTTGAATTTAAGTAGGGAAGGTTTAGTGTATTTTCAAGGCATTTCAATTTAATTCTATGATAAGGGTATATATGGAAAAAAAATTTGTCAAATATATCTTGGGTTTATAAAAGATCCATTGTTTTGGAACAAAAACAAATAGCTAAAATTACCATAGAAAAAGAACGGAGGGAGTATATAGTATTGTCTTTGATCTTTAAGAGTCAATTTACTTGAGAACCTCTCATTAGAAACAATTACTCCCACTGGTTCACAATATAAGAAACAAAACCCTAAAACATAAAGATCAAGAAAATGTATTGGAATGAGTTAATTATAATTAATACTCATATAAATTTCCAAAAACATATTTTCTAATTTTAATTAATATTTGATAGCCTATCATTAATGACAATAATTAATAAGGACAATTGTGAAAATTAGTATTTAATATATGTGAAAATCGATGCATATTTTTTATATTTTGGACAAAAAAAATGATCAATTTATTTCTTATATTATGAACCAAAGGGAGTATTAAATATTTGATAAATAATTTTTTCAGCACTAGCCATTCATCGCCTAAATTAGTACCTCTCATTAAATTTCCTTCACATTTCAAATTCTTAAAGCCTTTGGCTCGAATCGGCTCATGTAGAAAAGAAGGTATCAAAATTGAATACTATATTTAATAGTTAGAACTACTCTATCCCAACTACTAATCTCATGGATTTGGATTTTCTAAAGTTGTATTTTTCTAAAGTTTTTATATTTAGGTAAATTTTAAAAGTATTTTTATCTTTATTATATCCAACAAATTTGACTCTAAAACCTATTTAACATAATTTTGCCTAACTTTAGGGATTTCCAAATATATGGATTCCGGATCCCTAATCTTAGTATGCAGGTCAACCCAAGAAAAAACTGTAGGCTAGCTGCACGTCAACGTAAGAAGGAAAAAAAAAAAAAATCCGTAGTCTTCAAGAGTTCAAGTTTGAGAAATTATGTAGAGAGATATTATTGTATGTTATTGGATCATAATATAATGCATACTACATGATAGATATTCTTAATTTTTTTTTTTGACGATAGATAGATATTCTTACTACTAATAGAAATTAATAATAAAAGTTATTCCTAAATATACAAATTTTCAATTTTTTTTTCTGTATATATTACAAACAAATATTTTTCTCTGTATAAGTGTAAAATCATATGTGCCTATTACCTCAGGAAGTGGTGAAAAGCCTTGGAGGCAACGAAGTGATGGTGATTTTGGACAATCATGTGACCCAACCGGGGTGGTGCTGCAGTAACTCTGACGGCAATGGGTTCTTCGGAGACCAGTATTTTGATCCAGACCTATGGATTACAGGTCTTACCAAAATGGCTACCATTTTCAAAGGAGTACATAATGTAGTTGGCATGAGCTTGAGAAATGAGCTACGAGGTCCCAAACAAAATGTCAACGATTGGTACAGGTAATAAAAACCACAACTCCTTCACACTAGACAAAATACAAATGGTTTTGGGTCAGGCACAACCCCAACATGAACCACTCTAAAATAAGTTTGTGTGTGAATCAGTAAGAGTGTATTCACTCATATATTAAGTTGAGATTGTTATGCCCCTGATGAAATTTAGTAGTTGATGAAATCATGAGTGTATATATCCTTTTCTCTACCAAAAATACCCTTAATTAGTCAATTTTAAGGCAAACTCTTTTTATAAAAGTAAGGAGAATGCTAAGGAGTGTACTTAATTAATCAAGAGTGAATATACCCTTAATTAGTCATATTGAATTGTGTAAATATAAAAATGATTGAATTTTTCCTAAAGGCACGTTTTAAGGAATAAAAAAAAGAAATGTTTCATTGGAAGTTGGTATATTTAATATTTGAAAATGTGAAATATTTAGTTTTTCAATAAAAACTTATTTTTCTTGATTCCTTAAAAAGTGATCTCAAACGCATTATTTGTTATTAAATGAATTTCATGTGGAACCCACTCTATTTAGTGAATCTCACATGAAATTCATCAAATAATTAAGAGTGTGTTGGTAGCAATTCTCCATTTTATAATAGCCAGCTTATCCATTATATGTAATATTAATGTGTGAATGGATTAATATTAGCATAAATATGTTGTATTAACATGTCTATCTAAAGTATTTTTAAATATGAATGGTAAATTCTTTCAAGCTAACCCAGACCTTTATGTGAATGATAAATTGTTATTATGAACTGGAGGTATATGCAACAAGGAGCAGAAGCTGTGCATGCTGCAAATCCAGATGTTCTTGTCATTCTGTCTGGCCTAAGTTTTGACACAGACCTATCATTCGTTCAGAACCAGCCAGTGACACTCTCCTTCAATAGGAAACTAGTCTTCGAGTTACATTGGTATGCCTTCAGTGATGGTCAAGCATGGACATCAGGGAATCCAAACAATGTGTGTGGGCAAGTCACAGGAAATGTGATGAGAAAGGCAGGGTTCTTGTTGGACCAAGGATTGCCATTGTTTGTGAGTGAGTTTGGTGTGGACATGAGAGGTACAAATGTGAATGACAATAGGTACTTCAATTGCTTCATTGCATTGGCAGCTGAACTTGACTTGGATTGGGCCTTGTGGACATTGGTTGGGAGTTACTACTTTAGACAAGGGGTTGTAGGAATGGAAGAGTTTTATGGGATTCTCAATTCGGACTGGAGCCAGGTTAGGAATGCAAGTTTCTTACAAAGGATCTCAACTATTCAACTTCCTTTCAGAGGTATAGTAACAACAAAAAATATAATAATCTTTCATATATTTTATGATGCCATATTTGTCTTTATAAGTGATAATTATACCCAAAAGTGGTTGGTGGGTTGTGCCACCAAGCGGACTTCACCAGTAAGATAAGGGGTTTTAATTTTTGAGTCGTCATTTTGAAAGGACTTTACCTAACCGTCATTCTCAGCTCGAGAGTTAATATCACAGCTTTGTCTGTTAGGAGATACCTGGTCAAAGACAAAAAATGAGTGACAATTATATATATATATATATATATATATATATATATATATATATATATATATATATATATAACTCTATTATTTAATTACAATTGATCTCATTATTTTTGACATATTTACGTTTTCACCCTAGCAACTTACAAAAATATGAGATGATGTGATAATAATAATAGAATATGTGTATGAAGTTTTTTTTTTAATAATGATTGATCCATTAATGTGGAGGTAAGGTTAACAATAATGTTATTTTTACACTAAAATATCTAAGCTCATCCCTTGCACTTATTTCAATTATAAAAAAATAAAAATAGGCTCACTACTCTTATTTATCTGTTTTTGTTAAAAAAATAGTAAATGTAAGAAGAATGTAGAGAATCAGATATAAAAATAACTTTATTGTTATACAAATTAAAGTAATTAATGCTTACACAAGGATATATTAAAGTATTTAATGTAATTTTTATATTATGAACAAATATCACTACTATGTAATTGTATTCCTCTTGACATGCAGGGCCATCCTTATCAAAAGCTGAACCATATAAATTGATTTTTCATCCTTTGACGGGTCAATGCATCTCAAGAAAGTCATTGGTTGACTCGTTGAGATTAGGACCCTGCTCTAATTCTGATGGCTGGATATACACACCCCACAACATACTATCAATAGAGGGTACAGATTTCTGTTTACAAGCAGACGGAGAAGGAAAATCAGCAAAACTTGGCACAACATGCTCAAGTCTCAACTCAAGTTGGGAAATGATATCTGATTCAACGATGCATCTCTCTTCTAAGATCAACAGTGGTTCTAGTGTTTGTCTAGATGTAGATGCCAACAACATCATTGTGACTAAAACTTGCATATGCCTGAGCATAGATAATACATGTGACCCTGCAAGCCAATGGTTCAAACTTGTTAACAGCACAAGGTGATAAACCTCAACGAATATCTATAGACTCCATGTTAAATTTCTAGATAGCGGCATTTTGCAAAACCATTGAGCTAAAAATAAGTTAGTATGACGATAAAATAATATTTTGCAATTTTGTCTATATTCATGTTGTCTTTAATTGTCATTGTACATAATAAAAAATATCATGCACTGCCATGTGTGATGTGGCATACCTAAAAGGGACAAGGGGGCGTGTTTGTCACTAATGGCGCACAGTCTTTATTACAGGATGACAGATGACAAAGGTTATTTTGAAAATATTTAAAAACGTAAGGACTTGTTTCAAAAGAAATTATGAGGTTTGAATTAAAAATGAATGAAAAATATAAAGATATAAACTATATAGTTTAACTTTAAAAAATAATTATAACTAGTTTAATTTTGAAGATGTTAGCAATTCAATTTATACATCCTTACGTACATTGCATTGCAGATCACATCACATGATGTAACCCCAACATTTCAATCCCACATTAGGCCAATATTTAAAATCTTGACAGCAGGTAAATGCCATAATAAATAAACTAATAAGCTTCACCAAAAATTTTGTAATCCCAAATTGTCAGAAATCAGAATCGTTTAGTATTGGTCTAGTCTAACATCATCTGCACTCATGCCTTTTCCTGAATGTGTAAAGTTTGTAGTTTGAAAATTACATAATCAATCTTTGTAAAAGAAGAAAAAGCACTTCCTTATTTGCCTTATGATAAAAGAAAAGCATAAGATATCTTCTCGATCTAGAAAAATACTTAGTACATTATAAAGGTTAATCACATTATCACACTCAATTAACTGCATTTTGCTTATAATTCATAGGACATAATTAGTTGAGTTACTACTAATTGGCTACCCACTCACAAATATGTATCGTCCTTACATCTGCACAACATTTTCTATATTCTACCACATTACCCCAAGATGCGAGAGACGTGCATAAATGTAATTTGCAACAAGCTTTATCCTTTATGTGCAAAAAAATGTAAAAACATTAGTTATATAGATTTAATTATATTCAGAAAACCACAGAGAAAAAGTATAGAAGGTTTTAGAAAATTCCTTTTCAGTTAAGAGAATCTCTTGATAACATAATCTAGATATTATAATCACATTGAAGAAACTATTCGCCTCGTTGCCCATGTAATGCCAATCATCAATCACCTGTCTTATTTAGGGTAATCAATTCATAAACACCCCTAGTTTTTTTTGTTTTCTAATATGAAAATTTATATAAATATGTTTATATATTTATCTAAGACTTAGAAAATACTTTTAATTAATCTGAAACCATAGTTACACTCTACATAATGGTAGAATGTTATGATTAAAATTTAGGTTAAAAAGTCAGGCGAAGCCCGGTCTGTGAATTTCATCGACAGTATATTTATACTGCTCAGAAAACCTAATTTTGATTCACGAACGAAAAACTTAAGATTTTTATTTAATTTCCTACGACTTTGGTTATTTTGAAATATTTCACTAAAAAGTGAAATATTATATTTTATCCGGGCATCGTATTGAGTCGGGGAAGCAACATAGCAGATTACGGGATTTTCGGGAGCCGCTAACGGATAATACCAATGAGTCACACAAGATGAGTCACCATGTGAATGCATTAATGGTGCACATGGCATCATGATGACAAACTATAAGGATTTTGCACTTTAGTCCTTAAACTTTCTCTTAATTGCTTTTTAGTCCTAAGTTAATTCTTTAAGCTATCCTTGTCAAATTGGGCCAAATTCTTGTCATCCAAAACCCACTAGGGGGACTGCAGCCATGAGGCCCTTTTCATGCTAATGAATTTATTCTTCATGAAACCATTTTATACTCTTAAGTTTCCTATGCATTCTTTAAGAACTTAAGCATTTTATGTTGAAATTTTAGTAAATGGACTTGGACTCCTTCAAGCCCAATGTGCAAGCCCAAGACTTTCCATCTCTTGCTTATAACTTCATGATGCAACTATAGTCTTCCACATTACTCCAAAGCTTACTATCATCTTCTTCATTTCTCTTCTTTCTCTTAAGCTTCCATAGCTTGGTTTGTGAAGCAACTTGGTGATTCCTTGTCATTCTTCAAATTCTAAGAGGTGATTCATGATTCTTATCATCATTTAACTGTAGTCTCTTCAATTCATTTCATGATTTAAAGCCTTGTTCATGATTTTCAATTTCTAGATCTAGAAAGTTTGAAATTCTCTAGAAAATCATAGAAAAATCCTAAAAATGTGAAACCAATTTCTATGTTCCTATTATCATTCCTATAATCATAACCCAAGAGTATGTTGAAATCCAAAATTTCCTCCCCTAATTTCTTGACAAGACCGAATCCAATAGGTGTGGTTGGAGGAAAGTTAATTTTATTCATTTTCTTTACAAATGATTTTGTATATCATCTTTCTAGTATGTATTCATGTTGAATACAAGTTATTTCATCAAACAAAAATCCCTAGCTTCATGTACTCATTAAGGCCGAATCTAGGTTTTTAGAAGTTTGGAAGTTTTTAATTCAAACTTTGTTGATTTATTACTAATCCATTGTCTTAAGTACTTAGGATCATTTCCAATGACTTAAGCAATTTTACAAAAGTTAGCCACAAAACCTTGTTGAGACCGTGACCTATCATTAGAGAATAGGTGATTGTACTTGTTTGATTTTGATTGGTTGATTGTGGTGTAAGACTAAGCCCTCATTCATGTTTTGATGTATGACAAACAAAGTGTATTTTGCATAAGACTTTTTATTTTTGACCACGTACTCATTTCATGTTAAGTTGCATGCAAGATCCCTCTCAAACAAAGCAAAAACAAGCTGACATCCAAACAAAGCAAAACAAGCGCTCGTCCAACACAGGGATAATATAAGCGCTCGTCCAATGAAGTGAACCAAGAAGACGTCCAACAAAGTAAAAAGCTGACGTCCAATAAACTACTGAAGTGCGCGTCCACTGAAGTACAACAAAAAAAGCACGTCCACTGAAACACAACAAAGGGCTCATCCACTGAAAGAAACAGAAGAGCTCGTCCACTGACGTGGCACTTGGAGATCGTCTACTGAAAGTAATAGAAGCGCACGCCTACTGAAGCAAAAGGAGCTCGTCCACTGAAAGAAATAGAAGAGCTTGTCCGCTGACGTGGCACTTGGAAGCTTGTCCACTGAAAGCAACAGAAGCGCGCGTCTACTGAAGCAAAAGGAGCTCGTCTACTGATGATACACGCTTTGGACTTACTAATATCTTAATGAGAAGCTCCGTCCACTAACATGGCTAAAAAGCTCGTCTACCAGTTGGAGCACGTCCAATACCTTGTGTTAACACTCTCGTCTACCAGTTGGAGCCCGTCCAATTACCTTGTGTTAACACTCTCGTCTACCAGTTGGAGCACGTCCAATTACCTTGAGCTAGCACTCCCATTTGCTGACGTGGCAAATGGACACGGATATTTTTCACTTCAAATAAACACGTTATTTGACTCTTCAAATTAGACTTGGTTTCTCTGTCAGATGGAAACGGTTATCTTTTGAGAAGGACACAAACTCTACAAGAATCAACAGAATCTCATTTCAAGATCAAGAATCAAGAAAGCGGATTTTATTAAATCAGATCCAAATCTGTTTTAAATGATCCCAACGGCTATATTTTGTCTTCTATATAAAGAGGGATCAAAGGAACACTTTTCAAAATAGCGAATAACAACAACACAACTCATTCTGATTGTGAAAAACTTCGAAAGATCCAAAAGTGCTTCATCTCAGAAAAGTGTGATATTAGTTAGAACTTCAATTTGATTAATCCGACTTTTAGAGTCTTACTTCTACTCAATTCTTTCCGTGAGTTTGGGTGATTAAGAGAGGGTATCTCTTAGGCTTGAACAAGGATAGAAGGGATCCTTGGATATAGAAAAGCAAGTGTTCTTTCTGGTGATTTTTTGAGCAAGGAGGTTATCCTTGTGTTGCTGTAATTAGAATTGTGTAATTGCTGATTATAATGGAGAAAACCACAGAGATGTGGGACTGGATGTAGGCTTACCAGAGGAGGTAGCCGAACCAGGATAAATTGGTTTGCGTGTTCTTCTCATCCCTAAACTCCATATACTTGTTAACTTGAATCTTTAATCTGCAATCTGTGTTAAAATCTATTGTTACTACTTTTAATTCTTCTTGCCATCATTACCTGTTCCATAACCTGATTCTTGGGAATTAAAATTGAGAGAAAAACCAATTTTCTTTAAAGAAACACTGTTTTGTTTTAAATTGTTGAAAAAGTTTTCAATATCTCAATTCACCCCCCCTCTTGAGACCGTAGCCACTACCAATAATTGGCATCAGGGCTAAAACTCTTGTTACAAAGCTTAATAGCTTCAAGAGATGGCTACGAATGATATCCTGGGTGATAGGGCTTCACTCACTAGACCCCCTGCCTTTAATGGCTCCCAATACCTGTATTGGAAATAGAGAATGCTTATCTTTTTTGAGGCTGCAGGTTTAGATGTATTAGATGCTGTTGAAAATGGTCCATATGTTCCATTTATTCTTGATGCTAAGGGAAATGAACAAACTAAACCAAGAGATGACTGGAATGGTGATGATAAAAGAAGAGTTGGTTATAATGCTAAGGCAAAAAATATTATCACAACTGCTTTGAATTATGATGAGTTTTTCAGGGTCTCCAATTGCAAAACGGCAAAGCAAATGTGGGATACTCTTCAACTCACTCATGAAGGAACCAACGATGTGAAAAGAGCAAGAATGAATGCACTAGTCCATGAATATGAACTCTTTCACATGAAGAATGGTGAGGAGATAGATGAACTGCAAAAGAGGTTTACACACATTGTGAACCAGCTAGAAGGACTCGGACATACAATCACAGATGAGAAAAAGATTAACAAGATAATGAGATGTTTGAGTCGTGAATGGCAGCCAAAAATTACTGTAATTGCTGAAGCAAAGGATATTGACACCATGCAGATCGCTACTCTATTTGGCAAGTTGAAAGAACACAAATTGGAACTCAATAGATTGAAAAATCATGAAGATAAGGAGAAAAAGAAGAAACGACTCTCACTCAAGGCTCATATCTCTAAAGAATTAATAGAAAGTGATGAAGATGAACACCTTGATGAAAGTGAAGAATCCTAAGAAGAAGACATGGGATTGCTTGTGAGGAAATTTAGAAGATTCATCAAGAAGAATAAAAACAAGAAGCAATTCAGTTTTCCTACCAAAAAGAACACGAACAAAAGTGAAAGCTCTTCCTCAACAATCAAATGCTTTGAATGTGGAAAGCTTGGACACTACAAAAATGAATGTCCAAAGCTACAAAAGAAAGAAAAGTATGAGAAGAATGACAACAAAGAGAAGAAAGGAAGAAAGCCTAGAAGAGCATACATAGCTTGGGAAGAAAATGATATGGATTCCACTAGCAGTGAATCTGAAAATGAAGAAGCCAACCTATGTCTCATGGCAAATCAACAAAGTGATAGTGAAACCGAGGTAAATGATTCTTCTCCTACCTATGATAAGTTACAATATGCTTTTGATGAATTGCATGAAGAATATGTTAAAATTGGTAAACAACTTAGATCTTCTAGGAAGATCATTGCAAAACAATGTAGTGACTCTACATCTTTACAAATAAAGCTTAAAGAACTAGAAACCGAAAATTCACAATTACTTGCATCTAGTTCAATTTGCTCCAAATGCACTACACTAGAAAAGGAAGTTGAAAATATGAATACAACTCTATCTAAGTTTACTTTGGGTAGAGATAACTTGAATGCTATATTAGGACAGCAAAAGGGTGTGTATGACAAAACTGGAATTGGATATAAGCCAATGGTACATGAAAAATCTTTTAAGAAGCTTTTTGTTGCACCTATTTCCTCAACTAGTCCTTTTGTTAAATGCTATTATTGTCTAAAGAAAGGTCATACAGCTGCTACTTGTAGACTTAGAAAGAACATTCATGTTGGCATTAAACAAATTTGGGTTCCAAAAGGAACTTATGTTGCTACTAACACCAAAGGACCCAACCAGATTTGGGTACCTAAAGGAAAAGTATAAAAAAATCTGTTTTGTAGGTGTGTTTGAAGGCCAAAACCTCAAGCTGGTTTTTGGACAGTGGCTGCTCCAAACACATGACCGGAGACATCACAAAGTTTACATCTTTCACTCCCAAGGAAGGTGGAAATGTCACCTATGGAGACAACAACAAAGGAAAAATTCTTGGTGTTGGAACAATAGGAAAAAGTCCAGCAATCAAGATTGGGAATGTTCTCTATGTGGAAGGGCTCAAACACAATCTACTAAGTATAAGACAATTATGTGATAAAGGCTACAAGGTAAACTTCAACTCAAATTTGTGTATGATCGAATCTATTAATGATAATAACATAAAATTGATTGGAAATAGAATCAATAACATCTATATGCTAGACTTAGACAACTTAATTTCCAATGATGCATGTTGCTTAATTTCCAAAGAAGATGAAAATTGGCTTTGGCTTAGGAGAATAACTCACACTCATATGGATCACTTGAATAAATTGATTTCCAAAGAACTTGTAATTGGTTTGCCAAATAAAAAGTTTGTTAAAGAAGGCTTATGTGATGCATGCCAAAAGGGTAAACAAGTGAAAACCTCATTTAAGGCTAAAAACACTGTTTCAACTAGTAGACCCTTACAATTGCTGCACATGGACCTTTTTGGACCTTTTAGGACGAAAAGCTTTGGTGTAAATCTTTATGCACTTGTAATTGTTGATGACTTCTCTAGATTCACTTGGACCTTTTTCTTAGCACAAAAGAATGAAGCTTTTAAAGCTTTTAAGAAAATGGCTAAGGTTGCTCAAAATGAGAAAGACATGAAAATTGTTTCAATTAGGAGTGACCATGGAGGAGAATTCCAAAATGAGGAGTTTGATAACTTTTGTGATGAACATGGTATAAAACACAGTTTTTCTGCACCTAGAACTCCACAACAAAATGGAGTAGTTAAGAGGAAAAATGGGTCACTTGAAGAAATTGCTAGAACCATGTTAAGTGACTCTAATTTACCAAAGTATTTTTGGGCTGATGCTGTGAGTACTGCATGTTATGTTTTAAATAGAGTTCTAATAAGGCCAATTTTGAAGAAAACTCCATATGAACTTTACAAGGGAAGAAAACCTAACATTTCTCATTTTCATATCTTTGGTTGTAAATGTTTTGTGCTAAATAATGGCAAGGATAATCTTGGGAAATTTGATCCCAAAGCTGATGAGGGTATTTTCCTAGGTTATTCATTAACTAGCAAAGCATATAGAGTGTTTAATAAGCGTACTTTATCAATGGAAGAATCTGTTCATATAACATTTGATGAGTCTAACCCAAAAGGTTGGGAAAGGACATTTTTGATGATGCGAAACTCTTGAGGATGAAGTGAAATCGATGAAGGAAAGGAGAGCAACAAGGAAAAGGAAGATGAAAAAAGCAATAAAGAACCTCAAGCAGAACTTCAACAAGAAAATCTTCCTAAGGAGTGGCAAGTTTCAAAGAATCATCCCCTAGACAATATCATTGGTGAGATCACCAAAGGGGTAACCACTAGAAACTCTTTAAGGAATATTTGCAATACCATGGAGTTTGTATCTCAAATAGAACCAAAATGTGTTGATGATGCTATTAATGATGAACATTGGATGATTGCAATGCAAGAGGAGTTAAATCAATTTAAAAGGAACAAAGTTTGGGATTTAGTTCCAAAACCCAAAAGTAACCAAATAATCAGAACTAAATGGGTGTTTAGAAACAAAATGGATGAGAATGGAATAATAGTAAGAAACAAGGCTAGACTAGTAGCTAAGGGATATAATCAAGAAGAAGGAATTGATTATGATGAAACATATGCTCCCATAGCTAGATTAGAAGCCATAAGAATGCTCTTAGCCTATGCATGTATAATGAACTTTAAACTGTACCAAATGGATGTGAAAAGTACCTTTTTAAATGGAATAATACAAGAGGAAGTATATGTAAGTCAACCCCCTGGCTTTGTTGATAGTGAGTTCCCAAATCATGTTTATAAACTGACTAAAGCCCTCTATGGACTCAAGCAAGCTCCTAGAGCTTGGTATGAGAGGTTAAGCAATTTTCTCCTAGAGAAAGGCTTTAAAAGAGGAAAAGTTGATACAACACTATTTACTAAAACAAAAGCACACAACATCGTACTTGTTCAAATATATGTTGATGACATTATTTTTGGTGCTACTAATGAGTCTTTATGCAAGGAGTTTGATGAACTAATGCAAAGTGAATTTGAAATGTCCATGATGGGAGAGCTTACCTTCTTTCTTGGATTTCAAATTAAACAATGCCAAGATGGAACCTTCATAAGCCAAAGAAAGTATTTCAAGGAACTACCAAAGAAGTTTGGAATCAAAAGTGCAAAGGCAATGGCAACACCAATGAGTCCAGCCTGCTACTTGGACAAAGATGAACATGGTAAATCTATAGATGTATCGAAGTATAGAGGTATCATCAGATCCTTACTTTATCTCACTGCAAGTAGGCCAGATATAATGTTTAGTGTGTGTATGTGTGCAAGGTATCAAGCAAATCCTAAAGAATTACCTCTTACTTCAGTTAAAAGAATCATGAAGTATCTTTTAGGAACAAAAGAAATGGGGCTGTGGTATCCCAAGGGATCCACTTGCACATTAATAGGATATTCCGACTCTGACTTTGCTGGATGCAAGTTAGGTAGGAAGAGCACAAGTGGAACATGCCATTTATTAGGAAATTCCCTAGTGTCCTGGTTTAGTAAAAAGCAAACTAGTGTGGCCTTATCCACAGCTGAAGCAGAATATGTTGCAGCTGGGAGTTGTTATGCTCAAATCCTATGGATGAAACAACAATTAATTGACTATGGTGTTTATCTGGATCATATACCAATAAAGTGTTATAACACTAGTACAATTAATCTAACAAAGAACCCAATTATGCACTCAAGAACCAAGCATATTGAAATTAGGCATCATTTTATCAAGGATCATATTCAAAGTGGTGATGTTGTGATTGAACATATAGATAAAACCAAGCAATTAGCTTATATATTCACCAAACCACTTAATAAGGAAAGTTTCTTCTTCATAAGAAGGGAACTTGGCATAATTGACCTCAAAATAATTGATAACAGATGGCAAGCAAGGCAGCACAAGTTGCTGAAAATTAGGAAGGACATGGGCAAGATGCTTTTATCTAGTCTCAGTTTAGACTAAGTGCCCTTAAGTGTCTATAATTTTTTTTATTTTGGATGTTTTGATGGATTGCATAAATTCTAAAATGATTTATTATCAATGAATGCAAGACTGTTTTTCAGTTTGATTTCAATATTTTCCACAGTTTCTTTTTGATAAAGACAAAGGGGGAGAAAGATGAACTATAAAGATGAACCATACAACTATTAATTCTGTCTTGCATTTGTTGTAAATTCTTTCTCTGATATATAATTTTTTTTCCTTCTCTGATACCTAAGGGTGAACTGCTTTGAAAAGACATACTTGAACTTATAATAAATGCAAGATGATCTTTTCTTTCATGATAATGATATGATAACACTTGATCTTTTGAAAGATATCAATGACACAGGGGAGGATGAAAATGACTCAAGAACCATGCTTACTAAATAGCTGTACTCTGATTTCTTAATAACTAAGGTTAAGTATGGTAAGGTTTGTCATAATCAAAAAGGGGGAGTTTGTAAGACTAAACCCTCATTCATGCTTTGATGTATGACAAACAAAGTGTATTTTGTATAAGACTTTTTATTTTTGACTACTTACTCATTTTGTGTTAAGTTGCATGCAAGATCACTCTCCAACAAAGTAAAAACAAGCTGACGTCCAAACAAAGCAAAACAAGCGCTCGTCCAACACAGGGATAATATAAGCGCTCGTCCAATGAAGTGAACCAAAAAGACGTCCAACAAAGTAAAAAGCTGATGTCCAATAAACTACTGAAGAGCGCGTCCACTGAAGTACAACAAAAAAAGCGTGTCCACTAAAATACAACAAAGGGCTCGTCCACTAAAGAACCATTAGAGCTCGTCCGCTGACGTGGCACTTGGAGCTCGTCCACTGAAAGAAACAGAAGAGCTCGTCTACTGACGTGGCACTTGGAGCTCGTCTACTGAAAGTAACAGAAGCGCGCGTCTACTGAAGCAAAAGGAGCTCATCCACTGAAAGAAATAGAAGAGCTTGTCATCTGACGTGGCACTTGGAAGCTCGTCCACTGAAAGTAACAGAAGCGTGCATCTACTGAAGCAAAAGGAGCTCGTTTACTGATGATGCGCGCTTTGGACTTACTAAGATCTTAATGAGAAGCTCCGTCCACTAACATGGCATATAAAGCTCATCTACCAGTTGGAGCACGTCCAATTACCTTGTGTTAACACTCTCGTCTACCAGTTGGAGCACGTCCAATTACCTTGAGCTAGTACTCCCATTTGCTGACGTGGAAAATGGACACGTATTTTTTTCTCTTCAAATAAACACGTTATCTGACTCTTCAAATTAGACTTGGTTTTTCTGTCAGATGGAAACGGTTATCTTTTGAGAAGGACGCAAACTCTACAAGAATCAACAGAATCTCATTTCAAGATCAAGAATCAAGAAAGCAGATTTTATTAAATTAGATCCAAATCTATTTTAAATTATCCCAACGATTATATTTTGTCTTCTATATAAAGAGGGATCAAAGGAACACTTTTCAAAATAGCGAATAACAACAACACAACTCATTATGATTGTGAAAAACTTCGAAAGATCCAAAAGTGCTTCATCTCTGAGAAAAGTGTGATATTAGTTAGAACTTCAATTTGTATAATCAGACTTTTAGAGTCTTACTTCTACTCAATTCTTTTCGTGAGTTTGGGTGATTAAGAGAGGGTATCTCTTAGGCTTGAACAAGGATAGAAGGGATCCTTGGATATAGAAAAGCAAGTGTGCTTTCTGGTGATTTTTCGAGCAAGGAGGTTATCCTTGTGTTGCTGTAATTAGAATTGTGTAATTGCTGATTATAGTGGAGAAAACCACAGAGGTGTGGGACTGGATGTAGGCTTACCAGAGGAGGTAGTCGAACCAGGATAAATCGGTTTGCGTGTTCTTCTCATCCCTAAACTCCATATACTTGTTAACTTGAATCTTTAATCTGCAATCTGTGTTAAAATCTGTTGTTACTACTTTTAATTCTTCTTGACATCATTACCTATTCCATAACCTGATTCTTGGGAATTAAAATTGAGCGAAAACCAATTTTCTTTAAAGAAACACTGTTTTGTTTTAAATTGTTGAAAAAGTTTTCAATATCTCAATTGACCCCCCCTCTTGAGACCGTAGCCACTACCAACATGTGGTTCGTTGAAGGATAAAGAATCGTATCGCGTACATGCGTTGACGGTTTCTGGATTCGTAGCAAAGTTTTAATCGGAAGTTTAAGTTCTTCGTGAGGTAAGAGGGGATTTTCTGAGGGATTTATCTGATGGCTACGTGCTATCTATTGTTGGTCTGTGTTAATTATCTGTGATTGTGGTATTTGTTTAATTTGGTTAAAGTTTTGTTAATTTCATCTGTGATTGTTTATCTGCACTTAATTGTTTATCTGCAGTTATATATTATAATGTTGTGATGCATGATTTGACTGGGAATATTGACATTATGTTGTTATTGATTATTATTTGAGAAGCCAGATAATGATCAGTGCCCAAATCAAGTAATCAGATAAAAGCTTTAAGAAGACTTTAAGAGGAATATTCAATAGTTAATTGAGAAATATTGCAAGATATTGATTTGAATAATTATTTGAGAAAATAAGGATTTATTTGAAAATATTATTATTGTAATGATTTATTAGTGTAAAAACAATTTATGAGTCACAGTGAAGACGTAACCGTGAAATTATTTTTGTACTGCCAATTTTTACGTAAGAAATTCCGTAATATTATAAAAAGTTATTTTATGAAATTAATCTTCGAAAATAACTTAATTATGATTTTAGGAAAATATTTAAGTGGAAAATTTTAAGAATTGGCTTAAATGACTTTAAAAATGCTAGACGACGGTAATTTAGAAAAATATCGACGGCTAGAAATTCTAAAATGGAATAAGTGTTTTAAATCAAGAAAGAGCCTCAAGTGACTCCCTTTTTGAAACATAAAATTTTCAGAAAAGGATTTCAAGTAATTGATGATTTTACCAAGAATTTTATGTAAATGAGTTTTACTACGACAACTTTGATAGGTTGCGGAGACTTTGTTTTGGATTTATTTTTCACAAAACGAAAACAGTGTTAACGTTGAAACGCGAACCTAGTATCAGAGACATCACTATACTAGTGTTATTTAATATAAGCACGAAGATCTTTGATCCGTGTTACGTTGTTATGGACTTTGTGTCCTATCCACGTTATCTATTCACATTGTAATGAACGTTGTTAAAATTTGAATGTTGTTTTCTACCACCACAAACCTAAGACTGATTGCAAGGTCTAAGGTGTTGTGACCGAGCCCACGTTGTTATGTATGATGCCTTGATAATTAAGGTATTCCATGCCACATTGTATGTCTGAATACCTTGCAGGGTAAGATATTTCAAGCTACGTTGTTTCATTTGTGCCCTGGTGGACAATGAAAACCCATATACGTTGATCATTGTGCCTTGTGTTGGACAGTGTGCTATGGTAACCATATAAGTTGATCAATGTGCCTTATGTTGGACAGTGTGCTATGGTAAACACGTTGTGCCTTATTTGGCAATTGAGCTTGATCAGCTCATTTACACGGTGTTGGGATCTCCGGATATTATGTGAAAAGTTAGACATGGAAAGTTGAAGTGTTCATGCATAGTTTTCAAATGATGATGTTTGGGGTGTGAAACCCATTGATAAACTATTTACTTTGATACAAATGCTTATGTTGACATAACATGTATATGTGTTTTTCTGTTGTGTCGCGCATGTAGTTGTCGAGTTAAATCCATATATTGGTTTCTCACTCTTGCATGTTTTATTTTTAGTTTCTCTACTTGTGCATATATTTATATCCGAGTCCAGATGAACCACTCAAGGGACTTGACGAGTACAGGAGGAAGTTCCCTTAGTTCGGAGCATGGCGATGTTTTGCTGCTATTAGGTCTGTCTTATAGGTGTGACCAGCTTAGGTTTTATGTAGTGTATGTTGTTGTTTTTCAATAAGGACCTATACTTATAAAGGTCTAGATGTGAAACAGTATGTTACAATAAAGTTGTATGATGTTATATATATAACTATCCATAAACGGTTATATTTCCGTTGTTGTTGTGGCTGTCGTAAAGTAAAAGAAAAGGAAAAATTTTTATCACCATTTTGAGAAAGGATTACAACTTAAGAAAATATTATTTTCCGAAAGCAACTAGCAAATTAGTTTTAATTTATTTTCGTACGTGTTACAAAGTAATGCCCAAGGGGGGTGTTACAACTTCACAATTAAAGGAATTTGAAGGATAAGGACTTGAAAAAGGTAAAGAGAAAGAGAAAAAGTAAAAGTGAAGAAACATTTCCCTTTTTTCTTTGAGTGATGGACCCTATTTAAGAACCAAAAAGTGTAACTTCATTTATCCGTGTAGCCAGATCAAAAGACTACAAATATATATACCATGATAGCTAGGGGTGTTCAAATCCAAACCGATCCAAAACAACCGCAAAACCGATCAAAAATAACCGAAAACCGATGGGAACCGAATTTAATTTGATTTTTTGGGATTGAGTTATAAGAGAACCGATCGGTTTGGTTTGGTTCGGTTTTCGGTTCTATCTCTAGGAACCGAACCAAACCGATTATTTATGTTGTTATATGATATTTGTTATTGACTTTGTGTACCTCACTCCCTAGTATCACTATTAAAACTTAGAAGTTGGCAACATGACTAGTCCATTAGCTTGATTTTCTTATCCATTTTCAATGGACGTTGAGTACAGAAGTACGATCAATGGTTTAGGCTTGCCACTGTTTTCTATTGCATTGCCATGATATTTAATCTTTCATTTCTCAATGCTATGTCTAAACTGTTATGTCTAAACCATGTTTTAGTTCACGTGCTCTTTTTATATATTGCATATAATCTACTAATTTCAGACTCTTTTTAACTTAATAGGTATTAGGTAGATTATAAAATACATTTTTTTGGTAAAAGTAGATTATATGATGCTTATAATATGTTATTTAACGTCATATAAATAAGTAATGATGTGTGGTTAAAAACCGAATTAACTGAATCAATCCAAACCGCATTTAATTGGATTGGATCGGATCATATTTTTTTAAGGGAGTTGTGACACCCTAAACTCGGGTCATCACATGGTTACCCGTTTGTGGAAATAAAACTTAATTTGCTGGTTACTTTCGAAAAATAATGTTTTCTCAACGTTCATATTTTCAAAATATGGTGATAAATTTTTTTTTTCTTTTAACTTCACAACCACAACAACAACAACGTAATCAAATTACATTTAGATACACAAAGTATATAAATCTTACAACTATACTGCCTCATATATTTTCATACCTAAATCAACATCAGTTTTATCTTCAAAACATAATATAATATAATAGGACCTAAGCTGGTCGTAACTAACAGACACTACAGCTAATAGGAGCAGCACAACACACTTCCAACTAGACAGCCTTCATCTTCTTGTAGGGATCATACCCCTCGTACGTCTCTGAGATGTGTTGTAAGGGTGAGACACCAATATATGGATTTAACAAAATAACTAAATGCTTGCACAAAAGAAGACACATACACATATACATAAACATCTCAATTATAGCACACAGTTTATCAGTGGGTTTCACACCCCAAACATCAACATTGGAAAAAACTATGCATGAACACTTCTATACATCATCTAAACATTCACACCTAATCTCATGAGATATCCCAACAAGTAATGAGTTGATCAGACTCCCAGGCACACAGCCAGAACACCAGGCACGCAGCCAGAACAGAATACCAGGCACGCAGCCAGAACAGAACACCAGGCACGCAGCCAGAACAGAATACCAGGCACACAGCCAGAACACCAGGCACGCAGCCAGAATAGAACACCAGGCACGCAGCCAGAACAGAATACCAGGCACGCAGCCAGAATACCAGGCACACAGCCAGAACAGAACACCAGGCACGCAGCCAGAACAGAATACCAGGCACACAGCCAGAACAGAATACCAGGCACGCAGCCAGAATACCAGGCACACAGCCAGAACAGAACACCAGGCACGCAGCCAGAATACAGGCACGTCTGCCAATGCATGCAAAACACTTTTGTTTCATTCTTTTCTTTGTGTTCAATCTTTCTTTGCCGAAGCTCAAAATGGCTTACGACTCACATAGTTTTAAAACACTTTTAAAACTTTCTTCACAACACAGGACCTCACTGTCCATAAAACTTTTATCAAAACATAGGACCTCATTGTCCATAAAACTTTTATCCAAACATAGGACCTCACAGTCCGAGTGCTCAATCATGACACCTCTCGACCGGTGCACCAGTCTTAGGTTCGTGGCACTAGAAACATCTTCAATGTTTCAACATGGTATACCTCATGTATACAATATAGGCCCTCAAAGTCCAAATGACTGAGTCCATCACAACACAGAACATTAGTACCCGACGTCTCGGTTACTAAGTTCCACACCCCTTTTAACACTAAATCAGTTTTGCTTTCTTAAATTCTTTTTCAAAATTGGAAATTCATAAATAAAATCTTTAAATAATCAAACTTTCACAAAGGTGAGTCACTTGAGGTTTTAACTTCCTTAAAATATGTACTGCTGTTTCAAAATACTTGCCTTCTACATTTTTTTTTCCAAATCTGTCATCACACTTTTCCAAATCATTCATCAATTATCACTTTAAAGCTTCTTAAGCCAAAACTTAACTTTTTCCACTGAAACAACTTTCTAAAATCATCATTAAATTCTTTTCAACAATTAATTTTATAAAATAACTTTGTATAATATTACAAACTTTCTTACATAAAAATTAGCAGTACTTAAACATTTTCACAATTTCGCTCTCATTGTGACTCAAGTTACTTTTACACTAATAAATCATAAAAAATAATAACATTTATCAAAACTCATTATTTTTCCAAAATAATATTTTCCACCATTATAATATTCCAACGTTTCCCATAAAACCTGGAATATAATTTAAACAGCTTATTAAAGCTTTTATCTGATTAATCGGTTGTGCACTGACCACAGTCAGGCTTCTCAAACAACACTCTCAAGCAACATTCAACAACAAACCACCAGACAGATCATGCATCATAGCAATATCATATACAAATAATCAAATAATTTAAAATAGATCAGACACTGATACTCAGATATACAACACAACATAAACCACATAATCAGATAACCACAACCACATCAATTATACAGACTACACAACAAGCAAATGGTTATTGAGAAAAATCCATCAGGCAAGCCCCCCTTACCTCTTGAAGACTCGAACTAACGGTTTCAAATAATCTCCCGATTTGATCCGGCTTCCTCCGTCGGCTTTAGGTCAAACCAACCCGATCGATTCCTTCATAACGAATTGCAACCAAAATAAATTAAATCAAACAAAAACATACTTGACTCATGGAGATTAAGGTTCGGCCTCAACAACTTTTCTAGGTTAGGAAAGTTAAAATTTTATTAACTTAAGGATTTATGATCCATAAGTAACTTAAACATGATTAATCACTTTAACCATGATTATGAACTAAGAAAATGAGCTAAAACTCATCTAGTTCCAAGAACTAGGGTTTCGGCCAAGGGCTGAGTTTGGGGTTAGAAATCTCTAAAATTTCTAAACTCTTGGATTTAATCAACATACAAAACCTAGAGTTGGATTCAAGTGTCACAAACAACTTTTGAATCACAAAACCATTAAGTGTTTATACCTAGGGTTTCGGTTTTGATGAGATCAAATAGCCTTAAGTTTGATTTTTGACCTTCTATATACTTGAATACAAGAACTATCAAGATATAATCATGAATCAAGACATGAAATTGAAACAAAACCTAAGAACACAAAGTTAACCTAGGTTCGGCCCAGTCCAGATTTTAGGGAAAGAAATTTCCCATGATATTGTGCTTCTAGATGATGAAAATAGAGATGATTATAAGATCATAGCAATTGGTTTCATGTTAAAAGGATTTTTCTAGAATTAGTTATGAATTTTTGAATCTAGTTCCATGAATTTTGAACAAATGAAGAACATGTTGATCTAAGTCATGAATCTACAAAAGTGATGAAGAGAAATGATTTAAATGACAAGAGAATAAGTTATTACCTCTTGATGATCCAATAAAACAAGGTTTGGATGATGTTCTTCAAGGTTTTCTTATGGTGTTCTTAAGAAACTTAAAGAAGAAGATGAACATAGTTAGGGTTTAGAACAGTTTTAGTATTTTGAGTAGATATTGTCAACATACTTGTCCGTTTTGGATGATCTTTATGTCGTTGGAAAGAAGAGAGAAAGATGAACAACTTTCATGTTGAAAGTGTTTCGAGATTCAAAATAGAAACTGGTCAGAATTGCCAATCAAAATCTGACGAATTATGAACTCTTTGGAGCAAAAGAACATGAAAATGGAAAAATGGCTTAATGAAGAAGACAACCTATTTAAATGAAGAAAAAACCAAACTTAATGAAGAAGGAACCAATACTTAATGAAGAAGGATTGGAGCCGTGGGTTTTGGGTAAGCTTTAGTCAACTTTTCCAATGGCATTTGCTTGCAATTGTCATATAAAGACAAGGGCAATTTGGTCATTTCATAGGAAAAATTAACTTTGGCATAAATGTGCCATTATGGCCATTATGACTCGGATAAGCTCGTCATAAATACTCGGCAAATCGGTCAAATCCATCATCTCTGCTACGTTGCCGACTCCACGATTCATCTGGCGCAAGCTTTTCCTAGAGATATCTCGACTTATACGCCCGCAACAAATATAATATTTTAAATTTTTTACCAAAATATTCAAAACTTCCAATATCGTAATAAATATGATAAAAATATTTTTCATCTCGTTCACGACTGAAAATTAGGTTTTCTGAGCAGTAAACTTTTACTGTCAGTGAAAACGCAGAAAACGCATACCGGCTTCCGTCTGAATTTTCAACCAAAAACTTCCCCGTAACCTTATAAAAATAAGTATAACAAGGAAATGACCTTGGTTTATCCAAAATCATTTTCTAAGTCTCGGATAAAAATATATATTTATATATTTATTACCGATATTACAAAGCAGCGAAAATCGGGGTGTTACATTACTACCCCACTTAAAAAAAAATTTCGTCCTCGAAATTTCGTCACTCGAAACTTAAACAGAATTTTGTAATCCCATCTTAACCATAAAATTCTACATTGCCCTTCACATCATCTTTCCTTTTATTCTATATTCTATAACATAATTCATTCTTATGTCATTTCTATATATCCGTACTATCCTCAAAATTTCATCAAAGTCTATCACACTCAAAAAAAAAAAAACAAAATCGAAACTTAATCACTTCTTTTATCAACATGGTTCTACCAGAAACATTATTCAAATCATCTAACTCTGAATATTATCACTAATACCAACAATATCTACACAACACCACGTATCAATTCCCTACTCAAAATATTTAATCATAGTCTTAATTTCTCTTCATTATAATTCACCACTCCAATTTGATATTACCTAACACATCTCATCCTCAAAATAATCTCATTGCATATCTTAATGCAATTAAACCAAAAGGGATTATATAAAATAGAATTATCTAACTCTTAGCTTTCGAATTTTTCTAACAACTTAATTTTTCTCAAGAACTTCTCTTTTCCGCTCACGTTCATCCTAGGTAAAACTACCACAGACACCTTTCTATAATTCCTTACAATCACACGATTAAATCTCAGAGATGATCTTGTTATCATTATCCTAGCTCCTTTAGCAAACTCTACCTCGATCATAACAAAATCTGCCGAAATCATCTTACTTACAGATCTTACTTCTGAAAATTCTCAGATTACTAATCACATCTACACCTCAATAAAAATCCATTCACCTCTTGTCATGTTCTGGTATTACACTTACTCTCTGCTAGCCTTCTAAGGATCAATTCCTTTCTTCTTTATCCATCTAACTTAGGATGATAAGCTGAACATTAGCTTCAACTTGGATCTAAACACTAGATGTAACTTTAGCCCAACACTCGAAGTAAGCCTTGCTCAGAATGATGTTGGAAAATTCTTTATCACGTTGGATCAGTCCTCTGATACATGCCTCTGTTGGTTTTTCCATTACATCGTGGACCTACTCCCAATAATCTGAAAAGAGATTTTCAAGACAAGAATTTTCTTGATTTTGCTTTCACAAGAAAGCATAAAGAATAATTTGACCAATCTGAAAGATATAAGTGTCCCATATGTAAAAAGATTCTTCAATAGGTTCGTGAGTGTAAAAATGCATGGCCAATACATGTTTACAAACATGACTCTAATAAAGTTTCTTTCTTCACAAGAACTATACAATGATTTAAAAGAACATCAGTCCGAAAAAATTTAGACTGGATCACTTCCATCAAAAGTAAAAGTGAATCGACTAAGTCTCATCAAGAAACTTCTATCATCAAGAATTCCCATCTGTCGCATAACTCAAGAAATACTCATAATACATTCCCAAAGAAGTATAAAAATATCTAGACTGTCAGAACCAAAGTCAAGATAGATTTTAAATCAAGGTCAGAAAAATGAATTTGGCCTGTACAAAATGTACCGCTATGATTGTCTAATACAACCATAGGAATTTGAAAAGCAATTTGTCCATAAGGAACAATTTTTCTGAATCCCGAGACCCTCATCTAAGGTTGAAGATTTAAATCTATTCGCCTTGGTTTCTCACAAGCACAATGGTCTTTTATGACGCACTTAGTATGGTCATCCTGAATCGGCATGATTCCTGATGACTTGGTCAATCACTCAGACACACGAACAGTTGATCTTTCCTCATATGCTGAGTTTACAGTATAAAATCTTTAATAAGTCCTTACTCCAATCTGGTGGTAACTTGTTCTCAAGTCGATCCTTGAATATAGAACAACTCCTTGTGAGGGATCTGTAACACTTGGTACAGAAGTCTCTCATACTCCTCGTGACTCTTAGAGTAAACGAGAACATCATCGATGAAGATGATGACTTACTTATCGAGAAATGGACCAAAATTCCATTTCTTGAAGTCTAACCCAACTAACCTTGTTGGTGATATCCTACACAAAGCGATTGATATCTGAATAAATCTAGAAACTAGATCAATCAGAATCTCAACATCCATCCGTCCGTACAAACTTGGGACATTCTCAGAAAATTTCCCCCAAAAACTTTCAATGACAGGTACCTGATTCAAATGTATGATACCGTCCTAAGGGATAAATGAATGTATCAACATGAACATAAGTACCCTTTACTAAACACGAGTTCTCACAAGGTCTCAACCCAATCAGAACCCACCAAACATACTTGCTTGTGTGTCAACACACATTGTTTCAACCAAGAAACAATTCAAACAAGGTTCAACCAGAGATCACACAACAAAAACCTAACAGACCTATTTCCCAACATTCCCGAAAGACTCGACCGGCTCTGATACCACTAATGTGACACCCTAAACTCGGGTCATCACATGGTTACCTGTTTGCGGAAATAAAACTTAATTTGCTGGTTACTTTCGGAAAATAATGTTTTCTCAACGTTCATATTTTCAAAATATGGTGATAATTTTTTTTTTCTTTTAACTTCACAACCACAACAACAACAACGTAATCAAATTACATTTAGATACACAAAGTATATAAATCTTACAACTATACTGCCTCATATATTTTCATACCTAAATCAACATCAGTTTTATCTTCAAAACATAATATAATATAATAGGACCTAAGCTGGTCGTAACTAACAGACACTACAACCAATAGGAGCAGCACAACACGCTTCCAACTAGACAGCCTTCCTCTTCTTGTAGGGATCATACCCCTCGTACGTCTCTGAGATGTGTTGTAAGGGTGAGACACCAATATATGGATTTAACAAAATAACTAAATGCTTGCACAAAAGAAGACACACATACATAAACATCTCAATTATAGCACACAGTTTATCAGTGGGTTTCACACCCCAAACATCAACATTGGAAAAACTATGCATGAACACTTCTATACATCATCTAAACATTCACACCTAATCTCATGAGATATCCCAACAAGTAATGAGTTGATCAGACTCTCCCAGGCACACAACCAGAACACCGGGCACGCACGCGGCGTAGCAGAATACCGGGCACGCAGCCGAGGGAGAACACCGTGCAAGCAGCGGAACGTAATACCAGGCACACAGCCAGAACACCAGGCACGCAGCCAGAATAGAACACCAGGCACGCAGCCAGAACAGAATACCAGGCACGCAGCCAGAATACCAGGCACACAGCCAGAACAGAACACCAGGCACGCAACCAGAACAGAATACCAGGCACACAGCCACAACAAAATACCAGGCACGCAGCCAGAACAGAATACCAGGCACGTAGCCAGAATACCAGGCACACAGCCAGAACAGAACACCAGGCACGCAGCCAGAATACAGGCACGTCTGCCAATGCATGCAAAACACTTTTGTTTCATTCTTTTCTTTGTGTTCAATCTTTCTTTGCCGAAGCTCAAAATGGCTTACGACTCACATAGTTTTAAAACACTTTTAAAACTTTCATCACAACACAGGACCTCACTGTCCATAAAACTTTTATCAAAACATAGGACCTCGCTGTCCATAAAACTTTTATCCAAACATAGGACCTCACAGTCCGAGTGCTCAATCACGACACCTCTCGACCGGTGTACCAGTCTTAGGTTCGTGGCACTAGAAACATCTTCAATGTTTCAACATGGTATACCTCATGTATACAATATAGGCCCTCAAAGTCCAAATGACTGAGTCCATCACAACACAGAACATTAGTACTCCGACGTCTCAGTTACTAAGTTCCACACCCCTTTTAACACTAAATCAGTTTTGCTTTCATAAATTCTTTTTCAAAATTGGAAATTCATTAATAAAATCTTTAAATAATCAAACTTTCACAAAGGTGAGTCACTTGAGGTTTTAACTTCCTTAAAATATGTACTGCTGTTTCAAAATACTTGCCTTCTACGTTTTTTTTTTCCAAATCTGTCATCACACTTTTCCAAATCATTCATCAATTATCACTTTAAAGCTTCTTAAGCCAAAACTTAACTTTTTCCACTGAAACAACTTTCTAAAATCATCATTAACTTCTTTTCAACAATTAATTTTATAAAATAACTTTGTATAATATTGCAAACTTTCTTACATAAAAATTAGCAGTACTTAAACATTTTCACAATTTCGCTCTCATTGTGACTCAAGTTACTTTTACACTAATAAATCATAAAAAATAATAACATTTATCAAAACTCATTATTTTTCCAAAATAATATTTTCCACCATTATTATATTCCAACGTTTCCCATAAAACCTGGAATATAATTTACACAGCTTATTAAAGCTTTTATCTGATTAATCGGTTGTGCACTGACCACAGTCAGGCTTCTCAAACAACACTCTCAAGCAACATTCAACAACAAACCACCAGACAGATCATGCACCATAGCAATATCATATACAAATAATCAAATAATTTAAAATAGATCAGACACTAATACTCAGATATACAACACAACATAAACCACATAATCAGATAACCACAACCACATCAATTATACAGACTACACAACAAGCAAATGGTTATTGAGAAAAATCCATCAGGCAAGCCCCCCTTACCTCTTGAAGACTCGAACTAACGGTTTCAAATAATCTCCCGATTTGATCCGGCTTCCTCCGTCGGCTTTAGGTCAAACCAACCCGATCGATTCCTTCATAACGAATTGCAACCAAAATAAATTAAATCAAACAAAAACATACTTGACTCATGGAGGTTAAGGTTCGGCCTCAACAACTTTTCTAGGTTAGGAAAGTTAAAATTTTATTAACTTAAGGATTTATGATCCATAAGTAACTTAAACATGATTAATCACTTTAACCATGATTATGAACTAAGAACATGAACTAAAACTCATCTAGTTCCAAGAACTAGGGTTTCGGCCAAGGGCTGAGTTTGGGGTTAGAAATCTCTAAAATTTCTAAACTCTTGGATTTAATCAACATACAAAACCTAGAGTTGGATTCAAGTGTCACAAACAACTTTTGAATCACAAAACCATTAAGTGTTTATACCTAGGGTTTCGGTTTTGATGAGATCAAATAGCCTTAAGTTTGATTTTTGACCTTCTATATACTTGAATACAAGAACTATCAAGATATAATCATGAATCAAGACATGAAATTGAAACAAAACCTAAGAACACAAAGTTAACCTAGGTTCGGCCCAGTCCAGATTTTAGGGAAAGAAATTTCTCATGATCTTGTGCTTCTAGATGATGAAAATAGAGATGATTATAAGATCATAGCAATTGGTTTCATGTCAAAAGGATTTTTCTAGAATTAGTTATGAATTTTTGAATCTAGTTCCATGAATTTTGAACAAATGAAGAACATGTTGATCTAAGTCATGAATCTACAAAAGTGATGAAGAGAAATGATTTAAATGACAAGAGAATAAGTTATTACCTCTTGATGATCCAAGAAAACAAAGTTTGGATGATGTTCTTCAAGGTTTTCTTATGGTGTTCTTAAGAAACTTAAAGAAGAAGATGAACATAGTTAGGGTTTAGAACAGTTTTAGTATTTTGAGTAGATATCTCAACATACTTGTCCGTTTCGGATGATCTTTATGTCGTTGGAAATAAGAGAGAAAGATGAACAACTTTCATGTTGAAAGTTTTTCGACATTCAAAATAGAAACTGGTCAGAATTGCCAATCAAAATCTGACGAATTATGAACTCTTTGGAGCAAAAGAACATGAAAATGGAAAAATGGCTTAATGAAGAAGACAACCTATTTAAATGAAGAAAAAACCAAACTTAATGAAGAAGGAACCAATAATTAATGAAGAAGGATTGGAGCCATGGGTTTTGGGTAAGCTTTAGTCAACTTTTCCAATGGCATTTGCTTGCAATTGTCATACAAAGACAAGGATAATTTGGTCATTTCATAGGAAAAATTAACTTTGTCATAAATGTGCCATTATGGCCATTATGACTCCGATAAGCTCGTCATAAATACTCGGCAAATCGGTCAAATCCATCATCTCTGCTACGTTGCCGACTCCTCGATTCATCTGGCGCAAGCTTTTCCTAGAGATATCTCGACTTATACGCCCGCAACAAATATAATATTTTAATTTTTTTACCAAAATATTCAAAACTTCCAATATCGTAATGAATATGATAAAAATATTTTTCATCTCGTTCACGACTCAAAATTAGGTTTTCTGAGCAGTAAACTTTTACTGTCAGTGAAAACGCAGAAAACGCATACCGGCTTCCGTCTGAATTTTCAACCAAAAACTTCCCCGTAACCTTATAAAAATAAGTATAACAAGGAAATGACCTTGGTTTATCCAAAATCATTTTCTAAGTCTCGGATAAAAATATATATTTATATATTTATTACCGATATTACAAAGCAGCGAAAATCGGGTTGCTACAGGAGTCATCCAAACCAAACCGAACCGCATGCTATTTTTATCTTTGGATCGGATAACTTTTTCCCACAAAACCGATCCAAACCGAACCGCGAACACCCCTAATGATATCTACAACCAGAACCTAATAAATTTTTATACCAAGCTTGTGTGGTGAATTTCAGCATTGTTTCAGCTATGAATTTCATAAAAAATAGCTTGTTTTCAATTTCCAAATTGCATGATGATATTCTTATGAAGAAGCTCCTGCTTACACATGATCCAGATGGTCATTGACTGGATTCTGATGCAATGCTTCATGCTGTGGGCAACATAATGTTTCATGCTTCCACAACAGGAGTAATTTTTACACCCTTGATATGCTGTGAATGCTGCTACTATAAACTTGTATTTTCATGTTTCTTTTTTGAATTTGTAGTTTATAAATTGAAAAGCATTTCGATGATAAAATTAGTCATCCAAAACTTGAAATGATTAGCAATCTTTATATATAAAATAGAAGATAAACTTCTATATTTTTTCCCCCAAAACTGTGGGCAATTTCGTAAAATCACAACTCATTAAAGGAGATTAAATATTAAAATAAAAAAAGAAATGCATTTAATTATAACAATTTCTTTAAATAAAATAGTATTTAGTTATTGGATTTGGGAATCATTATATCTTTATATATAAAAGTAGAAGAGAAACTTCTATATTTTCCCCCAAAACTGTGGGCAATTTAGTAAAATCATAACTCATTAAAGGAGATTAAATATTAAAATAAAATAATAAATGCATTTAATTATAACAATCTCTTTAAATAAAATAGTAATTAGTTATTGGATTTGGGAATCTTTATATATAAAGGAGAATAAATATTAAAAGAAAATAAGAAATCTTTATAAATAAAAGTAGGAGAGAAACTTCTATATTTTTTCTCTCCAAAACTGTTGGCAATTTATTAAAATTACAACTCATTAAAGGAGATTAAATATTAAAATAAATTAAGAAATGCATTTAATTATCTTTATATATAAAAGTAGAAGTGAAACTTCTATATTTTTTCCCCTATAACTGTGGGCATCTTTATATGTAAAAGTAGAAGAGAAAATTCTATATCGCCCCCCCCCCAAAAAAAAAAAAAAAACTATGGCCAATTTAGTAAAATCACAACTCAATAAAGGAGATTAAATATTAAAATAAAATAAGAAATGCATTTAATTATAAAAAAGTAGAAGAGAAACTTCTATAATCCCCCCCCCCCCCAAAACTGTAGGCAATTTAGTAAAATCACAACTCATTAAAGGAGATTAAATATTAAAATAAAATAAGAAATACATTTAATTATAACAATCTCTTTAAATAAAATAATAATTAGTTATTGGATTTGAGAATCTTTATATATAAAAGTAGAAGTGAAACTATTTGTTAGTACTGTTTTACATGATTTAACCAAATGTTTTTTCTTCTTATTTTTGCATTATGATATTTCATGTTCGACGTTTATAACTGGGAATGCATATTTACTAATCACTTCTAATTTGCAGGAATTTACAAATTTTTATATATAAAAGTAGAATAGAAACTTCTATATCCCCCTCCCACCCAAAACTGCAGGCAATTTAGTAAAATTCTAACTCATTAAAAGAGATTAAATATTAAAAAAAAAAGAAATTCATTTAATTATAAAAATCTCATTAAAATACTTATTTGTTATTATTACTAGCGGTGCCTGTCTGGCCACATTTCTAATGCTTTTACTCATCTTTATCGTATAGATTTATCCAACTTTACAATGTGAGGTAATAATGTAATCACACACTATATACATATTTTCAATAAAAAACAAATCAAAGGTACCAAATATAATTTAGTTACAACTATTATTTGACCTCGAAATCTCAGCATTTAGATTTATAAGGAGATTAAGTATGGATCGATTTTCAGGAGTTTTTTTGCATTTCCCTGCATTACAAACAAAATAAATTTATAATGTTAATTTTTGTTAGATAAAAAGTAACAAAGCATATCATTTTTTTTAAATAGACATAATTTACTTCTAATAGTTACTTACCTTGTCAGGATTCTCAAAAAATCTTCATACTTTTTATCATCTTTAATGTTTTTTTTAATAAACTACAAATTAAATAAAAATGTAAGACTAAAATTTGGAACATTCATTATCGTAAACATTCATAACAAATATAAGGTATTATTAAAAGAAAATATTACATCCTCAAGTAAGACCATTTTTTGTTCCAAATGTATTGAGCTATCACGACTTCTTTTGCTTGGTAATGTAGCTTCAAGTTTCCTAATAATTTTTTAAAAAAAATAGTATTTTAGTAAATTGTGGAAATAATACAACTTATTATATAGTAAATATGTATATTATCATATCGAATACAATACATAATACATTACCTTTCTAACCTTTGAGCCCACAATTCTCTTTTTACCATACTCAATAGCCGAGTCTTATCTGCTTTTATACAATGACATAATATGAAGTATCTAATATAAATTTATAATTCACCTTGTTGTCAACTGGGCATATAGATGCGATTGATCGCTCAGCCTTCAATATTTTCCATAGTTTTTTTATAGTCGTGATCCTATCATTTTTTTAGTCGAATTGTTAATAGATTGATATGGAAAATGTTTAACAAAAAGTTGTTCATGTGAACCTACCTGCTTGATAAGCACATGCCCGAAATATTTGTCATCATCTCTTGCAATAAACGGTAATATATTTGAAACGGTAATTTAGTCGAATTGTTAATAGATTTAGGCATGGTAAAAAAGTCAGTCAGCTACAATAATTTCTTTTTACATGCATAATCTATATATTAAGCAATTAGAGAAACCAATAGCTTGATACGGCAATATATTTGAAAACAGCAATTCAACCACATGCTAATTAATATATATGCATGTCTTGCATTTCTTCTTAGAATGACCAAAAGGTTTCACCATTTAAATAAGCCACCATAAACCCAGATTGCGATTTCTTTCAGTCATATATATACATGTATTCAACCTTAATCGGTGCTGCAAGTGTGTCAAGCATTGATATTTTCAAATGCTCATTCCACCCATCTCTCTTTACAAATCTTAGACCTTCATTTTTACATTAAAAAGCCATATCATCGTAACCCAAAATGCAAAAAGCGGAATGTCTAGGTAAAAGATTAGAACACACATACAAACACCCAACTGAATGTGATACTTCCAAGTAACTAACACAAACTCACACTATGCCCTAAGACTTTGGAAAGCATGAATGAAAAACCCAGAATCGGATACACCTAAATTTTCAAAAATAAAAATAATGAATCTATCTTCAGACTTAATTGAAGGAAATGAAAAAAACCAACAAAAGCAGAGCAAATAAAAGAAGATACAAAGATCAAAGAAGGCATGTAGATTACATTTAAGTTGTTCAGTAATAGAAGGAAGATCAGCAAAAGTAGATGCCATGAGTGAGTTGGGTGATTCTTGGAAATGAAAAGAAAAGTGGTGAAAACAGTCACCACCATCAACTGATAATTTCAAATGCTCATTCCTCCCATCTCTCTTTACAAATCTTAGACCTTTAGAATGCCAAAATGGTGCCATATTCATTGACAATTATCATGGATAGTTTGACAAAAAAGTATTTAACACTCCAAAACCCACTGAGTCCAAGCCAAAAACAATTCAAACATCATTGTTCCATCCATCCTCAGTCAATGCAATATGTCATGTTTTAATAGGTTTTCTTGTTAATTCAGTCAAACAAAACAAACAAATAGAACAATGAGCATCATCGTCTAGTACAAAAGTTTGGAGTTTTGAAAAAATTTCAAACTCATGTGAAAATAAATAAATGCAGAACATCAGGGTACATACCCAATGCAACAAAAACTTGCACATATATCCTTTGTCTTCTCCTTTCAATCCTATGCAAAAGTTTGATGTTTTCTTATAGGCAGAACTTCAAAAGAAAGACAACATTATATATTATTTAAACTTGTACATCCTTTTAATCCTCTACAAACTCTTTGCTTCTTTCATTCATTTGTTGTGTTCCCTCTTTGGTCATATTCATGCACCTTCCTTAACTGTTTCTAATACGATAGGATGTATCTGTAATATATAGCTATTTTTCATAGATAAAAACATTTGCTATTCTTTAAGACCTGTAGTAAACCCTGGTGGACTTGTATTTACGCCACATATATAACCCAGAATGTGTCAGTAACCATCATTTGAAAATGTGTCACCATAGGTGGCAATAGGCAATAAACCCAGAATGCAAGTCAACACCAGCATCAACACTCGATCCTCCACCATCTATTTTTTTTTATAAAACAATCTTAGCTCACAAAAATTCGTCTTACCCAAAAACCAAGATGGATGTACACCAATTTCTTTAAACCTTCAAAGTGATCCATCCCAACCCCCAACCGTAGTCATGGATGAAATATTATTTTCTATAGATAAAAACATGGGTCAACTCTAAAATGTGACATATTGGAAAAATCTTCAAATTATATAGTACTTCAAGGAACAAACCTTTTGTTCCAAAAATAAAGGATACTGATAAAAGAAAAGACAATGGGGATTTGCTTAATAGTAAGTTATGCTGAACATATAGGATAGTTAAAGTGAGAGATCATTTAACGCCCCCACTCAGGGGCATTACTTCTTAACCCATGCGGAAGTAAATTTAAAAGATAATTTGCTGGTTGCTTTTGGAAAATTTGTTTTCTCTTAAGTCAGAAAACTGGGGCATAAAATTTTCTTTTATAAGGATAACTCTAAAATCCATCATACATACATTTAAAATGTAAAGTCATGTTCGTAACAAAGTTACCATGACATACAACGTTTCTCTAAGTTTCCACTTTCGGAAGAAAAGTTCAAACTATAGATGGATGTATATAACACTACATTTACCGACCTCTTTAGATATACAACCCAACTCAAAACTCCTAAGCTGGTCATTCTATCAAATATTAATTGGGGAGACCCCCAATCAGAATACTTTCCCAACCACTAACACTAGGTCTTCAATTGACTTAGAAAGACTCCACTGCAACATCGACACTAGAGTACCAAGGTACTACAGCAAAACCCGAAGATACCTGATATAATTGTAAGAGTGAGATACCATCATAAGATATATCCCACAACAACCATATACATGATACATACATCACAGAATCATATAAGCAGTTAATTCATGCATATACACAATATAACAGTGTTATATCATAGGGTCTCAAGCCCGCACAGTCAATCTTTGAAAATATGCACGACACTTCAATATCAGGCTCTAACTTAATCTCATGAGATATCAACACCGTTTTTCACTGGAGAAGAATTAGAGTTGGTCAATATCTAGCCCACCGGGCAGTTGCCTCCTTACCCTCATGCATTAAGGTCTCAGGACGAGCAACGTCACATGTGCCTCTTCACTCGGTTTACATGGATGACTCCCGGATACCATCTTTGTATCTCGATATATACATCAATAGCACGTCTGCTTGGGAAATGCACATGAGAAAATATTTTATTTAAAAGGATTTCTTTGTGTTCATTCTTTTCACCTTCCATTGCTCAAAGCTAACGACTTAAATCATCATTTCCCCATCACTTGAAAACTCAGAAGCATAGGAATCACAGTCCCAATGCTCAATCACAATGCCCAAGACCGTGGCCGCAGTCAAGGGTTGTGGTCGTAGAAAACAACCTTCACCTTTAATCATGTTCATCACACGCGGTTAGAATACACAGTCCAACACAGCGTGATTAGGACCTAAGTCCATCACAATGAAATCAGAACGAACTGTCCTCAATTTCGAGAATTGGACTCTCAGTCCATAACATCATAAACAGGACTCGTAGTCCCGAATTAACACTGATCCAAGATCACGTGCGCATAACTGAATACTAGAGGCGACGTCTCGCGTACTAGATTCTCTTTCTTAAGTACTTATTTTTCGTTCAGTGAAAAACAAATTCAAAACTGAATCCTCGATAACCTATCCAGGTCATCGGAAAGTTTCTAAAATATTTAGGAAAACCTTTTCTTTGAAAATCTTTTATAAAGCATCTTTGAAATTCTTTTATCTTTGAAATATTTCCCCCAATAGGATATTGCCAAATAATCTTGAAAGTTTTCACTTGAAGACACATAGTTCGAAAAGGATTTTTCTCTCGTATAACAATAGTTCACCAAAACCATTTCAACATTTAAAACAAGTACTTTAAGTTAACGAGCTTTTGGAAAAGAACACCAATCCCTTCATCTTCAAAGCTTATTAAGGTTTTTAATCCTTATAACGGTTGAGCACAGACGCACGTCTGGCTTAGCAAACTTTCAATCAACAACAGTATATATCATCAGTTCAATGCTAATATCACAGTTGAAAGCAGTTCATCACATATATGCATTATATCATTTAGAACAAGTACAGTTCAACATCAGATAATAGCATAACAGTTCAAGTACATTAGATAATCAAGTGAACTCAATTAACATGTAAATATCCAATTAAACACCTACACAAATGCATACAGTTATTGAATATCTTTAGGAAATCCCCTCTTACCTCAAGAAGGTAAGAGAATGCGAGAAAACAAAAAGTTTCACGAACGTTCTTCAAAGTTGGTTAGGATGCAAGTCTAGGTTTCAAGACACAAGGTTCAAAGGATTAGAACTCAACCAAGAACTCAGGGCTAGAAGTTTCCAAAGCACATGCAACTTAGGGATTTATGATCCTTAAGTGCTAGGAGTTTAAAACATGATTACTTTAAACAAAGTTTGAACAAAAATCCCACCAAGTTACACTTGATGGAGATTCGGCCTTTACCAATAAAATAGGCTAGGAACATTTAAAATTTCCAATCTCTTTGGTTTAGCATCCATTAATAGTAAGGAGCTCAAAACCATGATCACTTTGGAAAATGAAAAATGAAACATTCTAGGTCCATAACCTTTAAGATTCGGCCATCCTTGGGTTTTTATGATAAAAATCTTTAAATTCTTCCAATCTCTTAGACCTTTTAGCATCCAATAACTTATGGAGCTCAAGTCTACGATCATCTTGAAAGCAACATTGGATTTTAAATAACAAAGCTCATAAGCACATAAAGTAAGAACAACATAGGCTTATAAATAATTAAAGTATAATGACATAAGTAAATGAATCATAAATGACATAAACATAAATGACATAAAGTAAATGACATAATGTAAATGACATAAAGTAAATGGCATAAAGTAAATGGCATAAATATAAATGACATAAAAGTAAATAACATAATGTAAATGACATAAATTTAAATGGCATAAAGTAAATGGCATAAATATAAATGACATAAAAGTAAATGACATAAAAGTAGAGTAAAAATCTTTAAACTTTCCAATCACTTTAGACATAGCATCCTTTAACATAAAGGAGCCTTGGTCCATGATCATTTTGGGAAAACAAATCTTTAAACTTTCCAATCACTTTAGACATAGCATCCTTTAACATAAAGGAGCCTTGGTCCATGATCATTTTGGGAAAACAAATCTTTAAATACAAACTTATATTTGTAAAAGTTGAAACAAGATCCATCTAAATCATATGCATGGTTCGGCCTCGTTAGATAGTAGAGGTTAGGAAACTTTGTTTTACCCAAACTTTTAGTATGTTAAAATACAAGTAAATACAAGATCATAGAAATTTGTTTCAACTCAAAAGGAGTTTTCTACCATTTTTGAGAGATTTTTGAAGATAAAAGCTCATATATGACATAAAGAAGAAACTTTGGAAAAAGATGAAGTTTTTAAAGAAAAGAATACATGAGAGTATTGCCCTAAACAAGAGGAACAACTTTGATGAAGAACACTTTGTGAAAAGAAGAAGAAAAAGTAGAGCTTTGGAAGCTTGAAGTTAAGAAAAAAAAGATGAAAACTTAAGGGTTTTAATGGAGTAGGAGAAAGGAAAGTGATGAAGTGAAGTTGAAGAGTGGTATTTATAGAGTAAGAGGGAGGGGGGCACGGTTTTGGAGAGGAAAGAAGAAGAAAGAAGAGAAGAAAGAAGAAGAAAGAAGGTGGTTGCTTGTAGAGAGGATAAAGAGTTAAGGTGATGTGATGTGATTGGAGAGAGAAAGATGAAAAGTAAGATTTTGGGAATGAAGTAAGGATTTACTTTTTCTTAGGTGTGTCATAAGCATTTAATGAGGCTTCCCATCAAGCCTTTTATCATCCTTTAGGGTTCCTTTAACTGCTTAAATACGTAACCGGTTGCACATCCGATTGTATTTTCTGAAGGTTTTGTCCGGATAAAATATTATATTTTATTCCCGGACAACAAAATTCGAAGATTTACCAAACCCACACAAAACCTCATGAAAACACTAACCGTCTCGTTCACGAATTAAAATTTTGTCTCTAGCTCAGTAAACTTGTACTGACAGAGAAAACGCAGACCGATTTTCGTCTAAATTTTCAATCGAAAATTTTACTGTGACTTCACACAGTAAAACAACACAAGAAAATGATTTTATTTTAAATAAAATCAACCTCTGGATTTTATCAAAAATAAATACATTAAAGCATGTATTTACTGATAAAGAAGCATACGAAAAACAGGGTGTTACAACTCTACCCCTCTAAAAAGAATTTCGTCCTCGAAATTACGTAACTAGAAACTTAACAGGATCTCTCACCATCCAGATCATACTATCAGAAGAAAGTATCTAAAAGAATTTCATCGATCCAAAAGAATACAAAAACATCTAGTGTATGAAGATCCTTTAGTATATTCAAGGAGGTAAAAATGTATGCTCGGTACACATTTACAATCATGAATCTTAAAAGTTTCTCCTTTCACTAGAATTTCCTGGTCAACAATTTAAAAGAGTAACAGTTCGATAAGAATTCAAACTGAATCACTTCCACCAAAAGGAAAAGTGATTAAATTAAGTTTCATCGAGAAACTTCTTTTATAAACATACCCACCCGGTGCAACAACAAGGCAATTCATAATTCTAGGAAAAGAAAGATTGGATCCAAAGTCTAAACTGACCACAACAATCAAAAGAGAAGGGAACTGGAATAAATTTCTTAAGGAGACTTTTATTCCCAAAAGTCATAAGAAACATCCATTCACTGGAAAGACTAGTAACATAGGAGACCCTAGAGAGTCAAATACTCAAGGGCGTCAAAACGCGATTATACTTAGAATCCTATTACAACTTAGAATTATAGACCACTGCCATAAGGCCTTCAAATTGCGAAATTTTTCAACACTACTTCTATTGTAAAAGATCGTCAGATTGTGAAGCTTCAGCGCCATTCATGGTGTAGACTATTCCCTTCGCCGTGGGTCTACCCGTCCCTAAGGTGTTGACAGGCTTTTCAATCCTTGGTGCATTACAATCCCTCGAGAAGTGTCCAAATTTTCCACAATTGAAACACTTCACTCCTTTGCGTGGGCAAACATTAGCCATGTGGTCTGGGTCTCCACACTGGTAACATCTCCTAACTTGGTCTCGGTGTTGGTTCTGTTGACCTCCACTTCCCGATTCAGAATTATCAGAACGATGCTGTCGTTGATTCAGGTCATTCCCTTGTGGCAGGAAGTAAGGTTCCCTCCGATGTTGCTTCCCTTTCTGATTCTGATCTTGATAATGGTCTTTGGAACGAGTGGGTCCTGTAACAGTTTCTCTGTTGCCTCTTTCCTTCCTCATTAGTTCCACTTTTCTACACTTCTCTACTAAGGCTTGGAAATTCCGGATTTCCAATGGCATCACAGATTCCTTGATCTCGAAGCGAAGACCGTCTTCGAACCTTTCGCATTTCCATTCCTCATCTGGGTTGTTCTGGAAAAAGCGAAAATATTTGGCAAGGGAGTCAAACCTTGCCGCATATTCCCCCACTGTCATGTCCCGCTGTCTCAGCCTCAGGAATTCCTGCTCCTTCTCTGTCCGAGCACTCTGGGGAAAATATTTGTCCAAAAATTTGTTGCAAAATACTCCCCAAGTGATCGCGTGATGCTCAGCTACCAGCAGTTGTCTGGTGCCTTCCCACCAGTATTCAGCATCTCCAATCAGTTGGATTGTTGCATAAGGCACCTTTGCTCCCTCTGGGGTGTGAACCAGCTCAAAGATCTTCTCTAGCTCTTGAATCCAAAGATCAGCCTTTATTGGATCCACGTCTCCATCAAACTGTGATGGATTCTGACATCAGAAAGCATCCAAATGTCTTCCCTCTGCAGCTTGTTCTGCCTTCTGTTGCTCCTGTTGGTTCTGGGCAGCAGCATTAGCCGTCTGAAGAGCTATGGCAGTAGCAACGTCAGCCAAAGCTTGGGCAGCGAAGTCCATCCCGCCGTCATAATTCGCATTCATGTTGGCACGACCGCCAATAGGACCACCTCTGTGACCACGTCCACGACCACGTCCACGTACTCGTCCACGTCCACCTTCTGGTGCTGGTTCCATAACTGACCTACCGAACAAATCAGTCAGGCCACAACCAGGAAATGAAACATGTAAAAGCGTATCAACACACATTACTTCTAAGAAGTAATCCGAGTAAAACTTAATTCAGAGAAAACACAACGTCAACACAACAGACCTATTTCCCAAAGATCCCGAAAGACTCGACCAGCTCTGATACCACCTTTTAACGCCCCCACTCAGGGGCATTACTTCTTAACCCATGCGGAAGTAAATTTAAAAGATAATTTGCTGGTTGCTTTCGGAAAATTTGTTTTCTCTTAAGTCAGAAAACTGGGGCATAAAATTTTCTTCTATAAGGATAACTCTGAAATCCATCATACATACATTTAAAATGTAAAGTCATGTTCGTAACAAAGTTACCATTACATACAACGTTTCTCTATGTTTCCACTTTCGGAAGAAAAGTTCAAACTATAGATGGATGTATATAACACTACATTTACCGACCTCTTTAAATATACAACCCAACTCAACTCCTAAGCTGGCCATTCTATCAAATATTAATTGGGGAGACCCCCAATCGGAATACTTTCCCAACCACTAACACTAGGTCTTCAATTGACTTAGAAAGACTCCTCTGCAACATCGACACTAGAGTACCAAGGTACTACAGCAAAACCCGAAGATACCTGATATAATTGTAAGAGTGAGATACCATCATAAGATATATCCCACAACAACCATATACATGATACATACATCACAGAATCATATAAGCAGTTAATTCATGCATATACACAATATAACAGTGTTATATCATAGGGCCTCAAGCCCGCACAGTCAATCTTTGAAAATATGCACGACACTTCAATATCAGGCTCTAACTTAATCTCATGAGATATCAACACCGTTTTTCACTGGAGAAGAATTAGAGTTGGTCAATATCTAGCCCACCGGGCAGTTGCCTCCTTACCCTCATGCATTAAGGTCTCAGGACGAGCAACGTCACATGTGCCTCTTCACTCGGTTTACATGGGACGGACTCCCGGATACCATCTTTGTATCTCGATATATACATCAATAGCACGTCTGCTTGGGGAAATGCACATGAGAAAATATTTTATTTAAAAGGATTTCTTTGTGTTCATTCTTTTCACTTACCATTGCTCAAAGCTAACGACTTAAATCATCATTTCCCCATCACTTGAAAACTCAGAAGCATAGGACTCATAGTCCGAATGCTCAATCACAATGCCCAAGATCGTGGCCGCAGTCAAGGGTTGTGGTCGTAGAAAACAACCTTCACCTTTAATCATGTTCATCACACGCGGTTAGAATACACAGTCCAACATAGCGTGATTAGGACCTAAGTCCATCACAACGAAATCAGAACGAACTGTCCTCAATTTCGAGAATTGGACTCTCAGTCCATAACATCATAAACAGGACTCGTAGTCCCGAATTAACACTGATCCAAGATCACGTGCGCATAACTGAATACTAGAGGCGACGTCTCGCGTACTAGATTCTCTTTCTTAAGTACTTATTTTTCGTTCAGTGAAAAACAAATTCAAAACCGAATCGTCGATAACCTATCCAGGTCATCAGAAAGTTTCTAAAATATTTAGGAAAACCTTTTCTTTGAAAATCTTTTATAAAGCATCTTTGAAATTCTTTTATCTTTGAAATATTTCCCCCCAATAGGATATTGCCAAATAATCTTGAAAGTTTTCACTTGAAGACACATAGTTCGAAAAGGATTTTTCTCTCGTATAACAATAGTTCACCAAAACCATTTCAACATTTAAAACAAGTACTTTAAGTTAATGAGCTTTTGGAAAAGAACACCAATCCCTTCATCTTCAAAGCTTATTAAGGTTTTTAATCCTTATAACGGTTGAGCATAGACGCACGTCTGGCTTAGCAAACTTTCAATCAACAACAGTATATATCATCAGTTCAATGCTAATATCACAGTTGAAAGCAGTTCATCACATATATGCATCATATCATTTAGAACAAGTACAGTTCAACATCAGATAATAGCATAACAGTTCAAGTACATTAGATAATCAAGTGAGCTCAATTAACATGTAAATATCCAATTAAACACCTACACACATGCATACAGTTATTGAATATCTTTAGGAAATCCCCTCTTACCTCAAGAAGGTAAGAGAATGCGAGAAAATAAACAGTTTCACGAACGTTCTTCAAAGTTGGTTAGGATGCAAGTCTAGGTTTCAAGACACAAGGTTCAAAGGATTAGAACTCAACCAAGAACTCAGGGCTAGAAGTTTCCAAAGCACATGCAATTTAGGGATTTATGATCCTTAAGTGCTAGGAGTTTAAAACATGATTACTTTAAACAAAGTTTGAACAAAAATCCCACCAAGTTACACTTGATGGAGATTCGGCCTTGACCAATAAAATAGGCTAGGAACATTTAAAATTTCCAATCTCTTTGGTTTAGCATCCATTAATAGTAAGGAGCTCAAAACCATGATCACTTTGGAAAATGAAAAACGAAACACCCTAGGTCCATAACCTTTAAGATTCGGCCATCCTTGGGTTTTTATGATAAAAATCTTTAAATTCTTCCAATCTCTTAGACCTTTTAGCATCCAATAACTTATGGAGCTCAAGTCTACGATCATCTTGAAAGCAACATAGGATTTTAAATAACAAAGCTCATAAGCACATAAAGTAAGAACAACATAGGCTTATAAATAATTAAAGTATAATGACATAAGTAAATGAATCATAAATGACATAAACATAAATGACATAAAGTAAATGACATAATGTAAATGACATAAAGTAAATGGAATAAAGTAAATGGCATAAATATAAATGACATAAAAGTAAATAACATAATGTAAATGACATAAATATAAATGGCATAAAGTAAATGGCATAAATATAAATGACATAAAAGTAAGTGACATAAAAGTAGAGTAAAAATCTTTAAACTTTCCAATCACTTTAGACATAGCATCCTTTAACATAAAGGAGCCTTGGTCCATGATCATTTTGGGAAAACAATTCTTTAAACTTTCCAATCACTTTAGACATAGCATCCTTTAACATAAAGGAGCCTTGGTCCATGATCATTTTGGGAAAACAAATCTTTAAATACAAACTCATATTTGTAAAAGTTGAAACAAGATCCATCTAAATCATATGCATGGTTCGGCCTCATTAGAAAGTAGAGGTTAGGAAACTTTGTTTTACCCAACCTTTTAATATGTCAAATTACAAGTAAATACAAGATCATAGAAATTGGTTTCAACTCAAAAGGAGTATTCTACCATTTTTGAGAGTTTTTTGAAGATAAAAGCTCATATATGACATTAAGAAGAAACTTTAGAAAAAGATGAAGTTTTTAAAGAAAATAATACATGAGAGTATTGCCCTAAACAAGAGGAACAACTTTGATGAAGAACACTTAGTGAAAAGAAGAAGAAAAACTAGAGCTTTGGAAGCTTGAAGTTAAGAAAAAAAGATGAAAACTTAAGGGTTTTAATGGAGTAGGAGAAAGGAAAGTGATGAAGTGAAGTTGAAGAGTGGTATTTATAGAGTAAGAGGGAGGGGGGCACGATTTTGGAGAGGAAAGAAGAAGAAAGAAGAGAAGAAAGAAGGTGGTTGCTTGTAGAGAGGATAAAGAGTTAAGGTGATGTGATGTGATGTGATTGGAGAGAGAAAGATGAAAAGTAAGATTTTGGGAATGAAGTAAGGATTTACTTTTTCTTAGGTGTGTCATAAGCATTTAATGAGGCTTCCCATCAAGCCTTTTATCATCCTTTAGGGTTCCTTTAACTGCTTAAATACGTAACCGGTTGCACATCCGATCGTATTTTCTGAAGGTTTTGTCCAGATAAAATATTATATTTTATTCACGGACAACAAAATTCGAAGATTTGCCAAACCCACACAAAACCTCATGAAAACACTAACCGTCTCGTTCACGAATTAAAATTTTGTCTCTAGCTCAGTAAACTTGTACTGGCAGAGAAAACGCAGACCGGTTTTCGTCTAAATTTTCAATCGAAAATTTTACTGTGACTTCACACAGTAAAACAACACAAGAAAATGATTTTATTTTAAATAAAATCATCCTCTGGATTTTATCAAAAATAAATACATTAAAGCATGTATTTACTGATAAAGAAGCATACGAAAAACAGGGTGTTACAGATCACAGATAATGACTTAACATCCAATATGCTAAAAGAAGAAGCATGTTATAGTACCCAAATTTCTTAAATTCAGCCAACAAACTTTGATAAATTGTTACCTTCACAACGTATATTTCTATATTTTCTTCAGAATGCCTTTATGTTCTTGGATTTATCCAAATTGTACCAATCCATGTGAAGACATAACTACAACTAAGAAAAATCAATAACTATTAAGAATTAAGAATAGTAACACATTGGTGCATTTCATATGCATTTCGATAATGAATATCTCAATTCTCAATAATGCATTGATGAGCCTTCGGTTGACTGGTTTTATAACTAGTAAAGACCATGACTTTGTGCTAATTTTATATCATTTTCACCCAAATTAGACTTGATTGTCCTTAAGTAGTATTTTGAGTCTGTAAAGTGTTTTTAGGTTAATTTAGTTGATTTAGAGTTAAATAAAGTACTTATGTTATTTTCTGTTTTTCAGGTTAATAAAAAGGAAATAATACTGGTTCGCCCCGCGAAGAAGCTCTCGCCCCGCGAGTCACCCAGCCCTGAAAAGTCAGAGACGATCACGGTTTACCCGTGTTGAAGATCACGGCTGTGGCAGTTTTGAAGTTGAAGCGTTCGCCTCGCGAGCATCCATTCGCCCCGCGAGCCTGGAAGTCAGAAAGCATCACGGTTGGCCCCTGATGTTCATAACGGGCGTAATAGGAAGACTTTTCAGATTCTCGCCTCGCGAAGGTGTGTTCGCCTCGCTAGAATACCAAAGGTTGCAGACTGTTCACAAGATTCGCGTCGCGAGATAGGCTTCGCCTCGCGAGAAAGCTGATTCCAGAAATTGTATTTAAGCGTTTTAGACAGAACTGAAAGAAGGAGGCTAGGTTGGCTAGTTTTAGCCAGTCTTAGGCTGTAGTAGTTTCCAGTAGTTTATTTTCTTTTCTTTTGTGCTTATGTCTGTAATGGAGAGCTAGTCTCTTAGATTAATCTACTGGGATTGGTTTCAATTACACTTGAGGTTCTGGATTTCCTATTTGAATTGCTATTCCTTTTCAGTACTGTTCTATATGTTTCTGTTTGCTTAATTCAGATATGTATAGGATTAGTATTGATTTATTTCGATGATTGTATGTTCCTATATATAATCGCGTTTGCTTAATTCGCGTGTGTTCAATCATGTTCGCTTAGTTCATGAGTGCTTCACCCCGTTTGCTTAATTCGGGAATAGGAATGTATGTCTCGTAGTATTGATTTCGCTTGTAAATTGATGCTACAATCGGAAAGGGTTTAGAATCTGCTTAGGGCTTGGATTTGCTTGAACCAATGATAGTGGGAAACCGAGAACAATAGGTTAATCGTCTTTAGTTTATTTGCTATTCTCGTTAACTGCTTTGTTTTCGTTGTTTTGTTCCTTTATTTTATTTCAATCCACACAAACCCCCCAAATCTGACTTTTACTGATTTTCTGTTAATAATAACAACACCTAAGAGTCCTTGAGAGACGATATCCGAGTTGTCGCTCTATATTACATTATTTTAATAATCGCTCGTTCTTTTTGGCGCGTGGCGACAGCGCGGTCATGCATCTTCCGAGAATGATTTGGGAATATTTACTGTTTTTAAGGAAACCCTTGAAGGTTATCGTTGGTGGAGTTTGAAGCTTCACTAAAACTTCTAGTTTCATCGCCTTCTTCAACATCTTCTCTCCCTTCGACATTGTTGCTCGCTGTGCACAATATGTAATCGCCGAACACGAACACTTTCGATCTCCGCGAACCGAATCCTAGAAACAAAAGGAAGAGAGTGTGTTTGAGAGTGTTTGTGAGTGAGTTTTCTTTTCTTTTCTTTTGTTGGTTCAGTTTTCTGTGGCAAGTGCCGACGAGAAGGGGTAGGAAGAAATAAAGAAAAAATGGGGAAAAGAGCGTTGGAAATTTACCAGATCCACTCCCTATCGCGCCCCGCCTCAGTCGGGACTCAGGACAATTAAATTCGCCGCCTTGCCCTCCTCTGCTCCACCGTCTTCCGTCTTCCTCTATGCGCGTCCACTCTCCATCGTTCACTATTGGTTTTACTGAGTATGGTTAATCAAAAAAAGGAGATGGGGTCATGGGGTTGGTTTCGTGGGAGGAATTATGCGGTTGGTGGGAAAATTAAAAAATAAGCTAAAGTATAAAGTTTAAATATGTAATATTAAAAAATCGATACCAAATAACTGTCCTTTTTTGAACTCTGCCATTATCTTTTAGTAAGTATAGATTATAATATCAGATTTGTTATCAAATAATAAAATTAAATCCTGGAATGGGAAAAAAAATAGTAGATAAATAAATAAAGAAAAGATTCTCATAAACTCTAATCGGTCTAAACTGGGGTCTTAACACCCCTGGAGCAACTTACACTTACACTCTCGATCCTTACTTTATTTTCGTTTTTTGTTATTTCTACTCAATTTAGGACCAATAAAAGAGAAAAAAAGGTAGGAAAAGAAAATCAAAGATCAGTAACAATACACACTCATCTTGGTCTCAATCCCAAATAGAATGTTATTTTAAGATTGTTATTTTTAAAATATTTTTGTAACTTCAAGATTGTTAACAAAGTTATCACACTTTATGATAGAATATCTACATTTTTCTATTCTATTTTAACAACAGTAAATTTGAATGAATTGATTTAATTAGTTAAAGTATATTGGTAAATTATGAATTGAATTAATGAATAAAATCTTAAAGAATGTTTTTAAATAACACCAAATTTGAAATAGAAGATAAAGAAAATGTGGAAATTTTAAACATATTAATAGTAAAAGAAATCTTGGTATTTTGTTGGATTGCTCCCTTCTCGTATACTCAATATATTTTCATCTACAATACATAGGTTGATATTGCTGTGGCAGCATCTTTGATGGTGATGGATTTCTCTCATATAAAAGGTCCATCAATTATTATCTTATAGCTCCAAATCTTCCAATGATGCAGTTGTTGGAATCTAGAGTTGATAACGAGAAAATAGCTGCAGCAGCATTGCTTCTTGTTTGAATGGTTGCACCACTTCTGGATTTCAAGGAATAAATAAGAATAGAGATGACACTTTCATTCTCAACACACACACTCTTTTTATCATCATGAATTGAGAGATTTTGAGCAGTTGTGATCAAATCCTCACGGAGCTCGGGATCATAAGCTCTGCAGCATTAAGACATGAATTTAGGAATAAAACACTGACTGAAACCCCCTAAACTTTATCTTCTAAATCAATTTTGGTATTTATTATTTTACTAAGAAATTTTTTATTGTTTTGGTGCTGATTGTTAGGCATATAACAATAGTCTAATATGGATCCTTAAGGTGTTTATTCATAAAGTAATTTGAATCATGCAATGAACACATTCTGATGGTGCATCCTTAAAGTAATGAATTCCTTCTGATTTTATTAAGAGTTTAAAGGGATAGTTTGTAAGAGAATGAATGGATCAGCAGCATGCCAAAACAAATAGCTGATGTTAAAATCATGCCATACGAATGACTTTTGCTCAAAGCAAGAAAAATAGCTGACATATTAAAGTATTTATGTGATACTATTCTAAGCTATGTCATTTGCATATCCATCAGTAATTTGAAAAAACTGAACTATGTCTACATACCAACTCATTTTTTTCATTACATTTGTATCATGTTACAAAATGTGGCCTTCAAAATAGTTCAAACCAAAGATCCCAGTACATAACATCATCCACGATGCAATTTGTCAACACTTTGCAAACAAAACTTCTAGATTTTCACAATCGTTTATCACTCACCCACATAAGTCAATTCCAACAAAGAACCTTAGAATGAGACACAATGTAATGATGCTATACCTGTCAGATCCATAAATTCAATGCAATTCAACTGAGATTCAATAATACTGAAAATAAAAAGATTAGGGATAAATAGATTCAACACAATTCAATTTATATGTGGTTTCTATTTTTCCTTCTATGGGAAAAAAAAGCCATTTCAAATAAAGGGAATGCAGAATTGGGGAAGCTAATAGACAATTAGAAGAAAAGAAACAAATAAAACACTAACAAAAGAAGATGGTTTCGACAGTTCAAACCTAAACTATATTTATTTTATTTTTCTAGTTCAAAAGAAACCATACAGCATGAATGTTCATTTAAATTATCAGTCAGTGAAACACAAATTTTCCAAAATAAGATTTAATGATGTCCCAACATGAAGATACAAATCAGTAGAGTGGGTGCTATAGTTTACCAGACCAAATCTTAAAACACCATCAATTCACTTGTATATTAGAAAGATCACCATTTGAAAATCAAAATAAGCTTCTGAACAAAAGACTATTTAAAAATACAGTTATGCAACTAACTCCTACACCGTAGATTCCACATTACTCATACCATGATTAAAGGGTATGAATCAGTTAACTCACAGTAATTTATAGCATTAATAATGTCTAAATCTTGGAGAACCTATTAAAGTGTTAAGAATAGAGACCAAGTATAAAGGAAAAAGTGTAAAATACAGGACTTAAAAAAATATATTTTAATCTCTGAAAATGTAACCAAAAGCAAGCATGCAATAATGGGAAGGAACAATGATACTTACTACAACCACATGAGCAGGGGATGTTCACCTGCCATTTCCAACATTTGCTTCAATCATTTCATGAGAAAGAATTGGAGGAAAAGAACAGTTAGAATTTTAAAAAATAAAAATTAGAAAGAATGTAATGAAAATTTGAAAAGGGTGTGCAAGAGTGTGGACAACATAAGTGACTGAGAAGGGATTTCGGTGCAGCCCCTCTTCAATGGCCTTATGTTCTCTTTGAAAGTTTTCCACTTGTTCCCATTCTTTCTCTTCGATGCCAGAAACTCTGTCTATGGATACACCTTTTAAATCTCAGTCCACCATTGTTGTTGAAGTGAAACCATCTTCTTAAAAAAAAAAAAAGAGATCATAAGAAGAAGAAGGTTCTGACAGTCTCTATTTACAAACAATACAAAAAAATGCTAATTAATTCATCTGAAAAAATGAATAAAATCTTTATGATAGAACAGAGTCAAGAGACAGAAAACTAAACAGTATCAATGCACTTGGATAAATGGCGGTTCATCTCCACTGCTGAACAATGGCGGTTCTTCCATCTGTCCGCACTCCAGCGATTGCTACGCCTGCACCCAACCTCATCTTTATATCACAAAAATGCCATGTTGTAAGATTACTATTTTGCCCTTAAGTTTTTATGATTTGGACCCAAATATCCCCAATTCACACGGCCCAAACACCCTTGGAGAGCCCATCTTCTTGCTATAAAAGCCTTGCTTCATCATCTTCATCAACTTTCTCCATTTTTCCATTAAAAATCTTAAGTTACATAACCTTGTTTTGTGAAGAAAGTGTGTGATTCCTTGCCCATTTCTAATTTCCAAGAGGTATACCATACTCCTCTCAGTCAATCATCATCATGTTCTTCATTTAGTTTTATGTTTTAAATCATTGATCATCTTTTTTAATTCCTAGATCTAGAACTTTGAAAATTCATAGTAAATTGATCCGCTGTTGCACACGGGTCAAATAAATCAGAATTTAAAACTGTAGTACAAGGCGATAACCTTGGTCGTCTCGCAAGGATCTCTAATTCAATTAACCAAATACAAGAATCTTGCAAAGAAATGAGAAAAAAGGGGGAATTTTTGAATTCAATGAGAGAAGAAAATTGATTGTAAAAGAGAGATGAGAATCAATGTATCAAATCGACTAATCCACTGGTTAAGGTTAGGGGTGTTCGCAGATTGGATTGGATCGGTTTTGAGCGAAAAAGTCATCCGATCCAATGATGAGAACATCTTGCGGTTTGGATTGGATCGGTTTGCTTCCTTAAAAAAATCCGATCCGATCCAATCCAATCAAATGCGGTTTGGATTGGATTGGATAATTCGGTTTTTGTCATACTTTGTTTTTTTTCTAATGTCAAGTGTCATTTCTACTTATTTAACAGTAGATAAAAGATAATCTTCATTTTAATTTGGGAGTTTGAGAAGAAAAAAATAATTGATATTTTTTAACACGTTCTTTTATATTAATTATCTATATCTACTTCCACTTATCCTATTTTTTTTCCTTGAATCGGCTACAAATAAATTGTAGCTAATTATTTTTCAAATTTACTTAATTGTTTTCCTATTTTTCATGATTACTCAATCAAATATATATATATGCTATGCATCAAAACTTTTAGTAAAATATAACTTCAAGACATTAATATTTATTCTAAATAGTCTTATATATGTCATTCCAACAAAAATATTAAAGAGAATGAGGGACATAAAAGTATGAAGAATAATGTTTAAGTATGAGTAATACTATAATTTCAAAAATAATAGTATATATATATATAATAGATCGGTTTGGATTGGATTGGATTTCACTATAGGATCCAAAATCCGATCCAATCCAATAAAAAAAATTGCGGTTTTTTCGGTTTTCGGTTTTTTCGGTTTTCGATTTGTTCGGTTTTCGGTTTTTCGGCTCGGTTTTTGCGGTTTGAATCGGTTTGGATCGGTTGATGAACACCCCTAGTTAAGGTAATTTCACTTGGACCTATCACGGGTTTCAGAGGATCTAATCTCTTTTCGTGATTCTATTCTTGTTTGATCATAGAATTAACCGATCAAGCGTCAATTAATTCTATACGAATTCCTACTGGATTAAGCATCACAAAATTTGATTAATTATAATTGTGGAACAAGCGTCACAAAACCATAATCAATCTTATAACCGAATTCAATCAAACATACACTAAGCGTCATAGATCCTATCAATCCTTATTCGTAACAAATCAAAACAAGCGTTCAACATGCTTCGATAATCTCAAATCAGATTATAATTAGATTGAAATGCAAAAGCGAGTTTGAGTGATTAAGCATCAAAACACAAAAACGGAATTGCAAACATTGATCAAGAGATGAAGGATTAAAAGGAAAAGATATAGAATTACTAAAACGAAATTAACATTGAAAACCAAACCTCAAAGTCTTTGTAAAAATCCCTAACCAGTCAATCAATCTAAGAATTTAGCCTTCCATAGGAGGCTTAAACGAAAATAAGAATTGAAGAAGGAGGAGAAGAGAGACAAAACCCTATAAGCAGCCGCCTCTCCAAAGATGATAAACAAGGTCTCAAAACCACCTACTTATAATCCTAGGGTAAACTAATACGTCTGACCTAGAGAGCCCAATGGGAATTAATTGGCCCATTAATGATTGATTACATGGAGATATGACAACAATAATTCCAATTCCCGCACTATTACATGGAGATATGACAACAATAATTCCAATTCCCGCACTAATCTGGACAGCTTCGGTAATTAGAATTTTCTACCATCAAAACGTCAGAACTGGGCCGATCAGTCAACATGAAAGTTGTAGATATGCTTATTAGCTTTCGAACGCCACCAAGAGCACTCAAATCAGACAAGTATAGACCAAGTTATGGCCTGAAGAAGGGAGACAGGTCAGGATACACTAAAATCCGAAAATTGATTAAGAAATTCATTAAAGCCCAATTAAGACCAAAAGATATGAAAACATGCTAAGAATCCAATATTAGGTACAAAGCACATCCAAAAACATCAATTGCAATGCTATAAAAAGTATATTAAAATGCACTGATCAAATTCCCCCACACTTAAGCTTTTGCACTCCGAGCAAAACTCATGGTTAAGACATAAAAGTTTTGAAGAAAAAAAAATGAATGAAAGCAAAGATGCACTTCCAATGATTCCATTAATGCAAAGTGGCAAGTGATAGCTCATCCAGGATTCAAGGAACCATGACAATCATGAACAACATCTTACAACATTCAAAGTAATGATCAAGGGAATAAAATAACCAAGAGTGAATCAGAAGTGATAGAATCCTCACAAGATATAAAATTCTCTCAATCTCTCAGGTGTTGGCTAGTGTTTACACTCAAAGCTCATTAAAAGCTAGCACTACCATAGGCTCGACAAGCCTCTAACATCCACACTTGAAACACATGCACATAAAGATCAAAAGGACTTTGTTAAGGTTGTAATGGGGCCAAGGTCAAGGTGGGATAAGTGAAAGGATAACTAAGCTGTAAATCCAAGGGGATAGAGGAGCAATGGGAATTAATTACTAAATAATCACGAGATAGCAATGAGAAAGCACTTCAACAAAATACAATTCCAATCCACTTCTCCATTTTTACAATTTTGTTCTTTATTTTCACCTTTTTCCCTTTTTGCATCACAACCAACTTTTCTTCAAATTTTTTTTTGCACTTGCCAAATTTCCAATCAAGCAACACCATTTATATATTCTAGCACATCACATCCCAACTTTTGAGTCCCCCCACACTTATGCAAAATTCATTTTCAAAATAATTCCAAAGCAAAGCTCCTTCACCCCCTAAGGTTGGGTCATATTAGTGTTTTTCACTTTTAAGCTTATAATGAGCTATAAAACAAAGAATGTGATAGATAGGCTCAAAGGGGCTATCAAGGGGATAATTGTAAGGTAGGCTTGTTTAGCTAGTGGTTTAAAAAAGAAGAATAAAAATTTCCTAGATCACTTCAATAATACATGCATGTGAACAAGAAGTTTCAAAAAGAGTCAAGTCAAGTTCTAGAGTAACTAACAATCATTAGCAAAATCACACAAGAAGGAAAGAGAATGACAAAGTGTATCCCATTCATTTTAAGGCTCAAATCTCACAAAGGACCAATTTCTATCACAAATGATGCACAATTTAGTATTCCAATCCAACTTATCATACTAAGAATACAAGAAAGTCATTCATATCATGCCACAAAACCTATAGTCCAAGAATAGTGAAATCACTCACACCTTACACAAACTACGGATTTCAATGAAAGGTAATAAATAAAATCCTAAAACAATAAAACACCAAAAATAAACAATACAATTTTTTACGTTTTATTTTAAAAATAGAGAAAAATAACATAAACAACAAAAGAAAAGATGCCAACAAAGTTCAACACACAATTTAAAAACATCATAACATAGTATATCTCCCCCACACTTGAAATCTACATTGTCCTCAATGTACATATTAAAATCAAGAACAAGAACAAATTCATTCACATAGAGGACATGAAAAATAAAATAGAAAGGGGGAGAAAAAGCCTTATAGAATGTAGTGCAGCAAGTCTCATTGTGGCTCAAGTGCCTCTCCAATGCTTGCTCTGAGAATTTCTCACCAAATTGCTTGAGCCAGTCTTTATCAACCATGAAAGCCTTAGTGGTTGTCTCTACTATAAGTAATCTTGCATCATCCATCATGACATGATCACCATCTTTTATGGGTATTCTTTTTGTGGGTAGCATGTCCACATGATCTCCATTTTCTACATTTCTTGGCTGAACAGGGTCCTCAACCTCATGCGTCTCATATTCCATATGCATTTTTTGCTCCTCATTCCCTAAAAAGGATGAAATTTCAACACATACTGCACACAAAATAGCGCCATTAAAGTTAACACATGAAGTACATAAAATAGAATCAGGAAAATCTTGAATATCTGGAAATTCAACACAAAGTTCATCAATAATAGTATTCTTGACATCATTATCAAAATCATGCTCAGAAGAAGTATTGCCAAGAATATCTATTTGTGAATCTGAATGCTCTTCAAGGAGATGTTGTGATTGCAGTGTAGTCAAGGCGGAGGCAATGTGACCAATTTGAGTGGCCAAATTCTGAAGACTTGCTTCTATCCTCTGTTGGAATTCAAGAGTGTGTTCTGCCATTTGTTGCACCAATTCTTCCAGACTGGGTTGGACTAGTGTGGGGTCAGACTGATATTGATGCTGGCTTATTGTCAATTGATGCACCAAAGAAGCTAACTCATCCAAGCTGCCATGTTCTCCACCATGTTGGCCAGAATAGAAAAGTTGCACCTCATTCACTCCAATCATGCCAAAATCACTGCTAAACTCATAATCACCAGTAAAGTCAGGATAATATATGCATGATGGCTCATAATCAGCATTAGGCATATAATTTTACATATAATTATCCATGGGAAGTACTAAGATTCACAACTACGATAATCACAATGTGCAATACCATCAATATGATATAAACATATAAGCTCAAGACACTCACATATAAGCTCCAAACGTCACAACAATATAAAAAAAAATAACAAAAACACAAAATAGGCAATTTTACACAACCTGGTAAGCTACAAAAAACAAAAAAAACAAAAACCACAAAAGATAATTTTTATTTTTTTTTGTTTATAACTATGAGACTACCAAAAGATGAAAACTAGTCCAAAAAAGAATTTAATTCCTAATATGGATAATAAAAATCAAAGATCCCCGGCAACGGCGGCAATTTGATCCGCTGTTGCACACGGGTCAAATAAATCAGAATTTAAAACTATAGTACAAGGCGACAACCTTGGTCGTCTCGCAAGGATCTCTAATTCAATTAACCAAATACAAGAATCATGCAAAGAAATGAGAAAAAGGGTGAATTTTTGAATTCAATGAGAGAAGAAAATAGATTGTAAAAGTGAGATGAGAATCAATGTATCAAATCGACTAATCCACTGGTTAAGGTAATTTCACTTGGACCTATCACGGGTTTCAGAGGATCTAATCTCTTTTCGTGATTCTATTCTTGTTTGATCATAGAATTAACCGATCAAGCGTCAATTAATTCTATACGAATTCCTACTGGATTAAGCATCACAAAATTTGATTAATTATAATTGTGGAACAAGCGTCACAAAACCATAATCAATCTTATAACCGAATTCAATCAAACACACACTAAGCGTCATAGATCCTATCAATCCTTATTCGTAACAAATCAAAACAAGCGTTCAACATGCTTCGATAATCTCAAATCAGATTATAATTAGATTGAAATGCAAAAACGAGTTTGAGTGATTAAGCATCAAAACACAAAAACGGAATTGCAAACATTGATCAAGAGATGAAGGATTAAAAGGAAAAGATATAGAATTACTAAAACGAAATTAACATTGAAAACCAAACCTCAAAGTCTTTGTAAAAATCCCTAACCAGTCAATCAATCTAAGAATTTAGCCTTCCATAGGAGGCTTAAACGAAAATAAGAATTGAAGAAGGAGGAGAAGAGAGACAAAACCCTATAAGCAGCCGCCTCTCCAAAGATGATAAACAAGGTCTCAAAACCACCTACTTATAATCCTAGGGTAAACTAATACGTCTTACCTAGAGAGCCCAATGGGAATTAATTGGCCCATTAATGATTGATTACATGGAGATATGACAACAATAATTCCAATTCCCGCACTAATCTGGACAGCTTCGGTAATTAGAATTTTGGACCATCAAAACGTCAGAACTGGGCCGATCAGTCAACATGAAAGTTGTAGATATGCTTATTAGCTTTCGAACGCCACCAAGAGCACTCAAATCAGACAAGTATAGACCAAGTTATGGCCTGAAGAAGGGAGACGGGTCAGGATACACTAAAATCCGAAAATTGATTAAGAAATTCATTAAAGCCCAATTAAGACCAAAAGATATGAAAACATGCTAAGAATCCAATATTGGGTACAAAGCACATCCAAAAACATCAAGTGCAATGCTATAAAAAGTATATTAAAATGCACTGATCATAAATCGTAGAAAAGTCCAATGAGCATGAAACCAATTTCTTATGATCTTAGTATCCTCTCTATATTCAAGATCCAAGAGTAGGCATCCAACAAAAATTTCCTTCCCATTTAACCCTGAGGACGAACCTATGTCAATAGGAAGGTTATGGATTTTGCTTCAAATTTTGTGAAGTAACACTTGATTTAGTCTTTACAATACTCATAGTTGTTGAATCTAGGAGAATGAAATCAAACCAAATTTTTACCTTTGTTTTTCAAGCTTGGCTGAATTTATGTATCATAAAAGAAACGATGTTTTGATTCAACTTTTCAAGTATGCACTTGTTTTGATTTAGTGAATATCTTTTATACTTAAATCCAAGAGTTTGATGATTTTGAAAATCCCTAGCCTAATTTAATAAGTGAGGCCGAAACTATAGGTTTAATGTAAAAGAAGTTTTGTTTCAATTTTTGGTCATGTCATACTTGAAATCATCTCTTTAATACCTAGTGTTATTGAATCCAAAAGATTGGAAAATCAAATCAATGACTAGGCCAATTTTTATGTCAAGGCCGAAACCTAACTCATGAGAGTTAGATGGATTTTCTTCAAGTTCTTGACTTATGATTTTTTATTCCAAGAGATTAGAAACCAAATCAAAATCTAGCCTATTTTAGCCATGAAGGCCGAAACCCTAACTATTTGAGTTAGAGGAGTTTTTGATCCAATCTTTGTTAACATACAATTTGTTATGTATCTCTTATACTTAAGGATCATTGATCCAAGAGTTTGTTAAACTTTGAGATCTCTAGCTAATTTAGTGAGTCATGGCGGCCGAAACCTTCAAGTAGGAATAGATGATTTTAATTGTTTGATTGATAATTATTTGTTGGGGTTTGTTGAAGGAGATTGTGTGTGAATCGTGTACGTGTGCTGTCAAGAAACCGGAGTGTCGGTGAACTTGTATCGTAAGGAAAGATCTTCGAGAGATAAGGGGAGTACCTGAGGGATTTTTCCGATAGCTGTATGTAAATTGTTTGTGGTCTGTATATATTATTTGGTGTATGTATTATTTTACGTAATTAGATTTCTCTGCTTTTAAATTATTTGCTTTTAATTATTTGATTATCTACATTTAATTGTTGTTATATTTTATTCCATGTCATTAATTGTGCTATTTGCTATATTATTGGCATGATTGTGATTGATATTGTTTGTGGATTGAAAAGCCTGACAGTGGTCAGTGCTCAATTAATAACAAGGTTAAAAGCGTTAAAAAGCTTTTTACGAAATAATGAGTTTTAGTTGATGAGAAATAGTAATATAATATTACTTAAGTATTTGGTTTGTTGAAAATGAGAAAAAGTTGAAAATAATATTATTTTAATGATTTAACGGCGTAAGAGTGTTTTATGATTCATAGTGAGAACGTAACCGTGAAAATATTTTAGCACTGCTAATTTATACGTAATAAATTTCTAAATATTAGAAAATGTTATTTTAAGAAAATAAGTTTCAAAAATAATTTTATTATGGTGTTGGAAAAATTATTTTACTAGAAAAGTCATTTTTGGACTTAAAACGTTTTTAAAACGTCAAACGTCAGACAATTCCGACAATATTTTCAGAAGTATTCTTAAAAACGATATTTGATTGGACTAAGGTTCAAAATATTGATTTTCGAAAGAAAAGGGGTTTTAAGTTATTTTGGTGATTTTAGAAAATAAATTTCCAACATAAAAGGATTTTCTGTAAAATATATTTATACAACGGGTTATTTCTGACAACTTGGATAAGTTGAGGAAGTTTTGTTTTAGGATTTGTATTTTAAAGAGCGAAAATGCTTTTTAAATTGATAGACGAACCTAACTACCGAGATATCGGGGTCTAGTGTTCTATGGTATGGGCCAGGGGTCCAAAAGGGTGAAGTTATGGACTAGATGTCCTATAAAATATATATTGATTTTTGTGCACCAAAATCTATGAATCTAAATCTGGTACATCGGTCTAGATTTCATGATTCGTGTAACATCCCTGACTGCTTTATGGATTAACGACTGTCCCCACAAACCAACACGGGTCTTTTCAGCGTGCTTTGTCCTCACTCACATGCTTCCCGGGAAAACTTCCCAGAGGGAACCCATCCCAGAATTGCTCCAAGTCAAGCTCGCTTAACTGTGGAGTTCTTAAGTGATGGGCTACCGAAAAGAAGATGCATCTTGCTAGTATAGGTAGTACCAATCAACTCATATAAGCCTTCCTCAACTGTATAGTCTCATACCTACACAGTCTCAGGATCCCTCTCATTCGGGTGTGTAATTGGTTCATTCATGTGTCCTTCCGCCTAGAAGCCGGCTAGGAGTCGCTCCTTGTCCGTGCCTTCTTGCATCGGTGATCACTCCCCGCCCTCATCGGCACCCGGGTGTTACAATCCGTACATTTTTGACTTGGAGTCTGTTTGATTGGAAAGTTTGTTAAACTTAAATGTTTTACATGCATTTTGAATTTTATTTTGGCAAATGTGCCTAAAGGTTTTATGCATGGTACCTTGGTAGGTATCCATGTTATGGGATACTTTTCACCTTTGGGTGAAATGAATGGGGGTCTAGGAAAGGCCGGACTAATTGACTATTTCGGGAGCTCGGATAATACTCATATTTTATAGTCCGAGTTAATTACGACAATCGTTGGATGTTCTTGTGAACTACTTACGATGATGGTCGGAGCTCGTATCCTACCGAGTTATTTATTTAAATAGTTGGAACTCGAAACCTTGACATGTCAAATCATTTGAAACTTGCCTTATCTGGTAGCGTTTATATTCTGCCTTATTCGGCAATGAGAGCCTGATCAACTCATTTATTTGTTGGTTGGAGCTCCGGAGATTAGGTATCAAAGTTGGATGATGAATATTGAAGTGTCAAGGTTTTTAAAACAACGAAGATTGTCAGGTATGAAACCCTTTGATAAATAAATTGTTTATTGTAATTGTACATGTTAAATGTTATTTGAGAGTCGTGCATATGGTTATCGTTTTAAAATCCATATATTGGAACTCACCCTTGCATATACATGTTCTCCTGGCTTTGCTGTTGTACCTTGGTACACGAGTGCAGATATTGCAGAAGAGTTCCTTGCGTCACTTGGAGACTTGAGTCCGGATTGTAGGAAGAGGTGTGATCATAGGGATGATCACGAGGTCTTATCCGTGAGAGTCTTGTAGAGCGACCAACTTAGGATTTTCTTTGGGTGTTATGTTTTGAAAACCTTTATATGGTTTGAAATTCTGTTGGGAAAAATATGATTTTTACTATTGTGATGTGCGCGTTATGTTCGTAGTATTCAGAAGAAAAATTTTTACCCCCAGATTTTGACTTAAAATAAATCAATTTCCGAAAGCAAACAGCAAAATTCTTTTTAATTTATTTCCGCGCGTGTTACATAGTAATGCCCAAGGGGGTGTTACAATAATTATTCATGAAAAATTTGCATTAAAAACACTAAGGGGGCATTCAGTTAATGGACATACTAATATTTTAAATATTGCCAAAAAAAACTTATCTATAAAATATGGATATGAATCATATGACTATATGAGATACATGAAAAATTCAAGATTTGCATATGTCACTTAGAAACCATCTCCTATTAGAAGCTTATGACATACAATATGACAAATTGACAATAAGCTCTGAATTCTAATGTTTAGTTTGTACAAAGCATTGAGTGTCAGTTTATCACTACTAGTGGCTCACTTAAGTTTGTGCAAACCATTGAGTGTCAGTTTATCACTACTAGTGGCTCACCAAGTAGCTATCAACTGCCGACAACATTAGAAGACAATGTTTTCATATTTTGATTTCAGTTGGCTTGTCTCGCTTTAGGTGGCTTCTAATTTATATTTGGCCTCCTTTATGAAGAATGATATAACTGAAATTGAACTGCTTGGTTGTCCTGAACCGGTAGGACATCATTAGACAATTTTCGTGCAAGGTACTTCGGACTTGTTTGCTTTGTTTTTAGTTTCTTGTTTTCATTTTCCATTTTAAAAAATAATTGCAATTGAATATGTTGGTATATTCACATGAACTTATGATTAACATATTTATGTTATTGGAAGATACTCCACAAATGCTCTGGAGAGGGTGATCTTAACTCAAGGATAATGAGTTTGTTTGATTTGATAGGAAACTATAGATGGGATGCAAAAGTAGTTTTAGTGCTTGCTCCTTTTTCCTTAAGATATGGTGACTTATGGCAACTTATACAGCTTTACCCTTGTGATACTTTGGCGGCTTCGATTATGAGGCTTAAGCAGCTTCCTTGCAACTTAAGGCCCCTAAAGCCACAAATCAAGGCATTGAGCTTGTTGGTTAAGACCATGATTGTAACGCCCCCCCTTAGGGCAATACTACGTAACACATGCGGAAGTAAATTAAAAGATAATTTGCTGGTTGCTTTCGGAAAATTTGTTTTCTCTTAAGTCCGAAAAAAAATGGGGGATAAAATTTTCTTCCATAGGGATAACTCTGAAATCCATCATGCATACATTTAAAACGTAAAGTCACGTTCGTAACAAAGTTACCGTGACATACAACACTTCTCCAAGTTTCAACTTTCGAAAGAAAAGTTCAAACTACTGATGGATGTGTATCACACTACATTTACCGACCTCTTTAGATATACAACCCAACTCAGACTCCTAAGATGGTCATTCTATCAAATATTCATTGGAGAGACCCCAATCAGAATACTTTCCCAACCTCTAACACTAGGTCTTCGAGTGACTTAGAAGGACTCCTCTGCAACATCGGTACTGGAGTACCAAGGTACTACAGCAAAACCCGAAGAGACCTGATATAACTGTAAGAGTGAGACACCGGCAAATGGATATATCATACAACAACCATATACATGATACATACATCACATAATCATATAAGCAGTTAAATCATGCATATACACAATATAACAGTGTTATATCAAAGGGTCTCAAACCCGCACAGTCAATCTTTGAAAATATGCATGGCACTTCAATATCAGGCTCTAACTTAATCTCATGAGATATCAACACTGTTTTCCACTGGAGAAGAATTACAGTTGGTCAATCTCTAGCCCACCAGGCAGTTGCCTCCATACCCTCATGCATTTAAGGTCTCAGGACGAGCAACGTCACATGTGCCTCTGAACTCGGTTTACATGGACAGACTCCCAGATACCACCTTGTATCTGATATATAAGAAAGCACGTCTGCTTGGGGAAATGCACATGAGAAAATATTTTATTTAAAAGGTTTTCTTTGTGTTCATTCTTTTTCACTGTCCCAGCTCAAAGCTAACGACTTAATCATCATTTCCCCATCACTTGAAAACTTAGAAGCATAGGACACACAGTCCGAATGCTCAATCACAACGCCCAAGACCGATGCCGCAGTCAAGGGTTGTGGTCGTAGAAAACAACATTCACCTTTAACAATGTTCATCACAACGTGGTTAGGACACACAGTACACAACAACGTGATTAGGACACACAGTCCACAACAACGTGATTAGGACACATAGTCCACCACAACGAAATCAGAACGCATTGTCCTCAATTTCGAGAATTGGACCCTCAGTCCAGAACATCATGAATAGGACTCATAGCCCCGAATTAACACTGATCCAAGATCACGTGGATATAACTGAATACTAGAGGCGACGTCTCACGTACTAGATTCTCTTTCTTAAGTACTTAATATTTCGATCAGTGAAAAACAAATTCAAAACCGAATCCTCGATAACCTATCCAGGCTATCGTAAAGTTTCTAAAACATTTAGGAGAAAACCTTTTCTTTGAAAATCTTTTGTAAAGCATCTTTGAAATACTTTTATCTTTGAAAATCCCCAATAGGATATTGCCAAAAAAATCTTGAAAGTTTTCACTTGAAGACACATAATTCGAAAAGGATTTTTCTCTTGTATAACAATAGTTCATCAAAACCATTTCAACATTTAAAACAAGTACTTTAAGTTAATGAGCTTTTGGAAAAGAACACCAATCCCTTCGTCTTCAAAGCTTATTAAGGTTTTTAATCCTTATAATAGTTGAGCACAGACACAAGTCTGGCTTAGCAAACTTTCAATCAACAACAGTATATATTATCAGTTCAATGCTAATATCACAGTTGAAAGCAGTTCATCAAATATATATAATTCATAACACTTTAAAGCAAGTAATGTTCAACTTCAAGTAATAACCACAACAGTTCAAGTAAACAAGTTATTTAAGTATTGGCTCAATATCACAATAATATTCAAATCACTCAAGTAAACACATACACACATGCATATAATCATTGAATATCCCTAGGCAATCCCCTCTTACCTCAAGACGGAAAGAGAATGCGAGAAAATAGACGGTTTCACGAACGTTCTTCAAAGTCGGTTAGGATGCAAGTCTAGGTTTTAAGACACAAGGTTCAAAGGATTAGAACTCAACCAAGAACTTAGGGCTAGAAGTTTACAAAACACATGCAACTTAGGGATTTATGATCCTTAAGTGCTAGGAGTTTAAAACAAGATTACTTTAAACAAGGTTGAACAAAAATCCCACCAAGTTACACTTGATGGAGATTCGGCCTTGACCAATAAGATAGGATAGGAACGTTTAAACTTTCCAATCTCTTTGGTTTAGCATCCATTAATAGTAAGGAGCTCAAAACCATGATCACTTTGGACAATGAAAAACGAAACACCCTAGGTCCATAACCTTTAAGATTCAGCCATCCTTGGGTTTTAATGATAGAAATCTTTAAATTCTTCCAATCTCTTAGACCTTTTAGCATCCAATAACTTATGGAGCTCAAGTCTATGATCATCTTGAAAGCAACATAGGACTTTAAATAAACAAGCTCATAAGCACATAAAGTAAGAACAACATAAGCCTATAAGTAATTAAAGCATATTGACATAAGTAAATGAATCATAAATGACATAAACATAAATGACATAAAAGTAAATGACATAATTTAAATGACATAAAATAAATATAAATGACATAATGTAAATGACATAAAGTAAATGGCATAAATATAAATGACATAAAAGTAAATGACATAATGTAAATGACATAAAGTAAATGGCATAAATTTAAATGACATAGAATAAAAGACATGAATATAATGACATAAAAACAGAGAAAAAATCTTTAAACTTTCCAATCACTTAGACATAGCATCCTTTAACATAAAGGAGCCTTGGTCCATGATCATCTTGGAAAACAAATCTTTAAACTTTACAATCTCTTAGACATATCATCCTTTAACATAAAGGAGCCTTGGTCCTTGATCATCTTGGAAAACAAATCTTAAATACAAACTCATACTTGTAAAAGTTGAAACAAGATCCATCTAAACCATATACATGGTTTCGGCCTCATTGGAAAGAAGAGGTTAGGAAACTTTGTTTTACACAACCTTTTAGTATGCTAAACTACAAGTAAATACAAGACCATAGAAATTGGTTTCAACTCAAAAGGAGTTTTCTACCATTTTTGAGAGATTTTTGAAGTTAAAAGCTCATATATGACCTAAAGAAGAAACTTTAGAAAAAGATGAAGTTTTTTAAAGAAAAGAATACATGAGAGTATTACCCTAAACAAGAGGAACAACTTTGATGAAGAACACTTAGTGAAAAGAAGAAGAAAAACTAGAGCTTTGGAAGTTTGAAGTTAAGAAAATATGAAAGCTTAAGAGTTTTAATGGAGTAGAAGAAAGGAAGGTGATGAAGTGAAGATGAAGAGTGGTATTTATAGAGTAAGAGGGAGGGGGGCACGGTTTTGGAGAGGAATAAGAGAAGAAAGAAGAATAAAGAAGGTGAGTTTCTTGTAGAGAGGATAAGGAGTTAAGGTGATGTGATGTGATTGGAGAGAGAAAGATGAAAAAGTAAGATTTTGAAATAAAGTCAAGATTCACTTTTTCTTAGGTGTGTCATAGCCTTCACATCAAGTCACTCCATGTCCCTTCATCCTCTTGATACTCTGCTCCATTGCGTATCAGATGACTTCCCCGATCGTATTTCCCGACGATTTCGCCCGGGAAATCCTTAAGATTTTGGCCCCGAACAATAGTTTTCGAAAAACTCCAAACCCACACAAAATATCATAAAAACACTAACCGTCTCGTTTACAAATTAAAATTTTGTCTCTAGCTCAGTAAACTTGTACTGGCAGTGAGAACCCGGACCGATTTTCGTCTGAATTTTCGATCCAAAATTTTACTGTGACTTCATACGGTAAAACAACACAAGAAAATAATTATTTTAAATAAAATCATCCTCTGGATTTTATCAAAAATAAATACATAAAGCATGTATTTATTGATAAAGAAGCATACGAAAAATAGGGTGTTACAACTCTACCCCTCTAAAAAGAATTTCGTCCTCGAAATTACGTAACGAGAAACTTAACAGGATCTTTCACCATCCAGATGATACTATCAGAAGAAAGTATCTAAAAGAATTTCATCAATCCAAAAGAATACAGAAACATCTAATGTATGAATATCCTTTAGTAGGTTCAAGGAGGTAAAAATGTATGATCGGTACACGTTTACAATCATGAATCTAAAAAGTTTCTCCTTTCACTAGAATTTCCTGGTCAACAATTTAAAAGAGTAACAGTTCGATAAGAATTCAAACTGAATCACTTCCACCAAAAGTAAAAGTGATTAGATTAAGTTTCATCGAGAAACTTCTTTTATAAACATACCCATCCCGTGCAACAACAAGGCAATTCACAACTCTAGGAAAAAGAAAGATTGGATACAAAGTCTAAACTGGCCACAGTCAAAAGAGAAGGGAACTGGAATAAATTTCTTAAGGAGACTTTTATTCCCAAAAGTCATAAGAAACATACATTCACGGGAAAGAGTAGTAACATAGGAGACCTTAGAGAGTCAAATACTTAAGGGCGTCAAAACATGATTATACTTAGAATCCTATTACAACTTAGAATTATAGACCACTGCCATAAGGCCTTCAAATTGTGAAGTTTTCTACACTACTTCTATTGTAAAAGATCGTCAGATTGTGAAGCTCCAGCGCCAGTCATGGTGTAGACTATTCCCTTCGCCGTGGGTCTATCAGTCCCTAAGGTGTTGACAGCCTTTTCAAACCTCGGTGCATTACAATTCCTTGAGAAGTGTCCTAATTGTCCACAATTGAAACACTTCACTCCCTTGCGTGGGCAAACATTAGCCATATGGTCTGGGTCTCCACACTTGTAACATCTCCTAACTTGGTCTCAGTTTTGGTTCTGTTGGCCTCCACTTCCCGATTCATAATTATTAAAACGATGCTTTTGTTGATTTTGGTCATTCCCTTGTGGTCGGAAGTAAGGTTCCCTCCGATGTTGCTTCCCTTTCTGATTCTGATTTTGATATTGGACTTTGGAACGAGTGGGTCCTGTAACAGTTTCTCTATCGCCTCTTTCCTTCCTCTTTAGTTCTACTTTAATGCACTTCTCTACTAAGGCTTGGAAATTCCGGATTTCTAATGGCATCACAGATTCCTTGATCTCAAAGCGAAGACCGGCTTCAAACCTTTCGTACTTCCATTCCTCATCGGGGTTGTTCTGGAAAAAGCGAAAATATTTGGCAAGGGACTCAAACCTTGCCGCATATTCCCCTACTGTCATGTCCCGCTGACTCAGCCTCAGGAATTCTTGCTCTTTCTCCGTCCGAGCACTCTGGGGAAAATTGTAACACCCTAGTTTTTTTACACCTATGATTAATTATTTTATTTGGATGTTTAAGTTTATTTTGTTATGTGGTTTAGTTTGAGTAATTAAATTACTCTCTTCAAATTATTTTATTGGGTGCGTTAGCATTGACTTATTTCAGTGAATGCACGCTTGCTAGACAATAAGTTACATTATTGTCACTATTATTACCAGTACAGAAAAATATTTTAAATAATGTAAATAAGAGAAAAGCATTTTCATATTCTCATCCTATTTAATTTTAGAGTTAAAAATATTTTGGTTTGACCTTAATCGGAGATTAAATTTTGGACTGAGTATTTTCTTAGTTGATCAGTTCAATTATTAATCTTTGCTTTAATTTGAATTTCAAAATCATATGTTTATCAATCTTTATTTTTAGATTCCAAAATGTAAAAACATGTTTATTTTAGGCTTAATATTTTATCACTCATTTTGTACCTAACACCAATTCAAGATAGGAATTCAAAAATTTTTCCTTGGTGGTCAGCATTACACGCCTCCCACTCTCTTCCTTTCCTTTTCTATTTATTTTCCTTCTTTTATTTTATTCCTTCCTTTTCTCTTCCACACGTTCAGACCTTTTTTTTTTTTCGTTCTTACTTCTTCTTCATGCTTCAGACTCTTATCTCCTCTCATCTCCATAAAATTTCTCTCCTCCTCCTCTCAAAGCTTCCCCACCGTGCCGGAACACGTCCAGCCGCCCCTCAACCACATCCGGTCATTGCCTAGCGGGAAGAACCAACCACACGTCTCAGCTTATCATCTCGCACGTTCTGTCTTTTCTGGTCTCGCCGCTGTGTCGTCGTCACCGTCGTGGTGAGAACTCCGACCACTGTTAATGGTGGTTTCCACCTTCTTCAATCTCTATTTCTTCTTCCCTTGAACTTATTCTCTCTCTTTGGCTCTTAATGGTTACAGAAAAGAACTGCCACCATCTTCTGCCGCATGACCGCCGTTGCTGCCGTCGCCGGACCTCCGATCAACCACCATTCCTCCTCTTTCTTAGCTTGGTGAGTTAAAAATCTACCTTATGTGTCTCTGTTGACGAATCTGGGCAAGTATACCCAGTCGTGCAAGTAATATGGTGGTAAGACCGTTCTATCGTTCCCACGAGGACTGCAACAAGTACTAGCACGTACCTATTCAATTACTATTTAAGCGATTCTTGGATTGACGAGAGTTCTATGCTAACAAAAGTTAAAATTAACAAAATAAGAACTCTTTTTATGATTTTCTCAAATACTCGGAAAGCAATAAAAGAAGGTTTTCAAATATGATAAAAGTAGCTGGGGTTAGGTTCACTAAACTTCATTCTCATGCAATTAAACACTCACAAACAGTTTCTACTTCAGTTATGACAATCAATCCACTACTTTACTCAAGCCCCGATTCCTCGGATGACCAGAGCCTAAATCCCCTAATAGACCCTAATTCCTTAGGAGGCCTAGATTAGTGAATTTGCATTAAGCGTAGGGATTACACAATTGCTAATAAACCTAGTTCCATTCCTAGATAAAAGGCTTACTAGGTGATTGAATTCAATTCCGGTTTTAACACGAATTTTCCAATTGCATATTAAAACACAAATCGAGTCATGGGGGTGCTAGCCACAACAAGCATTAAGCACAGATATTCAATCACTCAATAACAAAGTAGAAATTGTATTGCAAGATTAAATCAATTACAATGAGAATTCAGACATAGTTACCCTAACCCCAACAATGGAGGTTTAGCTACTCATGCTAATATCCACAACCAAAGAAACATAGAAGAAGGAAAGAAGGGATTCCATGGGAGTAATCCTCCAGACTGCCTCTGGTTCCAAGAAAATCACGCCCCCTCAGTCTCTCTTGTCTTTCCGTTTTTCTCTTTTTTCCATTCAGAGAGAGTAATATCTCCTTAATGGTGCTGCCTTATAGGCCTCCTCTTCATAATCGACACTTGCTCCTTCATTTAATGCCCCATCCTTGTCTCATTACTTTTCTCGAGAAAAATATATCCCCTTTTCACGCAGCAAAACCTCCCTTTATTCTTATTCATTTATGTTATCTGCTCATGTACGTTACACTTTCTCCTTTTTCTATGCACTTTCTTCTTTGCTTCTTATTCCAAAACTTCCATGTTCTGTTTCAATCTTTCCTCCTCTCTCATTCAAGACTCCTTAACATCAGCACATGCCCTCATAATTGCTATTCATTTTTCCATTTAATTCAAAGAACTCTCTCTAGAGCTCCAGACGTCAGCCCCCATCTTTTTCTTTCCAAATCCAATCTAATTTGGATTAGTCCAGTTTGCCCAAAACCAATTTCACGTGGGCTTCATTTCTTTTGGCAAAATTCAAGTCCATTTGTTCCATGCTTTTTCATCTTTTCTTACTTCTTGTAACAAGCCAAAAGCAATTTATTTTTTCTATAGACTCTTGACATCTTGTTATTTTCTCCCCTCAATTTTAAGACATGCTCCTCCTTCATGCAAACTCCAAATTAACTGGATTTGAGCATTTTAATCATTAATTCCTGCAAAACAACACCACAACACCGCCTTATCCGTTCCAAGATAAAAAAACTAATAAAATCAAATAAAGAATGCCTAATCTATATGAAAAATGCATGCAAAAGTGTACATAAAATATGATATAAAATCACACTATCAGTCTCAGATTAAAACCCCCCAAATTGATTTTGAAACCCTAACCCCAGCTCTTTGATTTCATGTTGTAATATGAAATTAAACTATGTTTTTATGCAATTGGGACTATAAATTAGTGTTTTATTAAACTAATTTTGTTATCCTTTGATCAAATGAGTTTTCCCCAAATTGTGTTTAGGAACCCTAAAACCCCAATTTGATTTTATTGAAATCAATTGTGTTTCTATAAAATTAACTATGTTTTATTCAAATTAGGAACTTTAATTTGAGATTTCTAAGTTCAATTTCATGTTTCCCAAACCAAATCAAATGTTCCCCAATTTTAATTATGAATCCTTTTTACCCAAATTGATTTTATTGAGAAATCAACTCTGTTTTGTGAAATTAAATATATGGTTTCTTTTGATTATATGTTTTGAGGACGAAAAATTGAATTGGTGAATTTGTTGTTGTTATCATGCTTGGTTTGTGTCTTCGTGATGTTGAACACGGCTATGATTACTTGGTGGAGTAAAGTTTGCACTCTTGGAGCTAATGTGAGTATTAAGATGAGGATCCTTTACTTGTCTTCAAAGGTAAGGGGAGTTTGCCTAGGGATATTCAATAACTGTATGCATGTGTGTATATGTTTAACTGGATATTTATATGTTAATTGAGCTTACTTGGATATCTGATGTACTTGAACTGTTATGCTATTATCTGATGTTGAACTGTACTTGTTCTAAATGATATAATGCATATATGTGATGAACTGCTTTCAACTGTGATATTAGCATTGAACTGATGATATATACTGTTGTTGTTTGGGAGTTTGCTAAGCCAGACGTGCGTCTGTGCTCAACCATTATAAGGATTAAAAACCTTAATAAGCTTTGAAGATGAAGGGGTTGGTGTTCTTTTCCAAAAGCTCTTTAAACTTAAAGTACTTGTTTTAAATGTTGAAATGGTTTTGGTGAATTATTGTTATACAAGAGAAAAAAATCCTTTTCGAACTATGTGTCTTCAAGTGAAAACTTTCAAGACTATTTGGCAATATCCTATTGGGGGAAATATTTCAAAGATAAAAGAATTTCAAAGATGCTTTATCAAAGATTTTCAAAGAAAAGGTTTTTCCTAAATATTTTAGAAACTTTCCGATAACCTGGATAGGTTATCGAGGATTCGGTTTTGAATTTGTTTTTCACTGAACGAAAAATAAGTACTTAAGAAAGAGAATCTAGTACGCGAGACGTCGCCTCTAGTATTCAGTGATGCGCACATGATCTTGGATCAGTGTTAATTCGGGACTACGAGTCCTGGTTATGATGTTATGGACTGAGAGTCCAATTCTCGAAATCGAGGACAGTGCGTTCTGATTTCATTGTTGTGGACTGTATGTCCTAATCACGTTGTGTTGGACTGTGTCTTCTAACCACGTGTGATGAATACGTTCTGATTTCATTGTTGTGGACTGTATGTCCTAATCACGTTGTGTTGGACTGTGTCTTCTAACCACGTGTGATGAATGCGTTCTGATTTCATTGTTGTGGGCTGTGTGTCCTAATCACGTTGTGTTGGACTGTGTCTTCTAACCACGTGTGATGAACATTGTTAAAGGTGAATGTTGCTTTCTACGACCACAAGCCTAGGACTGGTGCATCGGTCTCGGGCGTTGTGATTGAGCATTCGGACAGTGTGTCCTATGTTCCTAAGTTTTCAAGTGATGGGGAAATGATGATTAAGTCGTTAGCTTTGAGCTGCGATAGCGAAAAAGAATGAACACAAAGAAAACCTTTTAAATAAAATATTTTCTCATGTGCATTTCCCCAGGCAGACGTGCCTTTCTTACATATCAGATACAAGGTGGTATCTGGGAGTCTGTCCATGTAAACCGAGTTCAGAGGCACATGTGACGTTGCTCGTCCTGAGACCTTAAATGCATGAGGGTATGGAGGCAACTGCCTGGTGGGCTAGAGATTGACCAACTCTAATTCTTCTCCAGTGGAAAATAGTGTTGATATCTCATGAGATTAAGTTAGAGCCTGATATTGAAGTGCCATGCATATTTTCAAAGATTAACTGTGCGGGTTTGAGACCCTTTGATATAACACTGTTATATTGTGTATAAGCATGATTTAACTGCTTATATGATTATGTGATGTATGTATCATGTATATGGTTGTTGTATGATATATCCATTTGTCGGTGTCTCACTCTTACAGTTATATCAAGTCTCTTCGGGTTTTGCTGTAGTACCTTGGTACTCCAGCTCAAAGCTAACGACTTAATCATCATTTCCCCATCACTTGAAAACTTAGAAGCATAGGACACCCAGTCCGAATGCTCAATCACAATGCCCAAGACCGATGCCGCAGTCAAGGGTTGTGGTCGTAGAAAACAACATCCACCTTTAACAACGTTCATCACAACGTGGTTAGGACACACAGTCCACAACAACGTGATTAGGACACACAGTCCACAACAACGTGATTAGGACACACAGTCCACCACAACGAAATCAGAACGCACTGTCCTCAATTTCGAGAATTGGACCCTCAGTCCAGAACATCATGAATAGGACTCATAGCCCCGAATTAACACTGTTCCAAGATCACGTGTATATAACTGAATACTAGAGGCGACGTCTCGCGTACTAGATTCTCTTTCTTAAGTACTTAATTTTTCGATCAGTGAAAAACAAATTCAAAACCGAATCCTCGATAACCTATCCAGGCTATCGGAAAGTTTCTAAAACATTTAGGAGAAAACCTTTTCTTTGAAAATCTTTTGTAAAGCATCTTTGAAATACTTTTATCTTTGAAATCCCCAATAGGATATTGCCAAAAAAATCTTGAAAGTTTTCACTTGGAGACACATAGTTCGAAAAGGATTTTTCTCTTGTATAACAATAGTTCATCAAAACCATTTCAACATTTAAAACAGGTACTTTAAGTTCATGAGCTTTTGGAAAAGAACACCAATCCCTTCGTATTCAAAGCTTATTAAGGTTTTTAATCCTTATAATAGTTGAGCACAGACACAAGTCTGGCTTAGCAAACTTTCAATCAACAACAGTATATATTATCAGTTCAATGCTAATATCACATAAACATAAATGACATAAGTAAATGAATCATAAATGACATAAACATAAATGACATAAAAGTATATGACATAATTTAAATGACATAAAATAAATATAAATGACATAATGTAAATGACATAAAGTAAATGACATAAAGTAAATGGCATAAATATAAATGACATAAAAGTAAACGACATAATGTAAATGACATAAAGTAAATGACATAAATATAAATGACATAGAATAAAAGACATGAATATAATGACATAAAAATAGAGTAAAAATCTTTAAACTTTCCAATCTCTTAGACATAGCATCCTTTAACATAAAGGAGCCTTGGTCCTTGATCATCTTGGAAAACAAATCTTAAATACAAACTCATACTTGTAAAAGTTGAAACAAGATCCATCTAAACCATATACATGGTTTCGGCTTCATTGGAAAGAAGAGGTTAGGAAACTTTGTTTTACACAACCTTTTATTATGTTAAACTACAAGTAAGTACAAGACCATAGAAATTGGTTTCAACTCAAAAGGAGCTTTCTACCATTTTTGAGAGATTTTTGAAGGTAAAAGCTCATATATGACATAAAGAAGAAACTTTAGAAAAAGATGAAGTTTCTTAAAGAAAAGAATACATGAGAGTATTACCCTAAACAAGAGGAACAACTTTGATGAAGAACACTTAGTGAAAAGAAGAAGAAAAACTAGAGCTTTGGAAGCTTGAAGTTAAGAAAATATGAAAGCTTAAGAGTTTTAATGGAGTAGAAGAAAGGAAGGTGATGAAGTGAAGATGAAGAGTGGTATTTATAGAGTAAGAGGGAGGGGGGCACGGTTTTGGAGAGGAATAAGAGAAGAAAGAAGAATAAAGAAGGTGAGTTGATTGTAGTGAGGATAAGGAGTTAAGGTGATGTGATGTGATTGGAGAGAGAACGATGAAAAAGTAAGATTTTGAAATAAAGTCAAGATTCACTTTTTCTTAGGTGTGTCATAGCCTTCACATCAAGTCACTCCATGTCCTTTCATCCTCTTGATACTCTGCTCCATTGCGTGTCAGATGACTTCCCCGATCGTATTTCCCGACGATTTCACCCGGGAAATCCCTAAGATTTTGGCCCCGAACAAGATTTTTCGAAAAACTCCAAACCCACACAAAATATCATAAAAACACTAACAATCTCGTTTACGAATTAAAATTTTGTCTCTAGCTCAGTAAACTTGTACTGGCAGTGAGAACCCAGACCGGTTTTCGTCTGAATTTTCGATCGAAAATTTTACTGTGACTTCATACGGTAAAAAAACACAAGAAAATGATTTTATTTTAAATAAAATCATCCTCTGGATTTTATCAAAAATAAATACATAAAGCATGTATTTACTGATAAAGAAGCATACGAAAAATAGGGTGTTACAATGATGGATGTAGCAATGTGTATCATTAAATTTGTATCCATGCCACTTCATCATGTAGAACTGGACAATGATATACTCCTTGTTACAAAGTCTCTTGTATGCTTAGCTGTATGCTGGATCACCAGAAGTAGTTTGGTATGTTTTTCTCAAGTCACTCCTTAGTTATTTTTGACTTATAGATCAATAAAGTCAAACACATAATTGTTTTCATTTTTTTGACTTAGTGACGGTAACACCCAGGTTTTACGGTTTTTCAATATTGGTAAAATATATCTGTTTATATTATTTTTATTGGAATGATAATTATTTTAGACATTAATTTTGGTTTATTTTATGACGTTTAATCTTGAGTAATTTTATTTACTCTTTTAAAATTATTTTATTGAGTACGTTAACACTACCTTATTTAGTGTATGCATGCTTACTAGAGAATAATATTTTGTTATTGTCACTATTAGTGTTTGTTTAAAAAAATATTTCAAATGTTATGATTGAAAGAAATTTATTATATAATTTACTCTATATAATTTTAGTTTTGAAAATAAATTGTTTTGGCATTAATTTGAGGATAATTTTTGGATTATCGATATTCTTAGTTGATCAATTCAACTATCAATCTTTACTTTATTTTAAATTTTGAAAGTATATATTTATCACCTTTATTTTCAGTGTCAAAGACTAAAAACATGTTTATTTTTAAGCTTAAAATTTATTACTCATTTTTGTACCTATTAATAAGTAGTAAGTTAAAAATCATATTATTTCTCTCCCTTCCCATAAAATGTGCACGACTACAACAATGGTTGGATAGTTGTCACAAGGGGCCATATGACTAGCTGCTATAGCTGTTTGAGTGGCTATCATACGAGGTCAGATAATACTTGTGCATAGCTGCAATAGCTGTTTGAGTGCTTATTGCACAAGTGACTCTGTACATAACTGCAATAGCTGTTTGAGTGGCTATATATCTGTGTACAACTGCAATAACTATTTGAGTGGTTGTCACAGAGGGGTCGTGTGAATAGTTGCAATAGCTGTTTGAGCAATGGTCACATGAGGTTGAGGTGGATTATCCGACAACATAATATGGAAAGTTGAAAGTTAACCATTGTTTCGTTCGTTGACAATGTGTCATGTAAAGAGCCTGATCATCTCAAACGAAGGGAAGTTAGGATCTCCGGAGATTGTGTTTTAGAAAGTGGATATTGAAGTATAAAGACATAATCTATGAAAGACTTTTGATTTTAAATCCTTTGAGATTTATATAGTTGTCATATGATGTGTTGTTGTATCTTGGTATCATTGATGTTGTTTATATGTTAAATATATAACTGCTATGTTTATACTCATATATTGGTAACTCACCTTTGCAATATATCTGTGTGGTTTTGTGTCGTACCTTGGTACGTGACTACAGATGATGCAGAGAAGTTCCCAACTTCACTCGGGGATATTAGTTCCAATCCTTGAAGATGTCCGATGTAGTTATAATGGTGAGAACCATGGGGTCTTCCCCAGGAATATCTTTTAGAACGACCAGCTTAGGTTTTTGAGACGTTATTGATTAATGATAGTATGGAATGTTTATGGCTCAGAGAGCTTTTATTTTGGATGGAAATCTAAGATTTTCCTTTTGGTCATGTATAATTTGTTGTTGTAAATATTTTCAGAATAACTCTATCTTGATGTATTTTGTATGACTGAAACTTCTGGGATGAAAATATAAATATTTCAGCAGGTGTTTTATTTTGGGATGTTGGGATTACATAGGAGACTTTGTCGAAATTTTTGTAAAAATTCTAGCTTTTTATTCAAGTACATTTCTAAAATAAATAGGCTTGCCAGGCTATGGTTGTAAGCCTGTGCACCACCGGTCATGGCTTAGGTTTTAAGTCGTGACAAATTTTATATACATGACCAGAATCTATACAATGATAGATGAAAATGTGGTGTTATTATTTTAAAATTGGTTTAAGTTTTACTGCAACCGCAGGAAAAATTTTATACCAGTTTTCTGACGCTTATGTACTTATATAAATTATTTTTCGAAAGCAACCAACCTTTATTTAAAGTTTTATTTACGCAACGTGTTCGTCATGTAATGGCCAAGGGGGGTGTTACATTAGTGGTATCGGAGCTGGTCGAGTCTTTTGGGAACCTTGGGGAATAGGTCCGTTATGTTTTTGTTGTGTGATCTCTAGTTGGTCACTGTTTGAAATTGTTTCCTTATCGAAACAATGTGTGTGGGCTTATAAGTATGTGTTTTTATCCTGATGGGTTACACAAGTTTTGACTTGTAGGAACCCATGCCTAGTAAATTGTGTTTTGGTCCACATGTGACACATTCTGTTATCCGTTTGGATTATGTCAGACATTTGAATAGTATGCCTGATAAGATATATTTTCTAGGAATGTTCACTAAGAATGTTCCAGGTCTATCGTTTGCGAAAGGATATTGATTTTCGATCGATCTAGTTTCTAGATTCAATCCGATTCCTAATCTCCTTGTATAGGATGTCACCTACAAAGTTGGTCGAGTTGAACGACTCGATTCAACTGGAAGACCTTTTCTCTAAGCAGTTGGTTAGACCGAGTGTTTTCCGTAGGAAGCACCAATGTTGTGTGAAGGTTCAAGACTCCGTGTGGATTTCTAACAACTCAACAAAATAATGATCAAGAATGAGTACTCTATGCCGCGCATAGTTGATCTGATAGATCAATTGTGAGGAGCTGTTGCCTTCTCAAAGATCCAGTTGAGGACGGGTTGTCACTGGATTAGAATGAGGACCTATCAAAGATTTTTACGTCGTTGACTCAGCTTATGAGAAAAGATCAACTTATCACTGTATATTTAATTCTTTATGAACTTGTAAGTTGACATTTGTTCCTCGAGTCCCTATGATTGTATTAAACAATCACAGTGATCAAGTTTGTATGCGTCAGATAGACTTTTTTGACTTTGATTTGAAAATTTATCAGGACTCATACATTGGTTATGCTGGTCTGTAATCTCAATATGCCCTAGTGGAATTCTTAGTATGTGAGAATTTGTACACACATTTCTGAATAACCCTCAGTGTATTAGACATTTGAGTGGATTGATTTGGTAATATTCATTAGCCTGGATATTTTCACATTTCGTTGAAAGAATTTGTTGTGACTATTTCTTGAGTTATAACACAGATAACTTCGTGGTAACAGAAGTTTCTTGATGAAACTTAGTCTAGTCACTTCTACTTTTGGTAGATGTGATCCAGTCTGATTTTTACCAGGTTGTTTTCTTTTTAAATCGTCATTTTATACATTCCTTATATTTAGAAGGAATCCTCTTGGTGTTAGAAATTATCTATCTTGTGATTTCCTGATTCACTGGGAATTCGTATGGAATGAGGAACTTTAGTAGAGTCGTGTTTGTAAGAATGTACTGGGCATTTTTACACTCACGATCCTATTGAAGAATCTCTTTACATACTGGATGTTCTTGTGTCTTTCTGGTTGATGAAATTTTGTCATATTTTTGTGAAGGCAAGATCAAGAAATTTTCTCCTTTGAAAAATTTCTTTCCGTAATTTTCAAAGCCATGTTTTATAGCAGTTTGATAGAACTTACTATTTTTTTTGATCAATTTGATCCTATATCGTTTCAATGCGTCATTGACGTGTGACCTATCTCATTAGTCAAGAGGATGGGTATCTGATTCATATCAGGACGTTAGAGTTAGTCGAGTATAGTGAAAAAGAGATAATTCGATGTTTGAGACCTTTCTTGTCAAGATGATGGAGTCACAATGAATTTTCGTTATGAGTTTCCCTAAGACCTCTAAGATTTTTGATTAGTTTCGAGTGATCGTATACAGACTGATGAAGTTGACACCCTGCTTACATGTTACGATCAATTATACAGCGGAGAAGAAAACAAGCATGTATCAGAGAACTGAGCAGACTTCATGGAGTATCTTCCAGTATCGTTCGAAATGAAGACCCGAAATTTACCAACGTTTGTCGGTAAAGTCTGCTGTAAGTGTTGAGGACAAGTTGAGGCTAAGTCCAACTGATCACCCTCAACTCTAACGGGCAAGTAAGGAATGATCTAATCCTTAGAGGGTGTGCGACACCCTAAACTCGGGTCATCACATGGTTACCCGTTTGCTGAAATAAAACTTAATTTGCTGGTTGCTTTCGGAAAATAATGTTTTCTCAACGTTTATCTCTTCAAAATATGGTGATAATTTTTTTTTTTCCTTTTCTCTTAACCACAACAGCGTAAACAAATCACACTTAAATACATAATGTATATAAGTCCTCCAACTATACTGCCTCATATATTTTCTCACATAAATCATAGTCAACTTTATTCTCAAAACATAATATTACCTAAGCTGGTCGTAACTAACGGACACTACAACCGACAAAAGCAGCAACACCACACCTCGAACTAGACAGCCTTCTTCTTCTTGTAGAGATCATACCCCTTGTACAACTCTGATATGTTGGTAAGGGTGAGACACCAATATATGGATTTACCACAATAACTAAATGCGCAACACAAAAGAAGGCACATACACACATACATGTCTATAACAACGTACTCATTCATATTATATCACATCGTTTATCAATGGGTTTCACACCCCAAACATCAACGTTGGAAAACCATGCATAAACACTTCAATATCATCTAAAACTTAGTACTTAATCTCATGAGATATCTCCAACCTCGTGATGAGTTGATCAGACTCGATTGCCACAGGCACACCGCCATAGGCACTCCCATCGCACATTGTCCAACATCGTGGCACAGTGATAACAATATGAGATGGGGCCTCATTGTCCAAACCCTGGGCACAATGAGAACATCTTTGTATGATCTACCCTGACGCCGCAAGGTAATCCCTCTTTTGATCATGGCACGTCTTCCAAATGCATGCAAGAAAACATTTTGTTCTCAACACTTTTCTTTGTGCTATATCTTTAGTTGTCAAAGCTCTCAAAAGCTTACAACCCATCATCGTTTTAAACATCTAATGCTTTCAAAAGCATCATCGTTTTAAAACATGGAAGCTCTCAAAAGCTGATGACTTAACATCGTTTAAAACATCTTTACATCTTTTATTAACAACACATGACCTCAAAGTCCGAGTGTTCAATCACGAAGCCCCTAGACCTTGCAATCAGTCTTAGGTTCGTGGTAGTAGAAAACAACTTAAAATGTTTTAACTTCTTTAAATAGATACCCAGTTTACAACATAATGAACCTTAATACCCCGACGTCTCGGTTATTAAGTTCCATATCTTTGTACATCTTTATACATCGTTTTACATATTTTACATCGATTTACATCTTATCTTTTACATCGTTTTACATCTTTTACATCTTTTACATCATATTACATCTTTAAGTCAAACTTTGACATTTCTTCTAAAATAATTTTCTTATATAATAAATAAGGTCTTTTCGAATATTAATATCACAAAATCACTTTTTATAATATTTCGAAATTTCTTGTGTAAAAATTAGCAGTACTAAAAAAATTTCACGGTTACGCTCTCACCGTGACTCATAAACTTCTTTTACACTAATAAATCATTAAAATAATAATATTTCTCAAAAATCATTATTTTTTCAAAATCATATTTTCCTCTACTATTATATTCCAACATTCCCCATAAAACGTTGAATATAACTTTCACAGCTTATTAAATCTTTTATCTACTTAATCGGTTGTGCACTGACCACTGTCAGGCCTCTCAAACAATACTCACAAACAACATTCAACAACATCATCATAATTATATCCCCAGGCAGATCATGCATCATAACAACATAATATACTATTGCAGATAATTAAAAGCAGATCAATCACCGATAGACAGATAAACAACACATCGTAAACAACATAAACAATTAATCACAAACCACATATAAATCATATAAGCCACACTTAAAGCAAATGGTTATTTTGAAAATCCCTCAGGTAAGCTCCCCTTACCTCTTGAAGACTCAAACTAACGTTTTCAAACAATCTCCCGATTTGATCCGGTTTCCTCCGTCGGCTTAAATCAGTTAACTCGGTTGTTTCCTTCAAACGAATTGCAACCAAAATAAATCAAATCAACCCACAACATACTTAGCTCATAAGGGTTAGGTTTCGGCCAAGGGCTGACTTTTAGGGTTCAAAATCCTTAAAATTTCTAATCATGATTAAGTCATAGATTAATGGTCCTTAATCAACCTAAATAATGGATTAGTGACTAAATAACTAAATTTTAAACTCAAAACTTCCTAACTCTCATATACTTAAATTCAGCCTTGACATGTTCATGGGGCTAGGGTTTATAGTTTGATAAACCAACTTGGATTTATTAAGCATACATACTAATAACTTGATTACTAAGATCATTAATGAAAACTTTGAACAAAACTCATCTAGTTCCAAGAACTAGGGTTTCGGCCTTTATGAAACAAATAGGTTAGAGTTTGATTTTTGATCTTATATATACTTAAATACAAGAACTATCAAGATACTAGAAGATTGAATCATGAATCAAGACATAAAAATGAAACAAAACCTATGAACACAACATTGACCTAGGTTCGGCCAAGTCCAGAAATTAGGGAAAGAAATTTCTCATGATCTTATTCTTCTAGATGATGAAAATAGAGATGATTATAAGATCATAGCAATTGGTTTCATGTCAAAAGGATTTTTCTAGAATTAATTATGAATTTTTAAAGTTCTAGATCTAGAAACTTAAAAGTGATGAACAACTATGAAATAAACTTTGAATCAAGAAATTGATTGAAGAACATAGACATGATTAGAGAAGAAGAATAGGATTCACCTCTTGGAGATCAAAAGCAAGTTAAGATCCAAGAACTTGCTTCACAAACTTGACACTCAAAGACTTATGAACTTTAGGTTTTTGAACAAAAGGCAATAGAAACTAAGTGAAAGGTGAGGAAGGGTATTTATAGACATGTGGGCTGCACCACTTTTGAGGACCAGGTAGAAAGGAGGTGGCTTTTCAAAGGATTAAAGTGCGAATACCTCACAGGGATCATTTTGCAAAGATTCCAAAAGTATAAGGACTATTTTGCAAATTGTCAATAAATTGTAATAATGACCATGTGCCACAATAAATGTGGTCTTATATTAACATCACTTTGGCTGATTTTTCTTCAAACATTTTGGAAAAACCTAGAACATTTGAGAACCTTGGAGAATATTGTGGATTTGTGTGGAATTGTGTGGAAACTTCAAGAATCCACTTGACTTTTCCAAACTAAGGCAGCCCCCACTCCATCTTGGGCTTGCGCATGGGCTTGATAAATTTGGGCTTGAATTCATCTTTGTGGGGCCCACCAAAAAGGCTTAAAGCTTATGATGACATAGGAAACTTGTATAGTTTCAAATAGGCTTTATGGAATTAATCCATGAACAAGAAATTTTGGGCTTCATAGCCACGTCCATTAAGAGATCGGGAACAAGGATTTTAGCCCAATTCATTTGAAAAAAACTTAGAAACTAACTCAGGGACAAAAGGGTAATTAACAGAAAGTTCAGGGACTTAAGCGTAAAATTCATAAATTTTCACTTTAACCTTGTGGAACCTTCTAGACTTAAAAGTATGATTCATCCCCATGAATCATCTCAAAATCCTAATATAAACACTTTATCTGCTCTTGGAAACTCCGAAATCCACTCCGTCGTCTACCCGATTACGTATTCCGCCCGTAAAACGTAAATTATTTTATTTTTTTCTGAAATAAATCTAAAATAAAATCTTGTAGGAAATAAAATAAAAATATTAAGTCTTTCGTTCACGAATTAAAATTAGGTTTTTTGAGCAGTAAACTTTTACTGTCAATGAAAACACAGAAAACGGCAGACCGGCTTCCGTCTGAATTTTCAACCAAAAACTTCCCCGTAACCTTATGAAAATAAGTATAACAAGGAAATGACCTTGGTTTATCCAAAATCATTTTCCAAGTCTCGGATAAAAATATATATGTTTATATATTTATTACCGATATTACGTAGCAACGAAAATCGGGGTGTTACAAGGTGGATAAGGAGTAAGTGTAGTACCTAAGAACGATCATCCCTATGGTAGGATAAACAAGAAGTGATAGGAATTTGTTGAGGTATAGATATGACTAATAAGATGAGAACCCTAAGCTCTACATCATTAAGTAAGTTGATTTCAATAGATTTTAACATGATCTAGGCGGAGTATCGTTAAGGAAAATCTAAGGTAACGATCAAATACTTGTAATTAAGATTGATTGTATGAGTTTGGAAGTTTAAAAGGAGAGTGTCTATAGTAATTACACCTAGTTGATTCGAATCAAAAGAGATAAACTCGTGTATTATCTAAGTTTGTTAGAGAAATTCAAAGTTGATGAAATTAGATCATCCTATCTGGCGTGTTGTATTTTGATTTTAGTTATCTTAAGAAGTTTTATGGTGTTTTGATTGGAGACTGTAAATATGTGATTTTAACATAACCTGGAGAAGTCGACTACGTCTGGAGGGGCTAAGACTAGAATTGGATACCTAGAGTAGGAAGTTGATACTTGTTGCGGTAAAGTTAGTTTTGATCTTAGTAATGACTATGAGAGTTAGATGTGTGGAAAACAGTTTTTCTAGTGGACCAGTAATTGAGAATAGAAGTGATTAAGTTTTGATTTTGCCCTTCATGTGGATAAAAGAGAACGATGCAAGAATTGATTATGTTATGGAGTTAGCAATAAGATGAATGAAGCGATTGGGAATACAACATAGAATCTAGGATAGGAACTGATGTGTGTGCTGTGAAAAAAAGTGGGAATCTTAGTCTAAATCTTGGAGTTAACAGTGAGAGTTAAGGATGTAGAGGAAAATTTTTCTAATGGACTAGTATTAAAGGAAGAAGAGATTAAGTTTAAAATTATATCTTTCATGTGCGAGATATTAAGGTAAAGTATTAAGGAGGGAGAGTATGAATTGAGGATAAGCGATTTGATGTTGAGGATAAATAGAACGAAGAATAAGTATGAATTTTGTTATTAAGTTACAAAAGTCATCTAAGGAAAAGTGAATATGGAAAATACAATGTAGGATCTTGGGATTAAGATATAATTTCAAGATTCTATCTAGCTTGAGTCACAAAATTTCGAGGATGAATTTTTTTTAAGTGGGATAGTAATGTAACACCCCTGTTTTTACCGTTTTTCAATATTGGTAAAATATATTTGTTTATATTATTTTTATTGGGATGATAATTATTTTAGACATTAATTTTGGTTTATTTTATGACGCTTAATCTTGAGTAATTTTATTTACTCTTTTAAAATTATTTTATTGGGTGTGTTAACACTGCCTTATTCAGTGTATGCATGCTTACTAGACAATAATATTATGTTATTGTCACTATCAGTGTTTGTTTAGAAAAATATTTCAAATGATATGATTGAAAGAAATTTATTATATAATTTACTCTATATAATTTTAGTTTTGAAAATAAATTGTTTTGGCATTAATTTGAGGATAATTTTTGGATTATCGATTTTCTTAGTTGATCAATTCAACTATCAATTTTTACTTAATTTTAAAATTTGAAAGTGTATATTTATCACCCTGTATTTTCAGAGTCAAAAACTAAATAGATGTTTATTTTTAAGCTTAAAATTTAGGTTAAAGTAATAATTTGGTCCCTATACATGACATTAATTCTCGATTTGGTCCCTATACATAAAAAATTGTTAAAATAGTCCCTATACTTACAAAAAGTCTCCATTTGGTCCCTATACATTACCCGTTTAGTCCCTATACAAGCAAAAAATTATTAAATCAGTCCCTAAAATTTTGTACGGCAGGGACCAAATTAAGACTTTTTGTACGTATATGGACCATTTAAATAATTTTTTATGTATAGGGATCAAATCGAGAATTCATGTCACGTATAGCGACCAAAATATTACTTTAACCTAAAATTTATTACTCATTTTTATACCTATTACTAAAGTTAAAAATCAGATTTTTTCTCTCCCATCCCATAAAATATGCACGACATCCCCCCCTCCTTCATTTAGCTTTACATTCTTTCCTGATAAACCAAACACCTTGTCCCTTATGACCAGCCATGACAGCTGCCTCCTGAGTCCGTCCGGCCACCGTCACAAGCCACACACGCCACCCCTGGGAGCACCTTCGACAACCGTGCGATGAGGAGGAGACGATCGCGTCTCGGTTCTGTACGCGTCCCCCGCCATTTCCGCTGCGCGAACCACCTTTCCCAGCCATGCTAGGCATCGCACCGTCGCCTCCTAGCCGCCGACTATGGTGGTTCGGCCACCCTTATCTTCTTCTATGAGGTTCAGAATCTGTTTTTGAGAAGTCGCCGCCGCTGTCCTCCACCGTCTGCCACCGCGCCGGACCCCACAGTACCACCACAACCTCTTCTTTTTCACATTGGGTAAGAGTTTTACCCCTAATTTCTTCTCTTTTGTAAATCCCTAAATTGATTTTGAAAGCCCTAACCCTAGCTCTTTGATTTCTATTTTGAATTCTGAAATTGAACCTTGTTTGGTGAAATTGGGACTGAGAATTCGTGTTTCCCTAAGCCAATTTCAATGTTCTTTGGCTAGATTGGATTTTCCCCAAATTTTGTTTTATGATCCCTAATCCCCAAATCTGTTTTTCTTTGAAAATGGCTCTGTTTCGTGAAATTAAGTGTTTAGATCAACTTAGAGTGTGTGTTTGATGATGGGTAGTTGATTTCTTGATTTTCTGGTTGTTGCAAATTGTTCGGATTCTCTCGCTGGGATGTTGCCTGCGATTGTCATGCTTGGAGAAGCCTGATTTGCCTTATTGGGAGCTGACAGAAGTTACCTGCACACGTTGCAAGGGGTCAAAGGAACCCGGTGCATCATTGAGAAGGAAACGAATCATTGAAGGCGTTGAGAGAATAATTTTCTGGTCTACAAAGGTAAAGGGAGTAAGCCTAATGAGTTCCTAGCCGTTATATGTTTAATGTTATAGACTACTTGTGATAATTTATAATGTGTTGATTGACTGTGAATCTATATTTATATATATATTTATATATATATATATATATATATATATATATATATATATATATATATATATATATATATATATATGTTATGTTATGTGATGTTGAGATATGGAACTGTCTATTTATTTGAGGAATATATATATGTGTGTGTGTGTGTGTGTGTATGTGTGTGTGTGTGTGTGTGTGTGTGACTTGTCCGTGTTGTTAAATTATGAAGCTGTTTGAAGCGTGACGTTGGTCATGGCTTATAATGAGGAGCCTTGTTTTTATTAAATATGTGAACACAGAAAAGTGGGAAACGTGATTTTTGGCTTTCTTTGGAAAATGAAAAGGAAACATAAAAGGACTAGATTTTCGTGCTGAGGTTTCAGACTAGATTCTGATTACGGTGAAGCTGGACTAGCCTTCCTCTTGTTAAGCACCTAGAGTTCCGAGACGTCGGACTAGTTTCTGTTGATAAAATATTTTGAAAAATCTTTAGCGAGAGTTTAAAACTCAATTGATATTGAAACTCATATATTGGTAACTCACCTTTGCAATATATCTGTGTGGTCTTGTGTCATCCCTTGGTACGTGACTACAGCTGATGCAGAGAAGTTCCCAGCTTCACCCTGGGATATTAGTTCCAATCCTTGAAGATGTCTGATGTCAGTTATAATGGTGAGAACCATGGGGTCTTCCCCAGGAATATCTTTTAGAACGTCCAACCTAGGTTTTTGAGACGTTATTGATTAATGATAGTATGGAATGTTTATGGCTCAGAGAGCTTTTATTTTGGATGGAAATCTAAGATTTTCCTTTTGGTCATGTATAATTTGTTGATGTAAATATTTTCAGAATAACTCTATCATGATGTATTTTGTATGATTGAAACTTCTGGGATGAAAATATAAATATTTCAACAGGTGTTTTATTTTGGGATATTGGGATTACAGAGGAGATTCTGTCGAAATTTTTGTAAAAATTCTAGCTTTTTATTCAAGTACATTTCTAAAATAAATAGGCTTGCCAGGCTATGGTTTTAAGCTTATGCGCCGGTCACGGCTTAGGTTTTAAGTCGTGACAAATTTTATATACATGACCAGAATCTATATAATGATAGATGAAAATGTGGTGTTATTATTTTAAAATAGGTTTAAGTTTTACTGCAACCGCAGGAAAAATTTTATACCTTTTTTCTGACGCTTATGTACTTATATAAATTATTTTCCGAAAGCAACCAACCTTTATTTAAAGTTTTATTTACGCAATGTGTTAGTCATGTAATGCCGAATGGGGGGTGTTACAGTGACTTAAAAGTTATTTATAGTTTTAAATGCATATAAAATAAATCACTGGGATGCTATTTTGATGTATCCTTACATTTCAAGTTTTCAGATTCAACAATAATTGCTGCTTGGGAGCTCTCAAGTTTGGCCTATAAGTTAAGTGACATATACAGCATTCTCAGAGGACAGGTGGATGTGTGTCAATGAGAAATAGGTTACTTTTTTGCTTCATAAGAGTATAATAATGGAACATTTATTAATAAATTATGAGTTATGAACTAATATCAATGAAATTAAATAAATGTTTCAGAGAGAAACTCGCATGACAGGCTGTTGAGTCTTGTTGATGAAGTGCACATTGATAATCAGAAGGTTCTCAATTTATTGTTTGTTTCCAAGAATTACTTGACATTGAAGGAATGCTCAACACAAGCAAAGGAATTATGCTTTTTGATGGTCATTTGTGTGCTGGGTAAAATTTTGCCTCTATATTTAGTAAAGAGTTATATCAATAGGCACATTAAATTTGATTGAGTTAATAAATATAGGAAAACACAAATGTTCGGAGGTATTGCCAAATAAATGAAAATTCCACTTGTATTGTCAAGTCGACTTGAGTGCACTCAAGTACCCTTTAGGCAAGATTAGGAGCAAAACAAACCTCTTGTATGTATATATGCTGAACAAAACAATCAGGAGCAAATAAAAGAAACACACACACCTCTTGTACTTGTAAAAGCTGAATTTTATTTCAGTTAACTTCAATTACATGATCCAAGGTTTGGTACAATGGCCTTTTATAGGCATAAGTTTGCAGTAAAATATGATATATAATATAACAAACCGTAAATGAAGAATTCGGTAGCCACTTGAAAGATATAAGCATTAGTCAAATGTTTCAACTAAAATTGTTGGCTATAAGAGTGGGAGCAAATCTGCTTTTGCAAGAGCAAATTATATCATTTTTAAAAACAACTTGTTCCTTTTGCTATGTTGCTGTGGTGAAGAGGAAAATTTTAGAGCACTATTTGAAGGGGAGAATCAAACATTACTTTTCTAATAGCATACAGTAATGCTATTTCATACAAAATTTCTTTCTATGATAACTTGTGAAGGGCCTAACGACCAATGTTTTGAGTGCAAAAATTAACCTAATCCAAACACACATTACAGTACTTTTTATATTTTACAAAGAAGATCAATTTAGGGATCACTCATTTGCATAAAAGCTTTTTGCAGGGGAGCATCCGTGGCATCGTTCTTATGGGTTGACCAATGGTCCACCTTTGACTGAGTTACGCAACATTAAATGGTATAAGGAAAGCTATACTGCTCAATATCTATCTATTTATCTATATCTATATATCTATATATTTATATATCTATATCTATATAATATACATTAATTTGAGAATAATCTCAAGATGGTAACCTCCAAATGTCACCCATTGGAGCCTTCACTCATGCCAAATCTTCACATCTATATCTATATAATATATATTTGAGAATAATCTCAAGATGGCAACCTCCAAATGTACCCATTGGAGCCTTCACTCATGCCAAATCTTGTGTAACACCCGATTTTCGCTGCTTCGTAATATCGCTAATAAATATATAAACATATATATTTTTATCCGATATTTAGAAAATGATTTTGGATAAACCAAGGTCATTTCCATGTTATACTTATTTTCATAAGTTACGGGGAAGTTTGTGGGTTGAAAATTCAGACGGAAACCGGTCTGCCGTTTTGTGTTTTCACTGACAGTAAAAGTTTACTGCTCAGAAAACCTAATTTTAATTCGTAAACGAAAGACTTAGGATTTTTATTTTATTTCCTACAAGAGTGTATTTTTAGAATTATTTCAGAAAAAAATAAAATAATTTACGTTTTACGGGCGGAATACGTAATCGGGTAGACGACGGAAGAGATTTTGGAGTTTCTAAGAGCAGATAGAGGGTTTATCTTAGTATTTTGAGATGATTCAAGGGGATGAATCACATTTCTAAGCCTAGAAGGTTTTTCAGGGGTAAAGTGAAAAATTTATGAATTTTACGCTTAAGTCCCTGAACTTTCTGTTAATTACCCTTTTGTCCCTGAGTTAATTTCTATGTTTTTCTAAGTGAATTGGGCCAAAATCTTTGTTCCAAGACCATTAGTGGACGTGTCCATGAAGCCCAAATTCTTTACCCATGACTTAAATTTCATAAAACCCATTTGAAGCCATATAAGTTTCCTATGTCATCATAAGCTTTAAGCCTTTTTGGTGGGCCCTACAAAGATGAATTCAAGCCCAAATTCCCTAGGCCCATGCGCAAGACCAATATGGAGTGAAGGTTGCCCTCATCTTGGATGAGCAAAGAACATTCTAGAATTTTCTACTACATTCCACACCATTCTACATTCTTCCACATTATTCTACTATTTTCTCAAATCTTCTTCAACAAGCTAGGTTTTCCTAAGATATTTATGACAAAAATCAGCCAAAGTTAGTCAAGATAAGACCACATTAAATGTGGCAAATGTTCATCATGACAATTTATTAGCAATTTGCAAAATAGTCCTTATACTTTTGGAATCTTTGCAAAATGGTCCCTATAAGATATTTGCACTTTAATCCTTTGAAAATCCACCTCCTTTCTACTTGGTCTTCAAAAGTGGCGCAGCCCACATGCCTATAAATACCTTCTCTCACTTTTCACTTAGTTTCTATTGTCATTTGTTTAGAAACTCTAAAGTTATAAGTCTTCTAGTGTTAGATTTGTGAAGAAAGTTCTTGGATCTTCACTTGTTTTTGATCTCCAAGAGGTGAATCCTATTCTTATTCTCTAATCATGTCTATGTTCTTCAATCAATTTCTTGATTCAAAGTTTATTTCATAGTTGTTCATCACTTTTAAGTTTCTAGATCTAGAACTTTGAAAATTCATAACTAATTCTAGAAAAATCCTTTTGACATGAAACCAATTGCTATGATCCTATAATCATCTCTATTTTCATCATCTAGAAGCATAAGATCATGAGAAATTTATTTCCCTAATTTCTGGACTTGGCCGAACCTAGGTCAATATCATGTTCATAGGTTTTGTTTCATTTTCATGTCTTGATTCATGATTCAATCTTCTAGTATCTTGATAGTTCTTGTATTTAAGTATATATAAGATCAAAAATCAAACTCTAACCTATTGATTTCATCAAGGCCGAAACCCTAGTTCTTGGAACTAGATGAGTTTTGTTCAAAGTTTTCATTAATGTCTTAGTAATCAAGCTATTAGTATGTATGCTTAATAAATCCAAGTTGGTTTATTAAATTAAGAACCCTAGCCCTATGAACATGTTGAGGCCGAATCTTGGTATAGAAGAGTTAGGAAGTTTTGAGTTTGAAACTTAGTTGTTTAGTCACTAATCTATGATTTAGGTTAATTAAGGACCATTAATCTATGACTTAATCATGATTAGAAATTTTAAGGATTTTGAACCCTAAAAGTCAGCCCTTGACCGAAACCTAACCCTCATGAGCTAAGTATGTTGTTGTTTGATTTGATTTATTTTGGTTGCAATTCGTTTGAAGGAATCAATCGGGTTGGTTTGACCTAAAGCCGACCGAGGAAACCGGATTAAATCGGGAGGTTGTTTGAAAACGTTAGTTGAGTCTTCAAGAGGTAAGGAGAGCTTACTTGAGGGATTTTCTCAATAACTATTTGCTTTTAGTGTGGCTTATATGATTTATATGTGGTTTGTGATTTATTGTTTATGTGGTTTACGATGTATTGTTTATCTGTGTATCGGTGATTGATCTGCTTTTCATTATCTACAGTAGTATATTATGTTGTTATGATGCATGATCTGCCTGGGGATATAATTATGATGATGTTGTTGAATGTTGTTTGTGAGTGTTGTTTGAGAGGCCTGACAGTGGTCAGTGCACAATCGATTAAGCAGATAAAAGATTTAATAAGCTGTGAAAGTTATATTCAATGTTTTATGGGGAATGTTGGAATATAATAGTAGAGGAAAATATGATTTTGGAAAAATAATGAGTTTTGAGAAATATTATTATTTTAATGATTTATTAGTGTAAAAGAAGTTTATGAGTCACAGTGAGAGCGTAACCGTGAAATTTTTTTAGTACTGCTAATTTTTACACAAGAAATTCTGAAATATTATAAAAAGTGATTTTGTGATATTAATATTCGAAAAGACCTTATTTATTATATAAGAAAATTATTTTATAAGAAATGTCAAAGTTTGACTTAAAGACGTTTTCTTTGAAAATGCTAAACGACGACAAGTTTCGAAATTATTTACGGTGAGAGTTTAAAAACATCAGTACTTATGTTGAAAAGAGATTTAATTTGAATTGATTTATTAGAGTTGAATTTTCAATAAAAAGAAGTTATTGATGATTTGAAGTTATTTTGGAAAAAATGTGTTTCCAAAGGAAAAGTGGATTTTCTATGAATTGACATTTTATAAACGAATTTCAAGTAGAAAGAATTTTCGGTAAATGAGTTTTACTTAATGACGTAAAGGATGATATAGAACTTAGTAACCGAGATGTCGGGGTACTAGTGGTCTTATGACATTATCCTATTTTGGATTTGTTTTTCACAGACAGAAAAGATGTAATACGATGTAAAAGATGTAATACGATGTAAAAGATGTAAAATGATGTAAAAGACGATGTAAAAGATGTAATACGATGTAAAAGATGTAAAACGATGTATAAAGATGTATGAAGATATGAAACTTAATAACCGAGACGTCGGGATATTAAGGTTCGTTGTGTTGTAAACTGGGTATCTATTTAAAGAAGTTAAAACGTTTTAAGTTGTTTTCTACTACCACGAACCTAAGACTGATTGCAAGGTCTAGGGGCTTCGTGATTGAGCACTCGGACTTTAATGTCCTGTGTTGTTATTAAAAGTTGTAAAGATGTTTTAAACGATGTTAAGTCATAAGCTTGTGAGAGCTTCCATGTTTTAAAACGATGATGCTTTTGAGAGCATTAGATGTTTAAAACGATGATGGGTTGTAAGCTTTTGAGAGCTTTGACAAATAAAGATATAGCACAAAGAAAAGTGTTGAGAACAAAATGTTTTCTTGCATGCATTTGGCAGACGTGCCATGATCAAAAGAGGGATTACCTTGCGGTGTCAGGGTAGATCATACAAAGATGTTCTCATTGTGCCCAGGGTTTGGACAATGAGGCCCCATCTCAGATTGTTATCTCTGTGCCACGATGTTGGACAGTGTGCGATAGGAGTGCCTGTGGCGGTGTGCCTGTGGCAATCGAGTCTTATCAACTCATCAAGAGGTTGGAGATATCTCATGAGATTAGGTATGAATGTTTGGATGATGTATTGAAGTGTTCATGCATAGTTTTCCAACGTTGATGTTTGGGGTGTGAAACCCATTGATAAACGATGTGATATAATATGAATGAGTACGTTGTTATAGACATGTATATGTGTATGTGCATTCTTTTGTGTTGTGCATTTAGTTATGGTGATAAATCCATATATTGGCGTCTCACCCTTACAACCATATCAGAGTTGTACAAGGGGTATGATCTCTACAAGAGGAAGAAGACTGTCTAGTTCAAGGCATGCTGTTGCTGCTTTTGTCGGTTGTAGTGTCCGTTAGTTACGACCAGCTTAGGTAATGTTATGTTTTGAGAAATAAGTTGATTATGATTTATGTGAGAAAACATATGAGGCAGTATAGTTGGAGGAATTATATACATTATGTGGTTAAGTGTGATTTGATTACGTTGTTGCGGTTATGAGGTTAAAAAGGAAAAAAAAATTTATCACCATATTTTGAAGAGATAAACGTTGAGAAAACATTATTTTCCGAAAGCAACCAGCAAATTAAGTTTTATTTCCGCAAATGGGTAACCATGTGATGACCCGAGTTTAGGGTGTCACACCTTGCTCATTCGATTATCTCTTCAAAGATTATCTCTGCTTCAATTTTTTATCACAGCAAGGTTCTGAAAATTTGAACCTCTAATTCTTGCTTTTATTTTTTCTTTTTCTAAAGCATCGTCCCAAATCTTCAAAAGGTAATGGTCTCTTCTCTTCTCATTATTATGAAGAATTCCAAGAAGATGATAATACAACGATTATAAAAAATTATGAATCAACGCGACAAAAATTCAAATTTCAAAGTTAAGCAATACATTGACTACAAAATATTACTACCAAAGGGCCTTCTATTATTCTCGACTCTAATTCACTACATTAGAGAGAGTCTAATCAATCATTCCATGAGATACTAGCTTCAATCATTGGGAGGCATGACACTCAATTTTAAGACGAAATTCAATATTGGTCTTCTTTTAAGCTTGCTTTTCATGCACAGAGTATGAAAAATTCAAAACAGAATAGAGATGCTAAAATAGTCTTCTTGTATTAATTCTTCTCATTTTTTCTGTCTTAGTGAAGCAAAGGCTGCATCGCTCCACCGTTATAGTAAAAGCTGTCGAGGCTTCTCGGCTTGATTACACCAGACCAAGCTAATGATTGATTCTGGTAATTTCTTTCTTTGATACTCTCTCTCTTATTTTATTTTATTTTATTTTTTTCACTTGGATTACAATAACTTAACTGTGGCTTACAGGAGTTTGTCCGGAATAAAAAAAGCTTCACTCACTGATTATGGTTTAGGTCTTGTGCCTGAGAAATTCAAGGGAGAGTGTCTCACTGGTGATAATTTTACATTAGCCAATTGCAACAAGGAAGAACACATTTTGGAATTCAAAATCTAAATTATACATGTTTCTTAGAGTGATGATCAAATCTGTAAAAGTAAATATAGTATGAACTTCGATCATGCTCATGGTACACTAGAGAAATTTACATATTATCATCAATGAAAGCTTAGTAATTGAATACAGGTTTTGAATTCTAGATAAAATTTCAGGTTTATACATTTAAAACTCATTTGATCCTCCGACTCATTTCTCTATCAATTCCATCTATAGAGGTTTTTATGTTAACATACAAATAATATGGTCATCTAATGTAATTTACTTCAAAAGAAAATAGGATGAGAATAATCAACATAATAATAACAAATATTTAATACAAATAATTGTCGGCCATCTTTCAATCAATACAAATTTTCAAAATCTATTTACATTAGTGTACGAATATGGAATTGGTTTTGAACCAAGCAATTTCTCCTACAAGCAGCAAAGTTATTGTCATGTAAGGAAAAAAATTGATATAAATAAGGAGAAAACTTGAGCATATTGCCATATAAGAAACTATAAATCAATGTAAATCAATGTAAAAAAGGAAACAACTTGCACCTTATTGGCATTTAAGAAAACATTTGAACCGAAAAAGCATAAGAAAACATATAATTTAAATCGTTCCTGTAGGTGTCCACCTACAAACATTCCATTATTAGTTCAAATGTTCATGACCTATTCAAATTTGCATTCTAAATCAAGAATAATATCAACATTAAGATTTTTTGACCACCTTCAAACATTCCATTATTAGTTTAACCGCCTATATCAACATACAAATCATCGTTAAACGTGCCACAATCAAGATTAAAAACTATATTTGAGATGCCTTGACGTCCCATTAAAGAAAACCCATTTTTAAAACCTAATCGCGTTATTAACGTTAAGCGGATATATTAAAACGGTGGAAAATTAAAACTTAAATATAAAACATCATATACATACATACATAAAATATGTACATCACTTGCATCCATATATACATAACCTCCTGGCACTATACTATCAAGGGAATCCTATCAGTAGGATCCCAATATATAAAAACCATAGCATTGTTAAAGAAAGATGCATCACCGATTCTCTCCACACCCAGAAAGATGCCACGCATATTTGTTTTCAACGCTTTCGTGGATTTGGGAAATGGTATCAACCCAGACATTGTTATGATCATGGCGCGACGGTGAAGACTTACAAAAGTACATTTTGGTTTACCGGAACCTCTTATATCAAATGTTATAAGTAAATTTAACCTATACTACCTAATCTGTCAAAATGATTGAATGAAATGTTAGTCTTCAAAATGCCGTGCATTCAACCAAGCTTATCTTCAAAATTTGAAGGAAAAAAAAAGGTGGGATTGCTAGCATTTTCGGTCAATATATTATAAATATTTTATTTTTTATTTGGTACTCAATAATGTATCTATGTCATGAAAGGGTTCTCAAAAGTAATGATCTTGGATAAAGAGTTTTAAGTCAAATAAGTTGATCTCCAAAGATTTTTATTGAAGAAGACTTGCTCAATGCAAATCAGAGAAAGACACTGGAAGATGTTACCAAGGCATGTGATTTTAATAATTTTGTCTCCATTTATTTCTCAATTATTTTGATCTTATGAAATTTGAAATTTATTATCATAGAAAAAGGAGACAATAAACAAAAAAAGGGGATGTGTGACTAATGGCCATCGATATGATTTACATTTGACATATAATGACACAATTTTTTTTTGGTATACACATATATTGACACTATTAATTTGTAACAATGTTGCATCTTGACTAGTATCTTTGTGATTATTAAAACAAAATTTAATTTCATTAAGAAAGGATATATGTAAGGGCTTTTACAGCAAAGTAACATCTAGTAATGTTGTTTGGGCTGAAATGTAGGGTTTACTGTCTGGGTTGAATTTGGCTCGCGATATGGGGCTTCAAAGGCTAATAGTTGAAACTGACTCTAGCACTGTGGTAGAGTCTTTCAGAAGGGATTTTCTCCAAACCTTGCCCTCAACTTTCTGCTGAAAGGCATCCTCAGCTTGTTCGAAGAAGGGACCGGGTCATAGAAGTTTGGCACATCCTTAGATCAGCCAATTTATGCATTGACTTATTAGCTAGTAAAGGCCATTCGAGTTCTTTTTCTTTAAGCATTGTAAATGAACCTTGGCCTATGTTAAGTACCTTACTGTACAATGATGTAAGAGGTCCTCAATCCTCTGTTGTTGATTAATATATTCATTCCATTTCCATAAAATAAAAAAAACAGATATATGTAACATTGTATTGTAACATCAAGAATATATGTCACCATGCTATTAATTTCTTTTTGAAAATGAGAGAAAATTTTAAATTACTAACATGTATATCATAATTTATCCAAAAAAAAACATGTATATCACAATGAGCACTAAGTTATAGTTTTTGATAACTTTTTTTTTAATAAAAGGCTAGGCATGCAAAGGCATCACAATAGGGCAAGGCATCCCTGTAACACCCCGATTTTCGCTGCTTCGTAATATCGGTAATAAATATATAAAAATAAATATTTTTATACGAGACTTAGAAAATGATTTTGGATAAACCAAGGTCATTTCCATGTTATACTTATTTTCATAAGTCACGGGGAAGTTTTTGGGTTGAAAATTCAGACGGAAACCGGTCTGCCGTTTTCTGTGTTTTCACTGACAGTAAAAGTTTACTACTCAGAAAACCTAATTTTAAATCATGAACGAAAGACTTAAGATTTTTATTTTATTTCCTACAATTGTGTATTTTTAGAATTATTTCAAAAAAAAAATACGTTTTACGGGCGAAATACGTAATCGGGTGAACGACAGAGTGGATCTCGGAGTTTTCAAGAGCAGATAAAGAGGTTATCTTAGGATTTTGAGATGATTCATGGGGATGAGTCACATTTTTGAGTCTACAATATTCTACAAGGTTAAAGTGGCAATTTATGAATTTTACGCTTAAGTCCTTGAACTTTTTTTTAATTACACTTTGGTCCCTAAGTTAGTTTCTATGGTTTTCCAAGTGAATTGGGCCAGAATCTTTGCTCCAAATCTATTAGTGGACCGTAGCCTTGAGGCCAAATTCCTTGTCCATGGATAAAATTTCATGAAGCCCATTAGAAATCATGTAAGTTTCTTAGCTTATGTTATGCCTTAAGCATTTTGGTGGGCCCACAATAATTAAATCCAAGCCCAAATTTTCAAGGCCCATGCGCAAGCCCAAGGAGGAGTGGTGGCTTCCCTTAACTTGGATGAGCCAAGTTTATTCTACAATTTTCTACAATGTTCTCACATATTCTCCAAAGTTCCACCTAATTCTACAATGTTCTCAAGTGTTCTCCTTTAATCTAGGTTCTTCCCAAAAAGTCTCAAGAAAATTCAACAAGATGAGTCGAGATGTAAACACATTTAATGTTGCACATGGTCATCATTTCAAACTATTGGTAATTTGAAAAATAGTCCTTATACTTTTGGAATCTTTGTAAAATGGTCCCTAGGAATTATTTGCACTTTAATCCTTTGAAAAGCCACCTTCTTTCTCCTAAATCCCTCTAAAGTGGCACATCCACACTTCTATAAACACACTTCATTTTCTTCCTATTGCCTTTTTGTTTCAAAAACTCAAAAGTTCTAAGTTCATATCATCACTTTGTGAAGCAAGTTCTTGGATTCTCACTTGTCTTTGAACTTCAAGAGGTGAATCCTATTCTTCTTCCCTAATCATGTATATGTTCTTCAATAAGTTTCATGATTCAAAGTCTATTTCATCTATGTTCATCACTTTTAAGTTTCTAGATCTAGAACTTTGAAAATTCATAACAAATTCTAGAAAAATCCTTTTGACATGAAACCAATTGCTATGATCTTATAATCATCATCTAGAAGCATATGATTATGAGAAATTTCTTTCCTTAATTTCTGGACTGGGCCGAATCCTAGAGGAAAGGATGGATGGAGCTTTTGTTCTTGCTTTTGATGTATGATCATGTCTTTCATCATACATACTTGTATACTTGTTGAATCCTAGTTGGTTCATTAAACTAAAAACCCTAGCCTCGTGGATATGTCTTAGCCAAATCTATCATTTAGAGGGTTAGGATGGCTTTGATTATTAACCTTGTTGTTTAGCCTTAATCCATTTCCTTAAGTATATTATGCTCATTAATCCATGACTTAATCATGATTAGAAATTTTGGTCACCCAAAACCCCTTGAAGCCGTGACCATGTAGAAGGGTTTTGGATGTTTTTAGTTTCTTGATTGTAATTATTTGATTGTAATGGTTGAAGGTTGAGTGAGTGTGACGTGTACGTGATATCCGGACTTCCGACGGAATTCATTAATTCACAAGGGAATCTACGAGAGGTAAGGGGAGCTTACCTAAGGGATTTTCTCAATACTATTTGCTTTTAGTGTGGTTTATATGATTTATATGTGGTTGTGGTTATTTGTTGATGTTGTTTACGTGTGTTGTTTATCTGTGTATCAGTGATTGATCTCCTTTTAATTGGTTTAATTATCTGCAGTAGTATATTATATTGCTATGATGCATGATCTTCCTGGTGATATAATTCTGATGATGTTGTTGAATGTTGTTTGAAAAGCCTGACAGTGGTCAGTGCACAACCGATTAATCAGATAAAAGCTTTAATAAGCTGTGTAAATTATATTCAATGTTTTATTGGAAATGTTGGAATATAATAGTGGTGAAAAATATTGTTTTCGATAAATAATGAGTTTTGAGAAATATTATTATTTTAATGATTTAGTAATAAAAAAATAAATTATGAGTCACAATGAGAGCGAAACCGTGAAAATATTTTTGCATTGCTAATTTTCAAGTAAGAAATTCCGCAATATTATAAAAAGTTATTTTATGAAATTAGTTGTTGAAAATTAGTTAATTATGGTTTTAGAAAATTATTTAAGTGGAAAAAGCTAAGTTTTGGCTTAAAAAGCTTTAAAAGTGATAATTGACGGTAAATTTTGAAAAGCTAAGGTTGTCTAGTTCGGGGCATGCTGTTGCTGCTTCTATCGATTGTAGTGTCAGTTAGTTACGACTAGCTTAGGTCCTATTGAGTTATATTATGTTTTGAGGATAAAACTGATTATGATTTAGGTATGAAGACATATGAGGCAGTATAGTTGTATGACTTATATACATTGTGTATTTAAGTGTGATTTGATTAAGTTGTTGTTGTATGAGGCTAAAAAGAAGAAAAAAATTTATCACCATATTTTGAAAAGATGAACGTTGAGAAAACATTATTTTCCGAAAGCAACCAGCAAATTAAGTTTTATTTCCGCAAACGGGTAACCATGTGATGACCCGAGTTAGGGTGTCACATTAGTGGTATCAGAGCTGGTCGAGTCTTTCGGGAAACCTTGGGGAATAGGTCTGTTAGGTTTTTGTTGTGTGATCTCTGGTTGAACCTTGTTTGAATTTTTTCTTCGTTGAAACAATGTGTGTTGACACACAAGTATGTTTTGGTGGGTTCTGATTTGGTCGAGACCTTGAGAGATCTCACGTTTAGTAAAGGGTACTTATGTTCGTGTTGATACATTCGTTTATCCCTTAGGACGGTATCAGACATTTGAATAAGATACCTGTAATTGAAAATTTTTAGAAAAATTTAACGAGAATGTCCCAAGTTTGTACGGACGGATGTTTGTTGAGTTTCTGATTGATCTAGTTTCTAGATTCAGGCAGATGTCAACCGCTTTGTGTAGGATATCGCCAACGAAGTTAGTAGGGTTAGACTTCAAGAAATGGAATTTTCGTCCATTTCTCGATAAGTTAGTCATCATCTTCATCGATGATGTTCTCGTTTACTCTAAGAGTCACAAGGAGTATGAGAGACCTATGTACCAAGTGTTACAGATCCCTCGCAAGGAGTGGTTATATATTCAAGGATCGACTTAAGAACAAGTTACCACCAGATTGGAGTTAGGACTTATTAAAGATTTTGTACTGTAAACTCAGCTTATGAGGCAAGATCAACTGTTCGTGTGTCTGAGAGATTGACCAAGTTATCAGAAATCGTGCCGATTCAGGGTGACCACACTAAGTGCTTCATAAAAGACCTTTATGCTTGTGAGAGACCAAGGCTAATAGATTTAAATCTTCAACCTTAGGTGAGGGTCTCAGGATTAAGAAAATTTTTTCCTTATTGGAAAATTTCTTTTCAAATTCCTATGGCTATATTAGACAATCACAGCGGTACATTTTGTACAAGCCAAATTCATTTTCTGACCTTGATTTAAAATCTATCCTAACTTTGGTTTTGACAGTCCGGATATTTTCATAATATTTTTGGGAATGTATTACGAGTATTTCTGGAGTTGTGCGACATATATGAATTCTTGATAATGGAAGTTTCTTGATGAGACTTAGTTGATTCACTTTTACTTTTGGTGGAAGTGATCCAGTCCGAATTTTTGTCGGACTAATGTTCTTTTAAATCGTTGTGTAGTAAAGTTCTTGTGAAGGAAGAAACTTTATTAGAGTCATGTTTGTAAACTTGTATTAGTTATGCATTTTTACACTCACGAACCTATTGAAGAATCTTTTTACATATTGGACACTTGTATCTTTCAGATTGGTCAAATTATTCTTTGTGCTTTCTTGTGAAAGAAAAATAAAAATAATAATAATTTCTTGTCTTGAAAATATCTTTTCAAATTATTGTGAGTAGATTGACGAAGTCGACATCTTTTTACTGCTTAGGTCCACGGTGTAATGGAAAAACTAACAGAGGTATGTATCAGAGGACTGATCCAACGTGATAAGGAATTGATCCTTAGAAGGTTAGTTGAGAGTAAGTGTAATATCTAAGCACGACAAGAGGTGAGTGGATTTTTATGGAGGTGTAGATGGGACTAGTAAGCTGAGAATTTCTAGAATTAACATCAGTAAATAAGATGATTTTGGTAGATTTTGTTATGATCGAGGTAGAGTTTGCTAACTGGAACTAGGATAATGATAAAATGATCATCGCTAAGATTTAATCGTATAATTGGAAGAAATTACAGAAAGGTGTCTATGGTAGTTTTACCTAAGTCGAATGTGAACGGAGAAGAGAAGTTCTTGAGTAAAAGTAAGTTGATAGGAAAGTTCAAAAGCTAAGGATTAGATAGTTCTATTCTATAATCCCTTTTGGTTTAATTGCATTAAGATATGCAATGAAGTTATTTTGAGGATGAGATGTGTGAGGTGATATTAAATTGGAGTAGTGAATTATAATCAAGAGAAACTAAGACTATGATTAAATATTTTGAGTAGGGAGTTGATGCGTGGGGCTGTGTAGATATTGTTGGTATTAGTGATGATATTCAGAATTAGATGATTTGAATAAGGTTTATGGTGGAACCATGTTGATAAGAGAAGTGATTAAGTTTTGATTTTGTTTTTCGAGTGTGATAGACTCTGATGAAATTTTGAGGATAGTAAGGATAAGTAGAAATGACATAAGAATGAACTGTGTTATGGAATAAGAAGAATGAAGCGATATGAAAGGCAATATAAAATTTCAAGGTTAAGATAAGGTTACAAAATTCTGTTTAAGTTTCGAGTGACGAAATTTCGAGGACGATTTTTTTTTAGTGGGGTAGTAATGTAACACCCTGATTTTCGCTGCTTCGTAATATCGATAATAAATATATAAAAATATATATTTTTATCCTAGACTTAGAAAATGATTTTGGATAAACCAAGGTCATTTCCATGTTATACTTATTTTCATAAGTTACGGGGAAGTTTTTGGGTTGAAAATTCAGACGGAAACCGGTCTGCCGTTTTCTATGTTTCATTGACAGTAAAAGTTTACTGCTCAGAAAACCTAATTTTAATTCATGAACGAAAGACTTAAGATTTTTATTTTATTTCCTACAATTGTGTATTTTTAGAATTATTTCAAAAAAATGAAATAATATGTTTTACGGGCGAAATACGTAATCGAGTGAACGACATAGTGGATCTCGGAGTTTTCAAGAGCAGATAAAGAGGTTATCTTTGGATTTTGAGATGATTCATGGGGATGAGTCACATTTTCGAGTCTAGAAGATTCTACAAGGTTAAAGTGGCAATTTATGAATTTTACGCTTAAGTCCTTGAACTTTCTTTTAATTACACTTTGGTCCCTAAGTTAGTTTCTATGTTTTTCCAAGTGAATTGGGCCAGAATCTTTGCTCCAAATCTATTAGTGGACCGTGGCCTTGAGGCCCATATTCCTTGTCCATGGATAAAATTTCATGAAGCGCATTAGAAATCATGTAAGTTTCTTAGCTTATGTTATGCCTTAAGCATTTTGGTGGGCCCACAATAATTAAATCCAAGCCCAAATTTTCAAGGCCCATGCGCAAGCCCAAGGAGGAGTGGGGGACTGCCCTTAACTTGGATGAGCCAAGTTTATTCTATATTTTTCTACAATGTTCTCACATATTCTCCAAAGTTCCACACAATTCTACAATGTTCTCAAGTGTTCTCCTTTATTCTAGGTTCTTCCCAAAAAGTCTCAAGAAAATTCAACAAGATGAGTCAAGATGTGAACACATTTAATGTTGCACATGGTCATCATTTCAAACTATTGCAATTTGCAAAATAGTCCTTATACTTTTGGAATCTTTGCAAAATGGTCCCTAGGAATTATTTGCACTTTAATCCTTTGAAAAGACACCTCCTTTCTCCTAAATCCGTATAAAGTGGTGCAGCCACACTTCTATAAATACCCTCCCTCACATTTCATTTTCTTCCTATTACCTTTTTGTTTCAAAAACTCAAAAGTTCTAAGTCCATATCATCACTTTGTGAAGCAAGTTCTTGGATTCTCACTTGTATTTGAACTTCAAGAGGTGAATCCTATTCTTCTTCCCTAATCATGTATATGTTCTTCAATAAGTTTCATGATTCAAAGTCTATTTCATCTATGTTCATCACTTTTAAGTTTCTAGATCTAGAACTTTGAAAATTCATAACAAATTCTAGAAAAATCCTTTTGACATGAAACCAATTGCTATGATCTTATAATCATCATCTAGAAGCATATGATTATGAGAAATTTCTTTCCTTAATTTCTGGACTGGGCCGAATCCTAGAGGAAAGGATGGATGGAGCTTTTGTTCTTGCTTTTGATGTATGATCATGTCTTTCATCATACATACTTGTATACTTGTTGAATCCTAGTTGGTTCATTAAACTAAAAACCCTAGACTCATGGATATGTCTTGTCCGAATCTATCATTTAGAGGGTTAGGATGGTTTTGATTCTTAACCTTGTTGTTTAGCCTTAATCCATTTCCTTAAGTATATTAGGATCATTGATCCATGACTTAATCATGATTATAAATTTTGGTCACCAAAACCCCTTGAAGCCGTGACCATGTAGAAGGGTTTTGGATGTTTTTAGTTTCTTGATTGTAATTATTTGAATGTAATGGTTGAAGGTTGAGTGAGTGTGATGTGTACGTGACATCCGGACTTCCGACATAATTAATTAATTCACAAGGGAATCTACGAGAGGTAAGGGGAGCTTACCTGAGGTATTTTCTCAATAACAATTTGCTTTTAGCGTGGTTTATATGATTTATATGTGGTTGTGGTTATTTGTTTATGTTGTTTATGTGTGTTGTTTATCTGTGTATCGGTGATTGATCTGCTTTTAATTGGTTTAATTATCTGCAGTAGTAAATTATATTGCTATGATGCATGATCTGCCTGGTGATATAATTCTGATAATGTTGTTGAATGTTGTTTGAGAAGCCTGATAGTGGTCAGTGCACAATCGATTAATCAGATAAAAGCTTTAATAAGCTGTGTAAATTATATTCAATGTTTTATGGGAAATGTTGGAATATAATAGTGGTGGAAAATATTGTTTTTGAAAAATAATGACTTTGGAGAAATATTATTATTTTAATGATTTAGTAATAAAAAAATAAATTATGAGTCACAATGAGAGCGAAACCGTGAAAATATTTTTGCACTGCTAATTTTCAAGTAAGAAATTCCGCAATATTATAAAAAGTTATTTTATGAAATTATTGTTGAAAATAAGTTAATTATGATTTTAGAAAATTATTTAAGTGGAAAAACCTAAGTTTTGGCTTAAAAAGCTTTAAAAGTGATAATTGACGGTAAATTTGGAAAAGTGTCGACGGCAAGTATCTTGAAACGGCAAGTCGTATTTTAAGTAAGTTTAAAATCTGAAGTGACTCACCTTTGTGAAAACTAAGTTTTATTATTTAAAGATTTTGTTGAAGAATTTTTCATTTGAAAAGATTTTTCGGAAGCAAAATTAATTCAACCGTGTTGAAAGTGGTGTGGAACTTAGTAACCGAGACGTCGGGGTAGTAAGGTTCTTTGTTGTTATGGACTTGGGGTCCTTTGGACTTTGAGGTCTTGTACTTTATACATGGTGTATACCATATTTAAACATTTAAGATGTTTTCTATTACCACGAACATAAGACTGATTGCAAGGTCTAGGGGCTTCGTGATTGAGCACTCGGACTTTGAGGTCCTGTGTTGTTAATAAAAGTTGTAAAGATGTTAAAACGATGATGCTTTTGAGAGCATTCGATGTTTAAAATGATGATGCTTTTGAGAGCATTCGATGTTTAAAACGATGATGGGTTGTAAGCTTTTGAGAGCTTTGACAAATAAAGACATAGCACAAAGAAAAGTGTTGAGAACAAAATGTTTTTCTTGCATGCATTTGGCTGACGTGCCATGATCAAACGAGTGATTACCTTGCGGCGTCATGGTAGATCATAAAGATGTTCTTATTGTGCCGGGTGGACAATGAGGCCCCATCAACGTTGTAATCTCCTGTGCCACGATGTTGGACAGTGTGAGATGGGTTTTGGCTGTGTGCCTGTGATCGTGTGCTGTGGATCGTGTGTCAGCGTGATCGCGTGTCTCTGTGGATCGCGTGTCTGTGGCCGTGTGCCTATAACTATCGAGTCTGATCAACTCATCACGATGTTGGAGATATCTCATGAGATTAGGTGTGAATGTTTAGATGATGTTTTGAAGTGTTCATGCATAGTTTTCCAACGTTGATGTTTGGGGTGTGAAACCCATTGATAAACGATGTGATATAATATGAATGAGTACGTTGTTATAAACATGTATATGTGTATGTGTCTTCTTTTTTGTCGAGCATTTAGTTGTTGTGTTAAATCCATATATTGGCATCTCACCCTTACAAACATATCAGAGTCACACAAGGGGTATGATCTCTACATCTAGAAGAAGGTTGTCTAGTTCGGGGCATGCTGTTGCTGCTTCTATCGGTTGTAGTGTCTGTTAGTTACGACCAGCTTAGGTCCTATTGAGTTTTATTATGTTTTGAGGATAAAACTGATTATGATTTAAGTATGAAGACATATGAGGCAGTATAGTTGTATGACTTATATACATTGTGTATTTAAGTGTGATTTGATTACGTTGTTGTTGTATGAGGCTAAAAAGAAGAAAAAAATTTATCTCCATATTTTGAAAAGATGAACGTTGAGAAAACATTATTTTCCGAAAGCAACCAGCAAATTAAGTTTTATTTCCTCAAACAGGTAACCATGTGATGACCCGAGTTAGGGTGTCACAATCCCAACTAGGTTGGCACCCCAGACCCTACCCATCATCTGCAGCACACCCACAAGATATTATTAATATAAAGAAAGAGAGTACAAAGAGAGAGCATGGGGGGACTATGCCAAGACCCATGAATAGCTATCTAAACCTGAACTGAGGTAATCCTGGTTTATCATGATAGAAATCAGCCTTTACAAAATCCGGAAAATTATCCCACCAAGTATAACTAGAACCAGAAGCACCAAAGGATGCTAACTTGTCAGCACAATGGTTGCCCTCCCTAAAAATATGAGAAAAAAATTAAATTCAACTGATCACCAATCATCATGCAATTTCTCCATCTGACTCTGATTTTCCAAGGGACTAAAGAATGATATTTAGTTGAAGCAACGACCGAGGTAGAGTCGCACTCAAACCAGATGTTTTTCCAACCTTTCTTGAATGCTAGCTCAATGGCAATCATGACAGCACTGAGCTCAGCGTGAAAAGCAGAAGTAATTCCGACATAGGAGGAGAAGCAACCAAAGGAATCTCCTAGGGAGTTTCTGAAAATGCCACCAAGACCCAGAGATGGCTGGGCATCCCTTGGCAGCCCCATCAGTGTTACACTTTAACCAACCAAAGGAGGGAGGAAACCAATCTAGTTGTTTAATAGTAGGAGCTTTAGGAGCATGAGTTGTTACATCAAAGCTTTTTAGCACCTGAAACTCCGCAATAGAACTGAACATATGACCTTTTGATAACGAACCAGCTAATGAGGTTTAAGCCAGGATCATAGAGCTGGCTGATCTCTAACTGATGTTGACATTACTAAATCTACATTGGTTCCTGCAAAACCATATGGACCAAATTGTGTTAATAACCGCAGCATGGTACACGTCCTTCAATTGCAGGCTGCACTTAGCATCACAAACTTGCAAAACATCCAAGGCTGAGGCATATCTAACTGAGCAGTTTAACTTACTTTGCAGCCACAACCATGTTTGGACAGCGAATTGGCATTCAAAGAAAAGATGCTGGGAGGATTCATCATGAGTGCCACACAGACAGCACATAGAAACAGACACACAGCCTCTAGCACGCAGGTTCTCATCTGTTGGAAGCTTTCCATGTATCAACCTCCACATCAAGAAATACCTAGAAGGAGGAACTGATCCTGACCAAATCAATTTACCCCAATGCTTGCATTGGCCATGAGGGTGATGGAAGTCATAAGCCTCCTTGAAAGACATCAAACCAAAATCACTACCACACCAAACAGGTTGGTCACAATCCACATAAAGGGGCAACTGAATGTTTTTGAAGATGTGAAGGAGGTTCGGGACAATATCCAAAAGAGCTTGGGGGAAGCTCCAGTGGCCATTAATGATGAAATCACTGACAGTAGCCTGCAGGGATTTAGCAACCGAATTAGGAATATGAAGAATATCAGCCAAAGTTTTGTCCAACCACTTATCATTCTAGAAATTGATGCTTTTACCATATCCCATAATCCAAGTTGTATTATCCTTAATAGCAGATAAATGACATTTTACAGCAGGGATAATAGAAGATCTGATATGATAGGTCACTGGGACATTGTTCCTAATAAATATGGACCTTAAAAAGGATGACCATTGACTGTCCTTGTACAAAATATCCCAACTGAGTTTCAAAACCGCAACCTTGTTAATAGAAGCAACTGATTTAAGGCTAAGTCCCCCATCACAAGTAGGAGAGCAAACAGTTTTCCAAGCCACAGTAACAATTTTCCTCGTGTCAACATCACCCGACCACACAAAGTTTCTAATCCAGCCATCAACTGTTTTTAGAAGGGCTGCAGGCCACTGATAAACATGGAAGCTTTAGGATAACATACCTGTGATGACTGAATTGACTAGTTGGACCCTGCCCATAATAGAGAGAAGAGATCCCTTCCAAGAAGATAACTTTGCTCTGATCCTATCTGCAATAGGCTTCAGGTGCACCATTCTTGGCTTGCCCTTAAAGATCGGGATCCCAAGATAGTTGAAAGGAAAAGACCCAGGGCCAAAACCAAGTATTTCAGAAATTGCAGCTGATCTACTAGGGGTCAATGTGCTACTATAGAATTTACATTTGTCCAACCCAAGCAATTGACCAGAAATGTCCCCATACTCCTTGAAGAAGCCCATGAGAGTTCTAAGATTCCTTTTAGTTCCCTTGCAGAAGACAAGGATGTCATCAGCATACAATAAATGACTAGGAGTTTGGAAACCTCTAGGGCCAGACATAGGAGCTAGAAAATTATGATTGACAAGATAGGAGATGCCTCTACTCAAAACATCCTCAGCGAAACATAATAAGAGGGGAGAGAGTGGGTCACCTTGCCTCACCCCTCTTTTACAAGAAAAGTAACCCACATGCTTCCCATTCACAGCAAAAGACAGCTTAGCAGATTCCAAGATAACTTTTACCCAGTCACAGAACTTACTGTCAAAACCAAAGGCAGCAAGAACATTTAGCAGAAATCCCCAATCTAAGGTGTCAAAGGCCTTTTTAATATCAAACTTCATGGCTAAGTTCCCGCCAAAAGCTCTGGAATCCAGCATATTAGAGGCTTCAGAGGCAATGCAAATGCAATAAAAGATATGCCTACCTTTAATAAAACCTCTTTGCTGATCTGATATGACCTTTGGGGCAATGTTAGAAAGTCTATCTGCCAGGACCTTTGTGATGATCTTAAACTGGAAATTAGCCAAAGCAATTGGCCTATAGTTTTCAAGTCTGTCCGCACCAGGAAATTTAGGAATAAGAGAAACAATGTTAGAGTTCATTCCTGGTAAAATCCAACTTTGCTTAAAGAATTGCATCACAGAGTTGTACACATAATCAGCTATTACATCCCAAAAGGTCTTATAGAAAATACCACCAAAACCATCAGGACCAAGAGCACCGGAAGCATTCATTGAAAAAATGGCAGATTTCGCTTCATCCAATGAGGGCAAAGCAGTGAGCATATTATTATCATCCGAAGAGACTGTCGAAGGAATGACTTTAGAGATCCAATCATTTGTTGTGCAGCAATTTTCAGAGGCATACAAAGAAGTGTAGAAGTCAATGAGATGGTTTTCAATCTGCCGCCTATCAGCCAGAACCCGATCGCCCTGCTTCAGCATGGTCACCTGCTTTGAAGCACTTCTGATTTTAGCAATCTTATGAAAATAAGCCGTGTTTCTATCCCCATGAATAAACCAATCCACTTTAGATTTTTGTTTCCAGAAGGCTTCCTCATAATTGAGGGCATGTTGAAGATCTAATTGGACCTTGACTTCAGCCTCATGAAGCTCATCCGAGTAACCTGCAGAGGCGATTTCCTGCTGAATTTGATCAACCATAGAAAGATATAAGCTAACATTTTCATGGACATTCCCAAAAATGTTCATATTCCACTCCTTTAGAGCCACCTTGAGAGATTTTAACTTCTGAAAAAGGACAGACATAGGACAGCCAGAACACTGTTTAGACCAAACATCTTTCACAAGATTCAAACAACCTGGGTGATCAATCCACATCTGTTGGAAACGAAAAGGAGCAGGGAACTTGCTAACATCTTTATCAAGGACCATAAGCAGGGGGAAATGATCAGAGAACATCCTAGTCAAAGTGCCACATGAGGAATTGTCCCAAAAATTTATCCAAGAATCATTGCAAACGGACCTGTCAAGCCTTTTTTCTGAGTGTTGCCTTCCAATTCTGTTGTTAGTCCAAGCCAATTCAGCACCTTTGGTTTGGAGATGCATCAAGTTATTACTGTCAGACCAATGCCTAAAATCATCACAGGAGGTTCTAGATGGACTCCCACCCCCTTTTTGCTCATGAGACCCTAAGGTAGCATTAAAGTCACCAATGAACAACCAGGGACCCGGATTCTGACTTTGCAGATCTGCTAGATCAGACCAAAGCTGTTTACGTAGAATATAAGATGTAGAAGCATAGATAGCAGCAATAAAAATAGGCGTATTGTTAATCAGAATATAAAAAGCACAGAACTAAGAAGAAGTTGTAATAATAGTAGGGGTAAACGATCTATCACAAGCACACCATAAATTTGGAAGAAGATGACCTCTTGAGTTAACCATAAAAGGTTGCAGACCCATTTGATTCCAAAAGGAGTTTGGAAACTGAGCAATCGGAATCCAAGGCTCGGCTAAGAAAATGAAGTCAGGCTTGTTAGAGTTACAAGGCTTCTTCAGAAACAACCTGGTGTTTTCATTGTCTAGGCCCCTGGCATTCCAAAACAGGAGCTTCATTGGGCACCTTTAGAGAGAGCACCACTAAGCCGGGTGTTATAACCATCCACTTTGATCGGCTGCCTCTTTTGCTGTCTCAGTTTTTGCCGCAGTTTTTTCTTATTGGACTTAGACAGAACTACTGTAAATTATGCATCCGGACAACCAGCCACATTCCTGACCATAGGAGAATCAACTTCCTCCTCCTCTTCTACCTGATCAGCCCAGAATTTGCCCGTTATTTCCAAGTCTCTAGACACTCTAGGAGGCAAAGAAGACATAACTCCAACTGAATTTGTAGAGTTTGGACTTGCAGGTAACGAACCAGCAACAGTTGCGGATGGTAACTCCTCAGCACAAAAAACTAGATTGTTTCTATTAAGGCCTGAGTCCCCTCCACATAAAATATCAAGTGCAGACTTGGCTTCAACAGCAGAAGTATAAAATTGTGTGATCAATATAGGCTCTGAATTTGCCATAGGACTTTGAGGAATAACTGAATCATTCTCGACTGCAGAAACAGAAACGACAACAGTAGCTCCATGACAACCAATCAAGGCATTCTGATCCTGGCTATTACTAGAGTCCACATTCTGATCGTTGTTACTATTTTTTTATCTATTATGTATGATACAAATGTTTGTGTTACATACACATATATATATATATATATATATATATATATATATATATATATATATATATATATATATATATATATATATATATATATAATCTATCTATCTTTCTTTTATCTATAAACAATACAATTACATCCCTATGCAATGTAGTTTTGCAATGTGTCATCTTCCCTGCGCATGAAATATTGTCATGTGTCATGTGCCAAGTGTCAACACTACAATTTTCAGATTTATTATTATATTTATAAACTTAACAAATAACAAAAAATAACACAACAAAAAAAATGCCACATTTTGGTCAAAAAAAAAGCCACGTTACGATATTTAAATTAAAATCTTAAAATATTGTTATCAACATTAGGTAAATTGCTATCAACATTGCACAAATTTTGTTTAAATCTAGTTAAATGAGGAGATTAGTTAAATTTAAAATTAAAATCCAAATATTAGTTTTAAATTTAAATTTAACTAATCTTATCTGAACTAAAGATGTGGAAAAGCATCACTATAAAGTAAAGCATCCCAACTAGGTTGGCACCCCAAACTTTATCTATTATTTGCAGCACACCTTATTTTATTAAAAAAAAAAGAAAAAGAATAACAAATACAAAGACATGGGGGATCAAACCAAAACCCATGTAAAAAAACAAGCTATTTAAATCTATAAAGGGTAAAATCATCCCATATAAAATCAGGGGAAGTGACCAACTAAAACAAGTTTATTGGCACAAGCAATTGCCTTTCCTAAAAAAGAGAGAAACAATGAAATTCATTTTCCTAGTGAGAACTATACAATTTTACTCTAAGCCTCCAAGGAATTAAAGGCATACCAGAACAACCAATAGCTAACAAAAAGGATTCAAGGACGCATACTGCCAAGGTTCATCAAAAGAGGAAAATAGCCAAGCCTCGGGAGAAACCACCTTTAACCATAGATGCATTCTAATATTACATATATAGCAGAGAGAATCATGAAACCGAATTAGCATCAATACCATCTCTGCTTAGCAAATATACGTCTTCTAAAGTATTGAAAACAGATTCAGACCTTTTGATGAGATGGGATTGAGCATTATAAGCTTTCAATGAGAAGAATATTGGGAAGCAGGCCTAGAAGAAGCTTCAAAAAAGTCAACATTTTTTTCTTGATTCTTCTTTTTTTTTGCTGCTGCAGTTTTCTCCTTTGGGACTTAGACATCACAACAGTAAAGTCTTGATCAGTAGCCATATTAACTTGAACATGAACCAGATCCTTCTCATTTAAATCAAATTTTGTAGAAACACCTTCCCAAAATTTAGATACGATTTGTAAATCATCTTGGACTTGTTTTGAAAATCCATAATTAACATCAGAGGACAACAAATCCCTTTCTGCTTGATTTTTTATTAATGGATCAACTTGATCCTTTTGAACTGGATGTTGCATAGCAGAATTGACATCAATAGACAAATCTTTACCCGCATTATTCTTTGGATTTAAAGAATCCGAAACATAGTCCCTAATTGGGGAATCAGGACCGTGAGATTTATCAATTAAACTAGGCATTGAATCAGACAGATCCTTGTCAAGAACCTGATTCTTTGGTATAAATAAACCTGATTCTTTGGCACATAAACCTTGTTCTTATCCTGCTGCCCCTTCTGATGTTCAATGTTCTTGACTACAGGATCATGCGGCACCTTCAGATGCTCAATACCACGCTTCTTTCTACATTGCTCGACTAAATGACCAATTGATGGACAAAAACTACAAAAACTAGGCAATTTTTCATATTCAATCCCCACATAAAAGGCAAAATCATCACGTTCAACCCTGATCTCATTATAAAAATGGCCAGTTAAGTCAACATCTACTAAGTTTTTGGCATAATGACCAAAAACTCTATTTTTAGTAGATACATCAAGAGATAATGGAATACCTAAACTTTCTACTATTTCATAAAGAATTTTAGGCCTCCAATACTTCATTGGCAGCTCATATATCCAGATCCAGCACTGGACATTCGTTTTCTTTTGGACATTGGGATTGAAATCCGGGGTCCATTTAGAGAGTCTAAGAACTCCTGGCTAAAGACTCTAAGCTCCAATTGCCCAAACACTACGAAGATCTTCCAAAGATGCAAATCTAAACTCATAGAAACCTTTCCCTAAAGGTATCATTTTCCATTAACTAATTGGTCTCCATAACTTTGCTAATTTAGCCTGCAAATCAATGGCTCTTGTAACACCCCGAGTTTTTCTGCTTAATAATATCGGAAATTATATAAATACGTTTATATTTTTATTCGAGACTTAGAAAATGATTTTGGGAAAACCAAAGTCGTATTCATATTATACTTATTTTTATAAGTATATGGTGAAATTTTGGGCTTAAAACTCATATGGAAACCGGTCTGCATTTTTGCTGACAGTATAATTTTATACCGGCAGAAAACCCTAATTTAACCCGAAACTGAAATTTGTAGATTTTTTTATATTTTGTCCGTGAGGAATTCTACTTTCCAAATTTCTGATCAGAAATGAAATATAATGTTTAATCGGACGAATTTTGGCAAAAGTTCGGACGGAAAACAGTCGGTGTTTTTATTAATAGTAAGATTTTAATGATTAGAAAACCTAATTTTTACTTGTGAACTAAATGGTTTATGTTTAAAATATATTTCCAATGAGTTTGGTTATTTTGAAAATTTTCGATCGAAAAACAGACAGAAACCCTAAATCGGGTAATCGACGGAGTCAAGAACAGACGTGCAGAGACAAAATCTGACATTCAATGGATGAAGACAAGTGATGACTTATAAGGGTGAGTCATATAGGTGACTCACAAGTGTCATGATTGCTTTTTAGGTGAAATTACTATATTGTCCTTAAGGTTTGTTTTATTACCAAAATGCCATTGTACAAGATTACAATTTTAACCCTCAAAATTTGTGCTTTGTACCCAAATGCCCCTCATCCCACACGGCCCAAGCCTCCAAGGAGCCCATCTCCATTTCTATACAAGGCAAAAGTCATCATCTTCCTCAAAGTTTCATCATTTTTGCCATTAAAACTCTAAGTTTCCATAACTTGATTTTGTGAAGAAAGTGTTGGATTCCTTGCCAATTTCTCAATTCCAAGAGGTAACATTTGTTCCTCATCATCATTAAGCATCATTGTTGGACGGGTTAGGAAAGTATACCGAGTCGTACAAGTAATAAAGAGGTAAGAGGGATATCGTTCCCACGAGGACTGCGACAAGTACTAGCACATAACAATTCAACTACTATCTAAGCGGATATTTGGATGGAAGGGAGCTCAATATTAAACACCAAGCCCAACAAGAGTTAAAATAAACAAAACAAAAGGAATTGAACAAATTCCTTTTGGATTTTTATCAGACACTTGGGATGCAGAAAAAGGGAACTCTTCAAATATGATTAAAGATGTTGGGATTAAATTTCACTAAACCTTTGCCTCATGCAATACCAAGACCACCAATCCAGCTTATGCTTCAAATATTAAAATCAACCCACAAGATTACTCAAGTCCTAATTTCTTAGATGACAAGAGCCTAAATCCCCCAATTAGACCCTAATTCCTTAGGTTGCCTAATTAGTGAATTTGCATTAAGAGTAGGGATTACATGATTACTAATAAACCAAAATCCATTCCTAGATGCAAGGTTTACTAGGTGATTAATTCCAGATCAAGATATGATAAGAACGACCCCATTGAAAATCAAATCTCAGAACGATTCATGGATGATCAGACCACAAAAAACATTAAGCGTAGGAATTAAACACTAATAAGAAAGCATAAACACAGATTAACAAATCAAAGTAAATACATGATATTCGGTTTAGCTACATCTAATCCCAACAAAAAGGGATTTAGCTACTCATAGTGATAGAGAAAGCCAAAATAAAAGAAACAGAAATAGAGGGAAGGAAGAACTCCATGGAAGCTTTCCACAGCCGTCACAGCAGCCCCTGGCTCAGAGAACACATTTTAGGGTTCCAGTCTCCCTAGGGTAAAGTCTCCTCCTTTTCTGTTATGCCCAGATGCCTATTTATAGATTAGGCACGCGTCACGACCGTGATGGGTTCTACCCTGGCCTCTTCTTCATTTTTGGTCTGTCACGACCGTGATGGGCATCACGGCCTGGCCGTGACAGATTCTGTCTAGAAGGGGTCTGGCTCAGTTAACATGTCACGACCGTGATGGGCATCACGGCTAGGCCGTGACAGCTTTTGACTTTTGCCTTGTTTCTTTTCAGTTCTGCTTGATCATGGCCGTGATGGTCTCTGTTTAGCTCATTTTCTTCACTTTTCAAGCTCTATCTTCATCCAAACTCCATCATGGTTGATCTTGAGCATTTTATCCTTAATTTATGCAAAAACAACACCACGAAACCGCCTTACCCGTTCCAAGGTAAAAATTAACAAAAATCAAATTAAATATTCCTAAACTGTATGAAAAATGCATGCAAAATGATAAACTAAGATGAGGTGAAATCACACTCATCAATCATGTTCTTCAATTACTTTCATGATTTAAAGTCTTGATCATCCTTTTCAATTTCTAGATCTAGAAACTTTGAAATTTTCTAGAAAATCACAGAAAAATCCTAAAAATATGAAACTAATTTCTATGAGTTAGTTATCATCTCTACTATAATAATCCAAGAGATTGATGCAAACAAAATTTTCCTTCCCATTTAACCCTCCAAGGTCGAACCCTACTTGTGTGGGTGTAGGAGGTTTTGTTTATTTTTTTAGGAAGTGATCTTTTATATCATCTTTCTAATATGTATGTATGTTGAATCCAAGTTGTTGTGTTCAAATAAAATCCCTAGCTCATGTTTCCATTAAAGTCCGAAATTGAGTTTTGGAGGAATTGGAGTATTTGATTTCAATTCTTTGTGATTAACCATTAATCCTATGTCTTAAGTATTAAGGATCATTAATCCAAAGACTTAAGCAATTTTAGAAATTTTTAGTCACCAAACCCTAGCATGGCCGTGACTTACCTATAGGGAATAGGTGATTTTATTTACTTGTTTTTGATTGGTTGTTTGTGACTGTTGAAGGATAAGGAGTTGAATTGTGTACGTGCGTTGACGGTTTTCAGATTCGCGATAAAGTTTTAAATTGGAATCTAAATTCTTCAAGAGGTAAGAGGGGATTGCCCGAGGGATTTTTTCGATGGCTACGTGCTAGTTGTTGTTGGTCTGTATATTTATCTGGGGTTGTGGTGTTTAGTTTAGTCTGTTTTGAATTGGTTTAAGTTGTGTTATTTTTATTTGTGATGGTTTATCTACATTTAAATTGTTTATCTACAGTTATATATTATGATGTTGTGATGTATGATCTACCTGGGTTAATTGCTATAATGTTGTTGATGATTGTTGATGTTGTTTGTGGATTGAAAAGCCCAACAGTGGTCAGTGCTTAGCTAATAATGAGGTTCAGAGTATTAAAATTTTTTTACAGGATAATAAGTTTTAATTGATGAGAATTAGTAATATAATATTACTTAGGTTTGAACTATGAGTACAGTGAGGACGTAATCGTGAAATTATTTTTGTATTGGTAATTTTTATGTGAATAAATCTAAAGTATTGTAAAAAGTTATTTTATGAAATTAATCTTCGAAAATAACTTACTGATGATTTTAGAAAATTATTTAAGGGGAAAAAAATCAAGTTTTGACTTAAAGGGCCTTAAAATGCTAGATGACGGCAATTTGGAAAAGTATTTATGGCAAGTAATTTTAAAGTGGCAGTTTTTATTTTGAACCAAGATTTAGTCCTTGTGACTCTCTTCTTGAAAAGTAAAGTTTTCAGAAAAAGATTTATTAGAAATTTGATGATTTTATAAAGAGATTTTCAATCAGGTTTGAATGGTTTTCTATAAACGAGTTTTACTCAATGAGGTTACTTCTGACAACTTGGACAAGTTGTGCAGTTTTTGTGTTCAACGGAAAATGGTGTACTAGTATTTTTAAGGTGTTATGGATATAGTGTTCTTTGGATTTGGTATCCTAATTAAGGTGTTAGGAATAAAAGGTTTTACATGCATTTACTAGGTAGATATGTCTAAGGCGTGAATCTGGATATCTTAAGAGAGAAGACATTCCAGAAGTCGAATCTGAATAGCTAAAAGGTTAAGGTATTCAAGACGGCGAAGGTGAATCTAGGTGGCGAATCTGAATAGCTTAAAGGTTAAGGTATTCAAGACGACGAAGGTGAATCTGGGTATATTAGTAGATAAGGTATTCAAGAAGGCGAATCTGGATAGCTTAAAGGTTAAGGTATTCAAGACGGCATAGGTGAATCTGGGTATCTTAGTAGATAAGGTATTCAAGAAGGCGAATCTGAATAGCTTAAAGGTTAAGGTATTCAAGACGACGAAGGTGAATCTGGGTATCTTAGTAGACAAGGTATTCCAGAAGGCGAACCTGGATCTCTTAATGGAAAGGTATTCAAGAAGGCGTGCCTTATTTGGCATTTGAGCTTGATCAGCTCATTTATTTGGTGTTTGTAGCTTGGGAGATTAAGTATGAATTTAGATGAGGTATATGAAGTGTTCATGCATAGTTTTCAAATGATGATGTTTGGAGTGTGAAACCCATTGATAACTCTTTGCTTTGATATGAATGCTTATGTTGTTATGAGCATGTATATGTTTATCTGTTTTCTTTGTGTGGGGCATGTAGTTGTCGTGTTAAATCCATATATTGGTTTCTCACTCTTGCATATTTTCTTGTTGGTTTCTCTACTTGTGAAATATATTCAATTTGAGTATAGGTGGACCTGGAGATGCCCCTGGTGCTTTTGAGGATCTTTAGATTAGTTTATAACTTTTATGTCTGGCTTTAGAGAGTCATTCTTTTAAAGTAAGACGTTCTCTGTTTCCAGTAATGTATAATGATATCTTATGTTGTTTCTTTCGCTAAAGGACCTATATGGATAAAGGTCTAGATGTGAAAATAATATGATGCAGTATAGTTGTGTGATTCTATATATACATATCTCCAGATATGGTCATATTTGTGACAATGTTATGTATGTTGAGGAAGAGAAATTTTTTTTTCACCATTTTTGTATTAAGAAAAGTGTTATAAAAGATTATTTTCTGAAAGTAACCAGCAAATTTTATTATTTTATTTTCCGCATTTTGGGTAACTATGTGATGACCCCAAGGAGGGGTGTTGCAGCTCTAATCGGCTTATCCCCTTTAGACAACAAAAGACGACCATGAAGGTTATTCTTACACCCTTCAATACATTTCTTGTACTCATCTTCTGAAATTTTTACTGAAATCAAATCACCACGGATACAGGGATGAGGGAGTTGGCTAATTGGGATATCAAAGGAGTTTTTTAAGGCCTAAGCAAAGGTGCGTATATGAAGAGGTTGATTCAGAGGGGATGATGGGGAGGATGGAAGAGGAGAGGGGGGAAGGGGAGAGAGGAACTCCCATGGGCAAGCAGGCTTACGAGGACCCATGCTAAAAGCATTCAAACGCCATACGAAGATCTTTTTTTTAAATAAAGGCTAGGGCTTGCCGAGGCATCACTAAAGCAGAAGGCATCCCAACTATGGTGGCACCCCAACTACTAACAATCATCTGCCGCAAGCCAACATAATATAGATAGAAATAAATAGTACAAGGAAAAACATGGGGGGACATAAAACCAAAACCCATGAGAGAAAAACAATCAACCGAACCTATAGTTAGGCAAGCCAATACTATTACAAAGAGACACATCCCTAATAAAGCCGGGGACCTTGTCCCACCAGGTAGAACAGTGGGTAGCCACACCATAGTTAGCTAAACCATCTGCACAGCTATTTCCTTCCTTGTAGATGTGGGTCACCCGGAACAACATGCTTCTACAGAGGACTTTACAATTTTCCCATCTATTGTGAAGCTGCCATAGGACCTTCCTGTTAAGGATGAAAGCTTCAACCACTATTTTTGAGTCGCATTCAAGCCACAACGAGGACCAACCCTTTTGTTGAACAGTTTCAATTCCCGTCATTGCTGCTACAAATTCTGCATGGAGAGCAGAGACTATGCCAAGGAACTCCGAGAAAAAACCCAAGACTCTTCCATTTTAGTCCCTAAAGATGCCACCCGCAGCAGCATACCTTGGACAACCTTTAGCTGATCCATCAGTGTTGCATTTTATCCATCCTATAGGAGGAGGCAACCAGTCCACTTGTTTAATGCCCTCAGCCCTAGGAGCATGGCATTCCATGGAAAAGAACTTGATCACCTTGAAGTCATCCATTGAGTTGTTTACTGTCCCTTTAGACAGTGAGCCAGCTAGGTGAGTATCTGCCATGATGAGGCTGGTTGCATGCCTGGAAGATAAAACCTTGTTTCTGAATTTTATACTATTCCTGCATAGCCAAATAACATAGAATGTATTCATGATAGCAGCCAAGACTATATCCCTGGCTTAGCTGCTGTTGAATCTACGTCAGTAGTCCAGCGGACATGCAACAGAGGCTGAGTTTAGGTCACAGTTCAAAGCTCTTCCAAGCCACGTCCATAGCATAGATGAGAACCTGCAGCGAAGGAAGACATGGTCGGCCGTCTCCTCAGTTGCATAACACAAAGGGCAGATAGAAACAATGACACAGCCCCTAGCTCTAAGATTATCATCTGTTGGCATTTTAGAATGCATCAGCCTCCAAACTATGAAGGATTTTGAGGGAGGGAGGAAGCTCTTCCAAATGAGTTTGCACCAGTTTAGGGTATTGGAAGGAGGATTCAGGAACCAATAAGCTTCCTTGTGAGACAGGTTACCCGTATATGAAGAACACCAAACCCTCTGATCTCGGCCAGCTTCAACCGGGATGGTTACTCTCTTCATCTCATGCAGGAGGGTCGGGAATCTAGAGTGCAGTTCAAGAGGGAGGTGCCATTTGCCCTCGATGATGAAGTCTAAAATCCTAGTAGACAGTAAGTTCTGCATGGGGGGAGGAATGCCAAGGAGATCAACCACAGACGTTGCATTGGTTAACCAACTATCTCTCCAGAAATTAATCTCATCCCCCTCCCCAAGGATCCATGAGGAATTGTGCTCGATTAAATCAAAGTATCCTCTAATGCCTGGCCAAATGGAGGACCTGACAAAGGAAACCAAAGGCACACCCTTTTTGAAGAACCTTGATCTGCAGAGGACAACCCAGTCTTCATTAGAAGAGGAGACCTTCCAACTCAGCTTTAACATGGCTGCCTCATTGATCGATCTTGTTGATCTGAGGCCCAAGCCACCTTCAGCTACTGGTTTGCACAGTTTGCTCCAGGAAACATTTACAATTTTTCTAGAATGAGTGCAACCAGACCAAATGAAGTTCCTCAACCATTTATCAATAGTCTTTAGCAAGGCTATAGGCCAGCTATAAACTTGGAAGCTGTACAACAGCATGCCTTCAATTACTGACTTCACCAGCTCTAATCTGCCCATAATTGACAGCAAGGAACCCCTCCAATCTTTTAGTTTGGCTTTAACCTTATCAGCAATTGGCTGCAAGTGAACCACTTTGGGTTTGCCCTTGAAGACTGGAACACCAAGACAAAAGAAGGGAAGCTGTCCTTGTTTGAAACCGAGAACATCCTTGATTTCCACTAACCTTCTAACAGGAATGGCGCCAGCATAAAACTTGCACTTGTCAAGACTCAGTCTTTGGCCAGATGTCTCGGCATATCTGTTAAACAGGTTCATTAGGTTCTTCAGGCCTCTTTTGGACCCTTTGCAGAAGACCAATATGTCATTAGCATAGAAGATGTGTGAAGGAGGCTTGCAATTTCTTGGACCCGCCATGTGGTGCAGTTTCCCAACTTCCATTAAAGAGGAGATACTCCTACTAAGCACCTCTTTAGCCAAGCAAAAGAGGAGAGGGGACAAAGGATCACCCTGGCGCACCCATTTCTTACAGTCTATATAGCCCACTAAATGGCCATTGACAAGGAAGGAAAGCTTTGCATATTTCAAGATGAAATGCACCCAGTTGCAAAAGACTTCATGGAAACCAAATGCTTTCAGAACTCTCAACAGGAAGTCCCAATCCAGTGTGTCAAAGGCTTTTTTTATGTCAAACTTGAGGGCTAGGTTCCCCCCAAAAGTTCTGCTATCTAGCATGTTAATTGCCTCAGAAGCTATGCAAACACAATCAGAAATGTGTCTGTCCTTTACAAAGCCCCTCTGCTGAGATGAGATCATCTTTGGAGCAATTGTAGATAGCCTATCTCCACAAAGACTTTGGTGATGATCTTAAACTGGAAATTTGCTAAGGCTATTGGCCTATAGTCACCAATGGAGTCAGCCTCTGGAAACTTGGGGATGAAAGCTGATAGTGGTCGTGTCGCGACGACGCGCGCGTCGAGCGATGCGACTCTGCGATTCCGGCAAGTGTACCGGATTGCCATCAAGTAATAAAAGATATCGAACCCACAGAGACTGTGTTCCCGAATCGCAATCGGTTTTCGAATCGATTAGATCTGGACAGTTTTAAAAAGGATTTTTATGTTTTGAGTGAAAAGGATTTTGAATTTGAAATTAAAAGATAAACAAACAGAAAACAATTGTTTATGGGGTTTTAGATTTAAACGAATTCCTAGGGATTTGGGTTACCTTTGAGGCTGTTTATGTTGCTATCTGATTTACCTTTGTTGATTACCGAAATTGCCTTGAAGGCGAGTTTATCCTCTAATAGCTTAAGCTCCCTCTCGGGTTACAAAAGCCGTTCCCAATTGACCCGACCCCTACTCTCGTGGTAGTCGATCCCAGATTGGACCCTTTGAGTTCCGTGACAACTCGTTGCTCCTCTAGGGACGGCTTCTAACTCTCGTGATTTCAGTCCCAAGTCTGACTTCTATAGGTCCGACACCTAAGTTCACCGCTAGGTTCCTCCTTAGAATGTCTCAGTCATGCAAATAACCTAAGTTCACCGCTAGGTTCCTCCTTAGAATATCCACGTCTCGCTGATAAGCGGCCGCCGGACTTTACGAGTGAAACACACTAGAAATCCTAAGTTCACCGCTAGGTTCCTCCTTAGAACGTCTACGTCACGCAAATAAGCGGTCGCCGATTTTACGATTGATTAACACACTAGAAATCAGATCTAAAACAATAACGAAATCAACAACGATTTTACATCAAATCAACAACATTTACAAAACTCGGGCAGAGCCCCAATCCCTAGAAACAAACTACTACTCCAGTCTTGCCATGGAGATGACCAGCTGGGTTGACAACATAATGAAAAATACAAAAATCAGAGAAGAGAGGAGGAGAGGAGAAGAAAAGAGATCTATTCCTAGAGTCCTTCTATGTGTGTACAAGTCTCAGCTGATATCCCCCCTCTGCATCTGCCTGGTCCATATTTATAGAAATTGGGAAGTTAGAGTCCCAATCCAACTCAAAATCTGATCTATTTCGGTTGCTTCTGATCCAAGTAATGTGCGTCACGGCCGTGATGGCCATCACGGGCAGGTCGTGACGGTCTCTGTTTCTGGCACTTTTGCAAAATCCAGCCTTCTCGCGAGGCGAGAGTGAGCTCGCGTCGCGAGCCTTCATTTTGTGGTCGTGATAAGAATTACGGCTGTGGCCGTGATGGGCTCTGACTTGTGGGGGTTTTTGGTCACGGCCGTGATGTCTATCACGGCCAGGCCGTGATGCACTCGACTTGACCTTTGTTCCTTTTCGGTTTTGCTCGATCATGGCAGGTGATGGGCATCACGGCTAGGCCGTGATGGGCTCTGTTTGGCTCATTTTCTGCACTTTTAAAGCTCCATCTTCATCCAAACTTCATCATGGTTGATCTTGAGCATTTTACCCTTGATTTCTGCAAAACAACACACGAAAACCGCCTTACCCATTCCAAAGGAAAATTAACCTAAAATCTAATAAAAATATGCCTAAACTACATGAAAATGCATGCAAAATGATAGACAAAGATGATGTGAAATCACACTCATCAAATCACCCCAAGCTTAAAACTTTACTTGTAATATATATATATATATATATATATATATATATATATATATATATATATATATATATATATATATATAATGATAGAGATTGAAACGAAACAATCAGATTTAATTTAAAAGTTAGATTATTGTAAATAAAATGATTGCTACACATTTAAAAAATGAGATAAGATGATGATACACGTTTTCCATCGGTTAAATTAAAATTGAAATAAATTAGATAATTAGATAAGATTAGTTAAATTTAAAAATTAAATTAGATTAGACTAGTTAAATTTAAATTTAAGACTAATATTTGGATTTTAATTTTAAATTTAACTAATCTTATCAGATGTTGCTGAATAAACAAAATTTATGTAATGTTGATAGCAATTTACGTAATGTTGATAACAATATTTACGTAAATTTGAAATTTGATTTAAATTTAGTTAAATGTGGCCATTGTTTTTTTTTAAAAAATAGATTATTATAGATAATATTTACCAAACTAAATAAAATGATTGCTACACATTTAAAAAAGTGAGATAAGATGATGATACATGTTTTCCATCGGTTAAATTAAAATTGAAATAAATTAGATAATTAGAAAAGATTAGTTAGATTTAAAATTTAAATTAGATAAGATTAGTGATGATTGATCTTGGTATCGGAGGTTCCAATCCAGTGCAATGAAACAGTGCCTCCGGTCATTATGTTTCAAAGATCAGGTGACACTGTGAAGTCTAGGCAACCAGTGCTTGAGGAGGACAGCGACTCACTTGAGACTATTTATGATGAATCCCATCCACACCTATATGATAAAATAAATAATGCTTTGGGAGAGGACAATCATAACTTACAAAGTCTAGCGGTCCCTGACTCTTTCGAAGGAAATGTATCCTACTCTAAATCACCAGTTTCTCTCTGACCCGATTCCTCCAAATGTTAGAAAAGACATGGCAATAGTTTCCAGATTATGGGTAGCTGAGGGAGAGGATTTGGAGCCTGACCCTTCCCCTACTGCAATCAGAGCTCAGGATGCAGCATGCAACTCTCCCTTCACTGTGGTTTTGAGTAAGTCCCAGAGAAAGAAGCTTAGACAACAACAGAAAGCTGGAAAGGCTAAGGTGCTTGTTCATAACCCCCGAAGGGGTGGTCCACGTAATCTTGCTTAATGAGAGCCTTTTTTTGGAATGCTAGAGGCCTAGGAAACTCAGATACTAGGCAAATGCTTAAAAAGCTGTGCAAAAAGAATAAGCCAGACTTAGTGCTCTTGGCTGAGCCTTGGATTGAAGTGGACCAGATTCGCCAGTCCTTTTGGAGAAGTCTTGGTTTAAAGCATTTCTCTTCTAATAATAGAGTTAACAGAATCCCTAGCTTGTGGTGCTTCTGTTTGCACATAATGGATCCTGTGGTCCTCTTTGTCTCCTCCCAGTGCTGTGCTTTCTATGTTTCCTTGGATAATCACAGGTTGTTTGTGGCTGCAGTCTATGCTTCTACCCTTTATCAAAGGAGGAGGGAGCTTTGGAGGGATTTAGCCAATTTGGAGCATGATCACCCCGGCCCTTGGCTATTTGTGGGGGACTTCAATGCAATCCTCGGGGCTCATGAGCAATCCGGAGGATGTTTGCCTCTTAAAGCTTCCTGTGATGATTTCATGACCTGGACAAATGCTGGCAATTTTTCTCACATTGCAACCAGAGGAGTGCCTTTTACTTGGTGGAATGGTATAGCTGGCACTGCACATACTCAAAAAAGGCTTGATAGAGCAATAGTGAATACCTCTTGGCTGTCCTATTGGTCCAGTTTAGCATGTTACACCTTAACCAAAAGTCACTCGGATCACTATCCCATTATGATTACTCAACATAAAGGTGCCGGGTCAAGCCCATCTAGCTTCAGATACCTTGATATGTGGTTGGATCACCCGGGCTGTACTAACCTTGTCAAGGAAGCCTGGTCTTTGCCTGTGAGTGGCTATCCAATGTATGTTCTAATGCAGAAACTGAAGCACCTAAAAGCTAGCTTTAAATCATGGAACAAATCGGTTTTTGGTGATGTCCATGCAAGGGTGAATTCAGCCTTGAATTTGGTGGATCAGATTCAGATGAATATTGCAACCAATGGCTATTCTGAATTGCTTCATCAGCAAGAAATTAAAGCTCAAATGGAGTTGGATCAGGCTTTGGCTTATGAGGAGTCCTTCTGGAAACAAAAGGCCAATCTGCAATGGTTTACATGTGGAGACAGAAATACTTCTTATCTTCATCGAGCTGTTGAAATTAGGAACTCAACCAAGTAAATGTCAATCTTAAGACATGGTGATGAGGTTCTGGAGTTATCCACAGACATTGAGCAGCATGTTCTTCAGTTCTACTCGGACCTCTATGCAACTGATAACCATTGCATTGATAACGGCCTAGTGGAAAATGCAATTCAGCAGTCTGTCACAGCAGAAGACAATGGTATGCTTCTTAGGATGCCTTCATTTGAGGAAATTACAAAGGTTATCTTCTCAATGAATAGTACTGGGACCCCTGGCCCTGATGGTTTTGGGGGCGCCTTCTACCAAAAGTACTGGAACATAGTAGGCTTGGATGTGTATGGATCAGTAACCCAATTTTTTGACCAGAATTGGGTCTTGCCGGGTCTTAATTCCAACATGGTAGCTTTTGATGAGTGTGATTTCACATCATCTTTGTCTATCATTTTGCATGCATTTTCATGTAGTTTAGGCATATTTTTATTAGATTTTAGGTTAATTTTCCTTTGGAATGGGTAAGGCAGTTTTCGTGTGTTGTTTTGCAGAAATCAAGGGTAAAATGCTCAAGATCAACCATGATGAAGTTTGGATGAAGATGGAGCTTTAAAAGTGCAGAAAATGAGCCAAACAGAGCCCATCACGGCCTAGCCGTGATGCCCATCACGGCCATGATCGAGCAAAACTGAAAAGGAACAAAGCTGAAGTCAGAGTCTGTCACGGCCTGACCGTGATAGACATCACGGCCGTGACCAAAAACCCCCACAAGTCAGAGCCCATCACGGCCACATCTGTAATTCTTATCACGACCACAAAATGAAGGCTCGCGACGCGAGCTCACTCTCGCCTCGCGAGAAGGCTGGATTTTGCAAAAGTGCCAGAAACAGAGACCGTCACGGCCTGCCCGTGATGGCCATCACGGCCGTGACGTGCATTACTTGGATCAGAAGCAACCGAAATAGATCAGATTTTGAGTTGGATTGGGACTCTAACTTCCCAATTTCTATAAATATGGACCAGGCAGATGCAGAGGGGGGATATCAGCTTAGACTTGTACACACATAGAAGGACTCTAGGAATAGATCTATTTTCTTCTCCTCTCCTCCTCTCTTCTCTGATTTTTGTATTTTTCATTATGTTGTCAACCCAGCTAGTCATCTCCATGGCAAGACAGGAGTAGTAGTTTGTTTCTAGGGATTGGGGCTCTGCCCGAGTTTTGTAAATGTTGTTGATTTGATGTAAAATCGTTGTTGATTTCGTTATTGTTTTAGATCTGATTTCTAGTGTGTTAATCAATCGTAAAATCGGCGACCGCTTATTTGCGTGACGTAGACGTTCTAAGGACGAACCTAGCGGTGAACTTAGGATTTCTAGTGTGTTTCACTCGTAAAGTCCGACGACCGCTTATCAGCGAGACGTGGATATTCTAAGGAGGAACCTAGCGGTGAACTTAGGTTATTTGCATGACTGAGACATTCTAAGGAGGAACCTAGCGGTGAACTTAGGTGTCGGACCTATAGAAGTCAGACTTGGGACTGAAATCACGAGAGTTAGAAGCCGTCCCTCGAGGAGCAACGAGTTGTCACGGAACGCAAAGGGTCCAATATGGGATCGACTACCACGAGAGTAGGGGTCGGGTCAATTGGGAACGACTTTTGTAACCCGAGAGGGAGCTTAAGCTATTAGAGGATAAACTCGCCTTCAAGGCAATTTCGGTAATCAACATAGATAAATCAGATTAGTAACATAAACAGCCTCAAAGGTAACCCAAATCCCTAGGAATTCGTTTAAATCTAAAACCCCATAAACAATTGTTTTCTGTTTGTTTATCTTTTAATTTCAAATTCAAAATCCTTTTCACTCAAAACATAAAAATCCTTTTTAAAACTGTCCAGATCTAATCGATTCGAAAACCATTGCGATTCGGGAACACAGTCTCTGTGGGTTCGATATCTTTTATTACTTGACGGCAATCCGGTACACTTGCCGGAATCGCAGAGTCGCGTCGCTCGACGCACGCGTCGCCTCGACACGACCACTGTCAAGTTTTTGGCGCCGTTGCCGGGGACTGTTCCTTTTCGAATCTCAATTCAATTTTTGAATTGATTTTTCTGGACCTTTTATTTTTATTTATTCATTTAGTTTCTATATCTAAAAAAAAACAAACAAAAATTTCTTTTCCTTCTATTGTATCCATCTCTCTGTGTGTTATATGCAAAGATCTCTAAGTCTTAGGAGCCTTGGTGAAGTTGATCCGGAGATCGAGAGGACCTTCCACAGACGTAGAAGACTACAAAGAGAGGGAGAAAGGTCGATTCCCATTCCACTCATGGCGAATCAACCGGATACAAAGCCTTTGAAGGACTACGCAGCCCCAAATGCGAGAGGCTTGCGAACAGGGATTGCAAGGCCAGAGATTGAGGCGGAGAACTACACTATACCGCCCATGCTAATCAACATGATTAGGCAACATCAATTTGGAGGATTGCCTTCGGAGGACCCAACCGATCACATAGAGACATTCTTAGAGTTCACCGATGCAATCAGGATTAATGGAGCCTCTGTTGATGTTGTGCGTTTGAGATTGTTCCCCTCATCTCTCACTGGAAAGGCGAAGGCCTGGCTTAAGCACATTCCCGCTAACACCTTGTCTACTTGGGACCAACTGGAGCAGGCGTTCTTGGAGAAATTCTTCCCTCCATCCAAGACGGCCTACATAAGAACCCAGATCACCGGCTTCTTTCAGAAAGACGGAGAATCCTTATCGGAAGCTTGGGATCGATACAAGGGACTGCTGGAGTCGTGCCCACATCACGGACTCGAGAGGTGGTTAATAGTGCACACCTTCTATAACGGATTGGATTACTCTTCGAAGGTGTCACTTGATTCTGCAGCCGGTGGAGCATTTATGAATAGGCCTCTGACTGAGGCATTCAACATCATCGAGAATGTCGCCACCAACTACCACCAATGGGGATCCGAAAGAGGTAATAACCCGAACAAGATTTCGGGGGGTAAGTTTGAAGTAAGTAGCATTGATCTGATTATGTCTAAATTTGACTCACTAAATAAACGATTAGATAAGATTGAAAGAGCTAATGTGAGTGCAATAGGTGCTACTAACACTATTTGTGAGATTTGTGGAATGCAGGGACATGACATGATGGAATGCCCTCGTGGTATCGCTCATGGATCCGGCACTTCGGGTGAGCAAGTGAACTCTTGTCACAACTTCTACGACACGAACCCGAAGCTGCCCAACTATGCTCCCCCAAATCCCTACAACCAAAGGAAGAACAACCCTTACCTCTCCTACGGCAACTACAGCAATACGCTCAATCATGAGTTCCAAGAGGGTCAAGGTAATAAGAGAGCAGCACCGGGGTATCCTCAGGTACAGCTGTCTAAACTCGAGACTTTATTTGAAAGTTTTGTTGAAACTCAGACAAAACAGAATGAGGAGTTTAGACAACAAGGAAGGGCAGTGAGTGAAGCAATAAAGGAGCTAGCATCTAAGGTAGACAACTTAGCAACTCATAACAAGATGCTAGAAACACAAATTTCCCAACAAGCCAGCACATACACTAGACCTAAGGGTACATTCCCGGGGCAACCCGAAGTAAATCCCATTGAGCATTGCAATGCCATACACTTGAGGGATAATAAGCTTGGGGTGGGGGTAGCTGAAATGGACGTGGAACCGGAGGAGAACATGAGCGAAAAAGAAGATCCAGAACCGAAATACGTCCCTCCACCATCGTACCAACCCCCGATACCTTTCCCACAAAGGTTAGTCAGAAAAAAAAGTAGATGTAGAGACTAAAATGTCTACTAAACTGAAAGACCCATGTAGTTTCTCCATCTCTTGCTCGATCGAACAAGTGCAAATTGACCAAGCCTTATGCGACCTAGGGGCTAGTGCGAGCTTGATGCCCCTCACTATCATGGAAAGGTTGGAAAGCAAAGAGTTGAGACCGTTCAAATTCTCCTTACAATTTGCGGACGGCTCAACTAGGACTCCTCTAGGCATACTAGAGAACGTTCCTGTAAAGGTAGGGAAATTCTTCATCCCTACCGACTTCCTGGTATTAGACATGAAAGGGAATTCCGAATTCCCCATCATTTTAGGGAGGCCATTCTTGGCAACCGTTGGGGCAGTAATAGACGTAAGGAATGTCAAACTCTCTCTAAATGTAGAGGAAGGTAGGGTAAATTTTCAGTTGACTAACTCTTGTAACAACCCTCCTTTTGAGAGCCATGTGTGCGGAATTGATGTAACGTCTCCAGTGGTAAAAGAAGAGCTGAACATGGAAGCAACTCCGAAGATATGCATGGCTAATGATGCACCCAGCAGTGGTGAAGTTGGAATTGCTGTCCATGCAGAAACAAAACTTCCGCCGGGAGGAAGGAAGGCTAGGAAGCTTCGAGAGAAAAGAGCGAAGCGGAAGCGTTATTGGCCGTATGAGCAGAAACGGATTTTTGAAGGAGTTCCATGGAAGAGAAGTGTTCCGGCACATCTACGCCCAGTCGACCCCGGTTGATTGAAGGAAGTTTGGTCAAGCTTAGGATCGTAAACAAGCGCTTCTTGGGAGGCAACCCAAGTTTTTCTTTCCCTTTTTCCTTTTGTTTTGAATTAAACTCTTGAATAATTTGAGAAGATCAAGAGGCAAAAATATCATTAATAGGTTTGTCTAGTGTTTTCAGGTTGAGAAAGGGAAGAAGAGCAGAAAAAAAATAAAGTCAGAAGCCATCACGCCCTGGCCGTGACAGTGGTCACGGCCATGATGAACTAATACAAGAGCACAGAAAGGATCACGGCCTAGCCGTGATACACATCACGGGCGTGATGAGTAGGATGCCAAGGACAGAATTGATCACGGCCTGCCCGTGATGAGCCTCACGGCCGTGATAAAATTTCCACCCAAGTTTTGACTGGAATGTGAGCCAACACCCGCTACCGACTCGGTAAGTTGTTCCATTTTTCTCCTTTCTCCGACTTGATTAACTACATTGGAGACAATGTAAGTAATCAAGCTTGGGTAGGGGTATGTATTTTTGCATTTGCATTGTTGCATTCATATTGCATTCACATAGGCATAGATTGGTATGATCACATTCTCTAGATTACCCCTCACTTAGAACATGCATCCAATTGTGAGAACTTGGAGCCAAATGAATTGAGATAGTGAATTTTTGAACCCAATTTTTATTATTCTTGTGATAAGGGTAAAAATAAAAATTCTTGAGATAGTCATTTGATAGTTGATAATTAGCATGTGGTTCCTTAAACTTGTGTTTCTCACTGATTTTTGAACTACTAAATGTAAGATTTTGAGCCAAAAGGGGTATTCACTAAATCTACCCCATTCCTTGTGATAGAGTGATTTAATTCCTCTTGGACTGTATTTTCTAGAACTTGACTTGAAACCATTTTGAAACTTAATAAAAATTTTGAAAACACTTTTGGAAATGATGGAGGCACTAGGTATTTTTCCGACCTCCCGAGCTATGATTGATAAATGCTACCCTTAGTTGCCCAGTTTTGAGCCTAAAGAATAAAATACTTTTCTTGGTACCTTGAATTACTTTGATGAATAATGCTTGGTATGGCACCTTTTAAAGTATTACAAAAAGGGTAAATGGTAGTTTGAAAAAGTATGGGATGAAAAAGCTAGAAAATAATTTCTCTTGAGCTATAAATCTCCCCTTCTCCAAACAAATAAAATGAAATAAACACAAAAAAAAATGGAGAAGGGGATGACAAAAGAAAGTGAGAAATGAAAAAAATAAAATAAAATAAGAAATAAAGGTGGAGAAGTGAATCAAAGCCCCTAAAAGGTATTTTAGAAGGTGTCATACTTTGCAATGATTTGATAATTTGTTTAGCCTTCTTGAATTTCCCTTCTCTTGATTTTCCCACCTAACAATAAATCCCATGGCCACATTACATCCAAAGTGAAAGACCTCTTGATTCTTATGTGTTTTCATAAATAAAGTAGAGATTTGGTTAATAGTCAAGCCTATGGTAGAATACTTTCCTTAAGGAAATTGAGTGAATTGTCATAAACCCTAAAACACTTGAGGGAGGTGAGACGAGTGCCCGAGTCAGTGAGAATATGAATTTGATGAACCTAAGCTTCTAATTGGACTAGAAATTGATTGTCTCTTAAGTGCTTATTGAATATGCCTATCACTTGGATTAGCTTCTAGGGTTCTTGGTTCACTATCCATGCTTTGATTGATTTATCTTATGGCCTGAGTAATTGCTTGAGGACAAGTAAAGTTCTAAGCTTGGGGTGATTTGATGAGTGTGATTTCACATCATCTTTGTCTATCATTTTGCATGCATTTTCATGTAGTTTAGGCATATTTTTATTAGATTTTAGGTTAATTTTCCTTTGGAATGGGTAAGGCGGTTTTCGTGTGTTGTTTTGCAGAAATCAAGGGTAAAATGCTCAAGATCAACCATGATGAAGTTTGGATGAAGATGGAGCTTTAAAAGTGCAGAAAATGAGCCAAACAGAGCCCATCACGGCCTAGCCGTGATGCCCATCACGGCCATGATCGAGCAAAACTGAAAAGGAACAAAGACTGAAGTCAGAGTCTGTCACGGCCTGGCCGTGATAGACATCACGGCCGTGACCAAAAACCCCCACAAGTCAGAGCCCATCACGGCCACAGCCGTAATTCTTATCACGACCACAAAATGAAGGCTCGCGACGCGAGCTCACTCTCGCCTCGCGAGAAGGCTGGATTTTGCAAAAGTGCCAGAAACAGAGACCGTCACGACCTGCCCGTGATGGCCATCACGGCCGTGACGCACATTACTTGGATCAGAAGCAACCAAAATAGATCAGATTTTGAGTTGGATTGGGACTCTAACTTCCCAATTTCTATAAATATGGACCAGGCAGATGCAGAGGGGGGATATCAGCTTAGACTTGTACACACATAGAAGGACTCTAGGAATAGATCTCTTTTCTTCTCCTCTCCTCCTCTATTCTCTGATTTTTGTATTTTTCATTATGTTGTCAACCCAGCTGGTCATCTCCATGGCAAGACTGGAGTAGTAGTTTGTTTCTAGGGATTGGGGCTCTGCCCGAGTTTTGTAAATGTTGTTGATTTGATGTAAAATCGTTGTTGATTTCGTTATTGTTTTAGATCTGATTTCTAGTGTGTTAATCAATCGTAAAATCGGCGACCGCTTATTTGCGTGACGTAGACATTCTAAGGAGGAACCTAGCGGTGAACTTAGGATTTCTAGTGTGTTTCACTCGTAAAGTCCGGCGGCCGCTTATCAGCGAGACGTGGATATTCTAAGGAGGAACCTAGCGGTGAACTTAGGTTATTTGCATGACTGAGACATTCTAAGGAGGAACCTAGCGGTGAACTTAGGTGTCGGACCTATAGAAGTCAGACTTGGGACTGAAATCACGAGAGTTAGAAGCCGTCCCTAGAGGAGCAACGAGTTGTCACGGAACTCAAAGGGTCCAATCTGGGATCGACTACCACGAGAGTAGGGGTCGGGTCAATTGGGAACGGCTTTTGTAACCCGAGAGGGAGCTTAAGCTATTAGAGGATAAACTCGCCTTCAAGGCAATTTCGGTAATCAACAAAGGTAAATCAGATAGCAACATAAACAGCCTCAAAGGTAACCCAAATCCCTAGGAATTCGTTTAAATCTAAAGCCCCATAAACAATTGTTTTCTGTTTGTTTATCTTTTAATTTCAAATTCAAAATCCTTTTCACTCAAAACATAAAAATCCTTTTTAAAACTGTCCAGATCTAATCGATTCGAAAACCGATTGTGATTCGGGAACACAATCTCTGTGGGTTCGATATCTTTTATTACTTGATGGCAATCCGGTACACTTGCCGGAATCGCAGAGTCGCATCGCTCGACGCGCGCGTCGTCGCGACACGACCACTATCAGCTTTCATCCCCAAGTTTCCAGAGGCTGACTCCATTGGTGACTATAGGCCAATAGCCTTAGCAAATTTCCAGTTTAAGATCATCACCAAAGTGCTGGCAGATAGGCTATCTACAATTGCTCCAAAGATGATCTCATCTCAGCAGAGGGGCTTTGTAAAGGACAGACACATTTCTGATTGTGTTTGCATAGCTTCTGAGGCAATTAACATGCTAGATAGCAGAACTTTTGGGGGGAACCTAGCCCTCAAGTTTGACATAAAAAAAGCCTTTGACACACTGGATTGGGACTTCCTGTTGAGAGTTCTGAAAGCATTTGGTTTCCATGAAGTCTTTTGCAACTGGGTGCATTTCATCTTGAAATATGCAAAGCTTTCCTTCCTTGTCAATGGCCATTTAGTGGGCTATATAGACTGTAAGAAAGGGGTGCGCCAGGGTGATCCTTTGTCCCCTCTCCTCTTTTGCTTGGCTAAAGAGGTGCTTAGTAGGAGTATCTCCTCTTTAATGGATGTTGGGAAACTGCACCACATGGCGGGTCCAAGAAATTGCAAGCCTCCTTCACACATCTTCTATGCTAATGACATATTGGTCTTCTGCAAAGGGTCCAAAAGAGGCCTGAAGAACCTAATGAACCTGTTTAACAGATATGCCGAGACATCTGGCCAAAGACTGAGTCTTGACAAGTGCAAGTTTTATGCTGGCGCCATTCCTGTTAGAAGGTTAGTGGAAATCAAGGATGTTCTCGGTTTCAAACAAGGACAGCTTCCCTTCTTTTGTCTTGGTGTTCCAGTCTTCAAGGGCAAACCCAAAGTGGTTCACTTGCAGCCATGCATGAACACCCTTTGGTTATAAGGGTGTTCATTCAAGTATCTCTCATAATGGTGCTCATTCAAGCCATGTAGCAATGATGGCTCACTTGGAGCAAGGACATCAAGAGACCAAAGCTGAATATTGAAAATGAATTGAAGATTGATTAGGGGATATAGGTTCACAATTTGAAAGTTTCATTGTAATGGGTCATATGATCTGTTATATATCCCCAAATAGTGTCTAAGTTTTTTTAAGACCATTTGTCCAAGGTCTATGTATCATTGTAATAGTCTGACTTTATAAATGTATAAACTTCAAATTAATGGTTATATGAGTGATATTCAGGTTTCAACTATTCTACTTCCATTTTGTTTTCTTGTTGCCCATATTGAAAGAATGTGCCCAAAATGAATGAATTTTTTATTGGAGCCGCATAAGCAAAATGCTTTATTGCATTTTTTTGTTATAAACATTCAACTAATTCATTAGATATGGATGCTAAAAATGCCTCTACAAGGGTCATCTGAAGTAAACATATATATACTGGTTACAAGTCAATGTTTGAACCATTTTGGTGATGTATTGCTTCATTTCAACCAAAGCATGGTGAAAAAAATATAAACACGGTTGAAGATAAAAATAAGTCCAACAGATTTGATCATTGATAACAATAGTCTTTACATTATTATATAACAATTCAAGTGATCATGGAAGACAACTACACTTCCAGAGACAGTACATGAAACAAGAAACCATCATAACCCCCTATCATCCAAGAGCTACATCATCCTTGTACAATATTCCTACATGTGAATGATGTGTCTCAGAAATAAGTTTCAATTAGTTAGGAAAGTTAGTTTGTTTAGTTGGTTGCTGGCCACAACTAACTATAACTATTTTACAACTAACTTTGTTATCCTGTAAGCCTAATTGGAATTGGTTTATGCTGTCTATATAAACAGCCTCTCATTGCTGCTATAGAGAGCGTATTCATTCGGTGAGAATTCATAATTGTTGAGACTAGAGAGAAAAGGAAAGAAAGCTCAGGGAAGTGTGAAAATAGAGTGTGTGAGGCTTCGGGAAATTTCTGTAATGATCAGTACTGGGTAGATGCGACCAAAGGGATAAACACCACTATTGTAAAGACTTGATCTTGGTTGATTTCATAGTGAAGAAGCTGCTCCTCCCCCCTCCGTGGACGTAGGTCACTATATGAGGCTGAACCACGATAACATGATTTTATATAGCTTAAAACCATGTCCTCATTGCAATTATTCATTGATTTTTGGCTATTAAAGGGATGTATTCTCATAAATTGTGATTACTTTTACAGATTACTGAGAGTGAACTAAGTTGGAGCAAAAGTGGAGCAAAAAGTTATACTTTTGGAGCATAAAAATGGCTGAATTAAGAGTTGGGGCATGAGACACAGCTGTGTGTCCTGATAGACAAAGCCGTGTCTTAAAAAAGTGGACGTTTCTCTCTCATGGAGTTCGACACAGCTGTGTCTCCATATAGACACAGCTATGTCTAATCGTCGAATGCGCTGTTCTTCCGAGAGACACAACTGCATCTCCTAATAGACACAGCTGTGTCTAGTCCCTGGAGCGTGGTTTTGCCAAGAGACACAGCTGTGTCCCCTAATAGACACAGCTGTGTCTATTCTATCTATTAGAGAAAATACCAGTTTCACCCTTTGTTAAGTTTTAAATAGTTTTCAGAAACCTCTTTTAGGGATCTTTTTGGAGAGGGGGTGACGGAAAAACACTATTCTTGGGGGGTTTAGCTATTTTGAGAGTTCTTCCAAACCTTGGGAGCCGATTCAAGATCAAGGCAAGGCGCTTGAAGAATCAGAGTGGAGATTACTACTGTAAAAGGGTTTTTTTCCTTGTTTCTTCATGTCCCTTTATTTGGCTTTGGTTCTCTTTTATTCTATGGACCGCTAAATACCATTATTAGGGTCATGGTGGATCTTGCTACTTGAAACTCTTTTCCTAATTTAATATGATTTCATGATTTTTCTTTCATATAGATTATTCTATTGCTTTAATTCATGTTAAGTTTTGATCACTCTTGGCGTGTTTGAGTTGATTGATTGATCGGCGGCCGTACCGTAATTAATTGACAGACATATAGAATAATCGATGGTAGGATTATTGCATGATCAAACTTTAATCCTAGTATTTCAATCAAGTTAATCAATTAGATTAATCAACCTCTCCATGCTTTATGCTTTCTCAGGATTTGAATTTCTTACATGACCAAATAGGAAATTAATTAGGGGAAAAGATTATTAATAGCGAATGACCAAACGTATTAATAGATTTCGTTGAGGGATTGATATATGTTGCTTAATTCAAAAATCATAAAGAATTAGGAATTGGGAATTAAAAGTGCAAGTGAAACCTTGACCCTAGGCTTTCTCATAATTGAATCCTCCTTTCTATATATTTGTGTTCTTGCTTGTAAACTCTTGTCTTTGTTGTTCCTTTCTAAAAATTCATCATTTCACCAATTTGATTTGTCTAAATAACATAATAATTTCTCTCGTTTGGTAATTATTAATTAATCCCTGTGGGTACGATATCTGGAACTCAAATTCCTTTATTACTATTACGACAGGGTGCACTTGTCCTAAGTGTGTTCTGCACGTATCAAGTTTTTGGCGCTGTTACCGGGGATTTATTTAGTAATATAAGATAAAAGAGATTCTAGTTAATTTTGACGCCATTTGAAAAAAAAACTATTATTGTTCTTCTTTTGATTCTTGTATGCTAACGCGTTCTCAATCTCCTGACTTGCAGTATAATCCTGAAATAGAAAGAACCGCACGGAGAAATCGAAAGCAAGCTAGAGAAAGGAGAAACATGGCTGAGCGAATGACATTAGGAGATTATTTCACACCCACTTCCGAATTAATCGATAGCATTGCTAATCCGGATGTGGAGGCCAATAATTTTGAGATCAAGCCAGCTTTGATCTCCATGATTCAGGCTTCTGTACAATTTGGGGGGTCACCTTCTGAAGACCCCAATGCTCACTTGAAGAAATTTTTGAGGATCACAGAGATTGTCAAGTTCAATGATGTTTCCACGGATGCTATCAGGTTAAGGTTGTTTCCATTCTCTTTGACAGACAAAGCCATTTTATGGTTGTCTTCTTTACCGGGAGGTTCAATAACTACTTGGGATCAATTGACTCGCAAGCTCTTGGCTAAATATTTTCCTCCTTCGAAGTCTGCCAAGTTTTGAGCTGATATTACAAACTTTGCACAATATGAGCATGAGTCCTTGTATGAAGCTTGGGAGCGCTTTCAAGATTTGATTAGGAGATGCCCACATCATGGTTTTCCGGTGTGGCAACAGATTCAGATGTTTTATAATGGACTTTCTTCTCATAATAGATCCAGTATTGATGCTGCATGTGGAGGAAGCATCTGTAAGAGAACTCCTGAAGAGGCATATGCTTTGATTGAAGAGATGGCTGCCAATAATTGCCAGTGGCCATCAGGTGATAGACATGTAGTCAAGAGGCCAGCTGGAGTTTATCAAGTGGAATCAAGTGCAGCTCTAGAGCTTAAATTGGAAGCTATCACTAAGAAATTGGAGATGTTGATGCAAGCACAGACACAATCCATACCTGCATCTCCTGTTCATTGTGATCATTGCTGAATGGTAGGACATGATAGCATAGACTGCCAAGTGGGTAATCCTTTTGCCCAACCAGCTGATAGACTGCCAAGTGGGTAATCCTTTTGCCCAACCAGCTGAGGAGGCTAAGTATGTTGGAAATTCCAACCGGAATCAGAATGATCCATTTAGTTCTACTTATAATCCTGGTTGGAGGAACCATCCCAACTTCTCTTATGGAGGTCAACAGAAGAACCAAAATCAGAATCAGGGCCAATATCAGAATGTCTATAGACCACCACATTTGCAAAATCAAGGTCCTAGACAAGAAGATAGAAAGTCGAGTCTTGAAGACACAATGATGAAGTTCATAGAGAAGACTGATGGTAGAATTCAAACATTGGAAAATCAGATGTCTACTCTTGCAACATTAATGTCTCGAAGGGTGCAAGGTACACTACCCACTCAAACTGAACCTAATCCAAAGGAGCAAGCTAAATCTATCACCCTTAGGAGTGGCAAGGAGTTAAGTGCAGCACCTCAAAAGGAAGAACAAGTGGTTGCAAAAGAAAAGAAAGCTCTTATTGAAGGGAGCACTTCTAAAGAGGGTGAAAAAGGTAAGGTTGATCATGAGCCAAAAAATGTAAACATCCCTTTCCCTCAAAGGTTAAAAGATGAACATCATGATAAGAAATTTGCTAGATTTATGGAAATTTTTAGAAAATTGCATATAAATATTCTATTTGTTGAAGCTATATCTCAAATGCCCAAATATGCAAAATTTTTGAAAGAAATAATTTCTAATAAAAGGAAATTAGAGGGCTTTGAGTTGGTGAGGTTGAATGAGGAATGCTCTGCTATTCTTCTTAAGAAACTACCACCTAAATTGAAAGATCCAGGGAGTTTTATTATTCCTTGTTCCATTGGTAATTCTTATTTTGAAAAAGCATTATGTGATTTGGGTGCCAGTATAAATCTAATGCCTTTTTCTGTCTTTCGAAAACTTGGCATGCAGGAACCTCAGCCCACTAACATCTCCTTGCAGTTAGCAGACAGATCCATCACTCACCCACGTGGTATCTGTAACACCCCGATTTTCACTGCTTCGTAATATCGGTAATAAATATATAAACATATATATATTTTTATCCGATACTTAGAAAATGATTTTGGACAAACCAATGTCATTTAATTGCTATACTTATTTTCATAAGGTTACGGGGAAGTTTTTGGTTGAAAATTCAGACGGAAACCGGTCTGCCGTTTTCTGTGTTTTCACTGACAGTAAAAGTTTACTGCTCAGAAAACCTAATTTTAATTCGTGAACGAAAGACTTAAGATTTTTATTTTATTTCCTACAAAAGTGTATTTTTAGAATTATTTCAGAAAAAAATAAAATAATTTACGTTTTACGGGCGAAATACGTAATCGGGTAGACGACGGAGTGGATTTCGGAGTTCCCAAGAGAAGATAAAGAGGTTATCTTAGGATTTTGAGATGATTCAAGGGGATGAATCATATTTTTAAGTCTAGAAGGTTTTTCAGGGGTAAAGTGAAAATTTATGAATTTTACACTTAAGTCCCCGAACTTTTTGTTAATTACCCTTTTGTCCCTGAGTTAGTTTCTAAGTTTTTTTCAAGTAAATTGGGCTAGAATCCTTGTTCCCAATCTCTTAATGGATGTGGCTATGAAGCCCAAAATTTCTTGTTCATGGATTAATTCCATAAAGCCTATTTGAAACTATACAAGTTTCCTATGTCATCATAAGCTTTAAGCCTTTTTGGTGGGCCCCACAAAGATGAATTGAAGCCCAAATTTATAAAGCCCATGCGCAAGCCCAATAAGGAGTGGGGGCTGCCTTAGTTTGGAAGAGTCAAGTGGATTCTTGAAGTTTCCACACAATTCCACACAAATCCACAATATTCTCCAAGGTTCTCAAATGTTCTCAAGTGTTCTAGGTTTTTCCAAAAAGTCTCATGAAAATTCAACCAAGATGAGTCAAGATGAGCCAAGATGAGTCAAGATAAGACCACATTTATTATGGCACATGGTCATTATTACAATTTATTGACAATTTGCAAAATAGTCCTTATACTTTTGGAATCTTTGCAAAATGGTCCCTATGAGTTATTTGCACTTAAATCCTTTGAAACGCCACCTCCTTTCTACTTGGTCCTCAAAAGTGGCGCAGCCCACATGTCTATAAATACCCTTCCTCAGCTTTCACTTAGTTTCTATTGCCTTTTGTTCAAAAACCTAAAGTTCATAAGTCTTTGAGTGTCAAGTTTGTGAAGAAAGTTCTTGGATCTTCACTTGTTTTTGATCTCCAAGAGGTGAATCCTATTCTTATTCTCTAATCATGTCTATGTTCTTCGATCAATTTCTTGATTCAAAGTTTATTTCATAGTTGTTCATCACTTTTAAGTTTCTAGATCTAGAACTTTGAAAATTCATAACTAATTCTAGAAAAATCCTTTTGACATGAAACCAATTACTATGATCTTATAATCATCTCTATTTTCATCATATAGAAGCATAAGATCATGAGAAATTTCTTTCCCTAATTTCTGGACTTGGCCGAACCTAGGTCAATATCATGTTCATAGGTTTTGTTTCATTTTCATGTCTTGATTCATGATTCAATCTTCTAGTACCTTCATAATTCTTGTATAGAAGATCAAAAATCAAACTCTAACCTATTTGTTTCATAAAGGCCAAAACCCTAGTTCTTGGAACTAGATGAGTTTTGTTCAAAGTTTTCATTAATGATCTTAGTAATCAAGCAATTAGTATGTATGCTTAATAAATCCAAGTTGGTTTATAAAACTAGAAACCCTAGTCCCATGAACATGTCAAGGCCAAATCTAAGTATATGAGAGTTAGGAAGTTTTGAGTTTAAAATTTAGTTGTTTAGTCACTAATCCATGATTTAGGTTGATTAAGGACCATTAATCTATGACTTAATCATGATTAGAAATTTTAAGGATTTTGAACCCTAAAAGTCATCCCTTGGCCGAAACCTAACCCTCATGAACTAAGTATGTTGTGGGTTGATTTGATTTATTTTGGTTGCAATTCGTTTGAAGGAAACAACCGAGTTAACTGATTTAAGCCGACGGAGGAAACCGGATCGAATCGGGAGATTGTTTGAAAACGTTAGTTTGAGTCTTCAAGAGGTAAGGGGAGCTTACCTGAGGGATTTTCTCAATAACTATTTGCTTTTAGTGTGGCTTATATGATTTATATGTGGTTTGTGATTAATTGTTTATGTTGATTACGATGCGTTGTTTATCAGTGTATCGGTGATTGATCTGCTTTTCATTATCTGCAGTAGTAAATTATGTTGTTATGATGCATGATCTGCCTGGGGATATGATTATGATGATGTTGTTGAATGTTGTTTGTGAGTGTTGTTTGAGAGGCCTGACGGTGGTCAGTGCACAACCGATTAATCAGATAAAAGATTTAATAAGCTGTGAAAAGTATATTCAACGTTTTATGGGGAATGTTGGAATATAATAGTGGTGGAAAATATGATTTTGGAAAAGTAATGAGGTTTGAGAAATATTATTATTTTAATGATTTATTAGTGTACAAGAAGTTTATGAGTCACGGTGATAGCGTAACCGTGAAATTTTTTTAGTACTGCTAATTTTTACACAAGAAATTCCGAAATATTATAAAAAGTGATTTTGTGATATTAATATTCGAAAAGACCTTATTTATTATATAAGAAAATTATTTTAGAAGAAATGTCAAAGTTTGACTTAAAGACGTTCTCTTTGAAAATGCTAAACGACGGCAAGTTTCGAAATTATTTACGGTGAGAGTTTAAAAACAGCAGTACTTATGTTGAGAAGAGATTTAATCTGAATTGATTTATTAGAGTTGAAGTTTCAGTAAAAAGAAGTTGTTGATGATTTGACGTTATTTTGGAAAAAAATGTGTTTCCAAAGGAAAAGTGGATTTTCTCTGAATTGACGTTTTGTAAACGAATTTCAAGTAGAAATAATTTTCGGTAAATGAATTTTACTTAATGACGTAAAGGATGATATAGAACTTAGTAACCGAGATGTCGGGGTACTAGTGTTCTTATGACGTTATCCTATTTTGGATTTGTTTTTCACATACAGAAAAGATGTAAAACGATGTAAAAGATGTAAAACGATGTAATACGATGTAAAACGATGTAAAAAGATGTACAAAGATATGAAACTTAATAACCGAGACGTCGGGGTATTAATGTTCGTTATGTTGTAAACTGGGTATCTATTTAAAGAAGTTAAAACGTTTTAAGTTGTTTTCTACTACCACGAACCTAAGACTGATTGCAAGGTCTAGGGGCTTCGTGATTGAGCACTCGGACTTTGAGGTCCTGTGTTGTTAATAAAAGTTGTAAAGATGTTTTAAACGATGTTAAGTCATGAGCTTTTGAGAGCTTCCATGTTTTAAAACAATGATGTTTTTGAGAGCATTAGATGTTTAAAACAATGATGGGTTGTAAGCTTTTGAGAGCTTTGACAAATAAAGATATAGCACAAAGAAAAGTGTTGAGAACAAAATGTTTTCTTGCATGCATTTGGCAGACGTGCCATGATCAAAAGAGGGATTACCTTGCGGCATCAGGGTAGATCATACAAAGATGTTCTCATTGTGCCCAGGGTTTGGACAATGAGGCCCCATCTCAGATTGTTATCACTGTGCCACGATGTTGGACAGTGTGCGATGGGCGTGCCTGTGGCAATCGAGTCTGATCAACTCATCACGAGGTTCACAAGGTTGGAGATATCTCATGAGATTATGTATGAATGTTTAGATGATGTATTGAAGTTTTCATGCATAGTTTTCCAACGTTGATGTTTGGGGTGTGAAACCCATTGATAAACGAGATGCTATAATATGAATGAGTACGTTGTTATAGACATGTTTATGTGTATGTGCCTTCTTTTGTGTTGCGCATTTAGTTATTGTGGTAAATCCATATATTGGCGTCTCACCCTTACAACCATATCAGAATCGTACAAGGGGTATGATCCCTACAAGAAGAAGAAGGCTGTCTAGTTCGAGGCATGTTGTTGCTGCTTTTGTCGGTTGTAGTGTCCGTTAGTTACGACCAGCTTAGGTAATGTTATGTTTTGAGAATGAAGTTGATTATGATTTATGTGAGAAAATATATGAGGCAGTATAGTTGGAGGACTTATATACATTATGTATTTAAGTGTGATTTGATTACGTGGTTGTGGTTATGAGGTTAAAAGGAAAAAGAAAAAATTTATCACTGTATTTTGAAGAGATAAACGTTGAAAAAACATTATTTTCTGAAAGCAACCAGCAAATTAAGTTTTATTTCCCCAAACGGGTAGCCATATGATGACCCGAGTTTAGGGTGTCACAGTATCGTGGAAGATGTTTTGGTTAAAGTCGGCAAATTTGTTTTCCCTGCAGACTTTGTTGTTTTGGACATGGAAGAAGATGAGGAGGTCCCAATTATTTTGGGAAGACCTTTTTTAGCAACAGGGAAGACGATAATTGATGTCCAACAAGGGAAGTTGACTTTACGTTTTGGTGATGAAGAAGTTATTTTTAAAGTCTTTAATTCTATTAAAAAACCTTCTTCTTTTGCTTCCTGTAATTTTATTCAGGATGTTGATGTCACTGATGTGGTTGTTTCTAGCAATTTTCAGGATCTAAGGATAGAGGATGCTTTGGAGAAAATTCTTACTATAGAGGATCGTGATATATTGGTGGGCAATGAAGATGAAGAGATTTTGATATATCTTGGAGCGCATCAATTGCAAGGAAAATGGAGAGATTGCCGGTTTGAGGAGTTGGAAAAGGGCAATGCTCCAAAGCCCAAGCCTTCGATTGAAGAAGCCCCCGAGCTTGAATTAAAACCTCTCCCCTCAAATCTTAAATATGCATCTTTGCAACCTCCTTCTTCTTTGCCAGTGATTATCTCCGCTGCTTTGACAGGTACCATGGAGGAACAGCTCATGAGAGTTTTGAGGGATAACATGGAAGCTTTTGGGTGGACAATTCATGACATTAAGGGTATTAGTCTCACCATTTGCACTCATAGGATTTATATGGAGGATGATTATGAGCCTCGAGCACTACCACAACGCCGCCTCAACCCGAACATGAAGGAGGTGGTTAAAAAGGAAGTGATCAAACTTCTTGATGCAGGTATTATCTATCCTATTTCTGACAGTAAATGGGTAAGTCATGTTCAATGTGTTCCTAAAATGGGAGGTACCACTGTCATGGAAAATGATAATAATGAACTCATAGCGATAAGGAAAACAATAGGGTGGCGCATGTGCATTGATTATAGAAAATTAAATGAAGCCACTAGAAAAGATCATTTTCCTTTACCTTTTGTTGACCAGATGCTTGAAAAATTAGCAGGGCATGAATATTATTATTGTTTAGATGGGTACTCTGGTTATATGCAAATACCAATGGTTTTACAAGATCAAGAGAAAACAACTTTTACTTGCCCATATGGTACTTTTGCACATAAAAGGATGCCATTTGGTTTATGCAATGCCCCTGCCACTTTCCAAAGATGCATGATGGCAATTTTTTCTGATTTAATTGAGGAATGCATCAAATTTTTCATGGATGATTTTTCTGTCTTCGGTTCCTTATTTGATAATTGTTTGCATAATTTAAATCTGGTGTTGAAAAGATGCAGGGACACTAATTTGGTGCTAAATTGGGAAAAGTGTCAATTCATGGTGCAAGAGTGTATTATTTTGGGGCACAAGGTATCCACCAAAGGTATTGAGGTAGACCCTGCCAAGGTAGAGGTGATTGTAAAATTACCTCCACCGAATTCTGTGAAGGCAGTGCGTAGTTTTTGGGGACATGAAGGTTTTTACAGGAGATTTGTTAAAGATTTTTCTAAAATTGCTAAGCGCATGACAGACCTTTTGGTTAAAGATGCCAGTTTTGATTTTTCTGATTTGTGCTTAAAGGCATTTAAATTACTAAAAGAAAAATTAGTTAGTGCCCCAGTTGTTGTGGCCCCTGATTAGACTCTTCCTTTTGAGTTAATGTGTGATGCCAATGATATTGTTGTGGGGGCAGTTCTGGGTCAAAGGAAAGATAAGGCATTTCATACTATATACTATGCTATCCGCACTCTAGATGATGCTCAAAAGAATTACACTACCACAGAAAAAGAGTTACTAGCAGTAGTATTTGCTTTTGACAAATTTCGTCACTATCTTGTCCTTTCAAAGGTTGTTGTCTATACTGACCATTCTGCTATTAAGCATTTACTTGAAAAACAAGATGCGAAGCCTCGGTTGATTAGATGGATTCTTTTGCTCCAAGAATTTGACTTGGAAATTAGAGATAAAAAGGGTACGGAGAACCTTGTGGCAGATCACCTGTCATGTCTTGACCAGAGTGCGATGCAACCTTTAGATGATGGGGTGATCAAGGAAGTGTTTCCTGATGAGCGTTTCTAGGCTATTTCCACTGCTCCATGGTATGCAGACATTATTAATTATCTCGCTGGTGAAGAGCGATTGCTCCAACTTAATGAATTGGATGAGCTACGTCTTGAAGCTTATGAAAATGCCAAGTTGTATAAGGAGCGAACAAAAAAATGGCATGATAAGCGCATTCAGCAGCGTGAGTTTCATATTGGTGAAAAAGTTTTAATTTATAACTCACGTTTACATCTTTTCCAGGAAAATTGCGCTCACGTTGGTATGGACCTTACACCGTGACATAAGTTTTTCCATCTGGTGTGCTTGAGGTTTCTAAGGATGATGGTAGCACTTTCAAGATCAATGGACAACGTGCTAAACATTATGAGGAGGGTGTTCTTCATATGAAATATGTTACCCGCCTTCAGGATTGACTGCCTCTATACTGACCGTCAGGCTCAAGACGTTAAACAAGCGCTACACAGGAGGCAACCTGTGTTTCTAAACCTTTTTATCCTTTTTATTTTATTTTATTTTGTTATCTTAGGACTTAAGTGTAGGTGGGGAGGATTTTCTTTTCTTACTTTGTGTTTATTTCTCTTTGCTTTCAAAAAAAAAAAACCCTATTTTTCTTCTCTACCTTATCTCCCCATCTCTCTTTTTCGTCTCTTTCTGCCTAAAATCCGCTACTTACACTTGTTCCCTGCTCATTTCATCACTGCCGCACGCACCTCCCCAAAGGCCACAGCCGCACGCACCTCCGCAAAGGCCATCGCCGCACGCACCTCCGTTTGGCCATCACCACCGTGGGCCGCTGTGGTATTCCGACCAGCACGTCACCTCGTTCCAGTTCTGTCTTCTCCTCTGTTCACTCAGGCCACCACGACGCAGCGGCTCCTTTCATTATCCCTGTTACGCGCGATTCTCCTCCACGCATCCATGTTCCACCACACGCCCATCTCTGCTGCGGCTATACGCTGCCCCATCTCTCATTGGGTTTCTTGATTTGGGGTTTGGGGCACCATTGGGGTTAAGGTTGTTAGTGTTATACTATATTCATCCCCTTTTCCAGGAACTATGCCGCCCAAGCGTCAACGCCCTACTGATAGGGCCAGTACTTCTCGAGTTGCTCTTCCTGATGTCTTTGTCGCCCACACGCTGGTATTTGAATCTTCTGTGCATCAGGAGCGATTTGAAATACTTCAGAAGTTCCATCTTGTCCCATCCAAATGTCTCGATGCTCAAACCATTGATGACTTTGGTGTCCTTAGGCAGATGGAGGGTTATTTATGTAGTGCCGGATGGGAGCATCTAGCTGCCATTCACTGTGATGCTTATCGAGAGCCCACTCTCGAATTTTGGGTGACATTGAACTTTGATTGCTCGGTGCAAAGCCCGGAGGAGCCTGCTACCATAGGATTCCGTCTTAATCGACACAACTTTTTCATGTCGCTGACTGAGTTTAATATTCACATGGGCTTTGAGACATCTGCTTCTGTGCAGACCCCAGTCTACCAGGGGCCCCTATTTTCTCCTCCGCCTGATTTCTTTGATGCCATCTTTTGGACAGAGATTAGCCGGCCAGGACAACCTTATAATCCTAGTCAGAGTAAGGCCTCTATGCTTTGTGACCCCGTGCTCCGATGGTTGCATCGATTCATATCTCATGGCATTAATGGTCGTTCTCAGAGCACGGCCGTTGTGACTAAGATGGACCTGTTCTTTCTATGGTGCTTAGTGCATGGCAACCGCTGCAACCTGGGATACTTATTCTTGCAGCATCTGAGGAAACATGAGAAACCCAAGGGTAGGGACCAACAACGGTATTTTACCTTGGGTTCCTACATTACACATCTGGCTCGTAACCTTGCTGCCTTACACCCGGATGTCACACATGCAATCCCCATGGAGCCTATTGATCGAGACTTGTTACTTCGTATGGGTGTTGTTCATCAGGTTCGACCCGGGCATTTTGCATTACTTAGAGCTGCTCCAGTTGACCCTCAGGAGGCCGATGTAAATGATGGTGATGATGATGATGTTCCTGCACCGCCTCCTCCTACTATGGACGATATTGTGGCTCACGTAGATCGTATGGAGGTAGATATTCATCGACGACTTGATCAGCTCTTCCAGTTGATTGAAGCTCGCTTACCGCCTCTTCCACTTCAGTGACTGTACTTCTCTCCTTCATCCTTTGATGACTTTCACCATGTGCCGAATCACTTTAGGGAAGTTTCACTCTTCTTTCTCTTTTGGTGGTGGTTTTATTTTTGCTATCTTGACATTGAGGACAATGTTGGGTTTATGTGTAGGTGGTGGGGTACCGATTAATTACCCCATTTTTTTTTGAAAATGTGAAGAACTACACTTGAGTATTGTGAATAATTAGGCAAGATGTGACTTTGAATTTTTGGAATTAATGTTAGGCAGATGGAGATATTTTTCGAAGGGCATCTTCATAGTGTGATTTTACATGATGTTTGTTGTACACTTTTGCATGCATATTTCATATAGATTAGGCATTATTTAGTTGATTTTGTTAGATTTTCCCTTGGAACGGGTGAAGGTGGTTTTGTGTGTTGTTTTGCAGGAATTACTGAGAAATTTGGTTAACTTAGAGCCAAGGGAATGAAGAAACAGTGGAGAATGAAATTCTGGGAATGCTCGCCCTGCGAGAGGTTACTCGCCACGCCACTGCAGACAGCCAGAAACAGCAGAATGTCATCCTTTCTGGTTCGCCCTGCGAATCACACCTCGCCTCGCGACCCTGAAAGATGACTGTGCCAGGAAAATGCAACCTGTTCTGTGTCGCCTCGCGAACAGTGTCTCGCCTCGCGAGAGTTCCAATCACTGAAGACCAGAAGTTTAATATTCGCCTCGCGAGATACATCTCGCCCCGCGAGTGTGCGAAAATCAGAATCCCTGTTATAAGTTGTTTAAGGCAGAATTGGAAGGGACACCTTGGAGACATTGGAGGCTACGAGTTTGGAAAGCCAAAAGGCTCTTGGAACCAGAGGCAGCTTCTGAAGGATTACCCCCATGGAATCCCTTCTCTCCTTCTTCCATGTTTCTTTGGTTGTGGACATTATTATGAGTAGCTAAACCTCCATTGTTGGGGTTAGGGTAGCTATTTCTGAACTCTCATGTATTTGATTTAGACTTGCAATACAGTTTCTGCTTTGTTATTGAGTGATTGATTTCTGTACTTAATGCTTGTTGTGGCTAGCACCCCCATGACTTGATCTGTGTTTTGATATGCAATTGGAAAATTCGTGTTAAAACCGGAACTGAAATTAATCACCTAGTAAGCCTTGTATCTAGGAATGGAACTGGGTTTATTAGAAATCACATGATCCCTAATCTTAATGCAAATTCACTAATCTAGGCCACCTAAGGAATTAGGGTCTATTAGTGGGTTTAGGCTCTTGTCATCCGAGGGATCGGGACTTGAGTAATTTAGTGGATTGATTGTCATAATTGAAGTAGAAACTGTTTGTTAGTTGTTTCATTGCATGAGGATGAAGATTAGTGAACCTAATCCCAACAGCTTTTATCATATTTGAAAACCTTCTTTTATTGCTTTCCAAGTATTTGAGAAAATTACAAAAAGAGTTTGTCTTTCTTATTTTGTTAATCTTAACTTTTGTTAGCATAGAACTCTCTTCAATCCATGAATCGCTTAGATAGTAGTTGAATTGGTACGTGCTAGTACTTGTTGCAATCCTCGTGGGAACGATAAAACGGTCTCACCACCGTATTACTTGCACGACTGGGTATACTTGCCCAGATTCGTCAACAAGTTTTTGGCGCCGTTGCCGGGGACTGTATTTCAATATTAGCATATCCATTTTGGGTACTAATTTGAGAACAAAATTTTTCTGTTTTAAAATTTTTCTTTTCTGTTATAAACTGTGTGCTGTCATTTTTCTAGTGTGTTTGCTGATGTGTGCTAACCTTTACTACTAACAATCTTGTTTGCTAGACTGTTTGTGTATGCGAGGTACTATTCCAGCTGACCAACTCCTATACGATCTAGAAATTGAAAGAACAGCTAGGAAGAATAGGAAGCAAGCAAGACAGCAGAATTTGTTAAGACAACAAGGGGAAGAACAAGAGACTTCCAGCTCTCAGGTTACTCAAGAAGAACTCAAGATGACAGGGAATGGTGAAGCTACTCCACCACCACGGAGGACACTTGGTGATTATGCCAATACAAATTTCAACCGGCATGTCACTAGTATAGTGAGACCTCCGGTGAACTCCAATAATTTTGAACTCAAGCCAAATCTCATCAACATGGTTTCACAAAATCAATTTGCTGGGTTGGAGAAGGAAGATCCTAACAGTCATATTTCCACTTTCCTGGAGTTGTGCGATACAGTGAAGATAAATGGTGCCTCTGATGATGCAATTCGTCTGAGATTGTTCCCTTTTTCTTTAAGAGATAGAGCCAAGTCTTGGCTCCAATCACAACCAAGGGGGAGCTTCACTACATGGGACAACTTAGAGGCAAAATTTCTGGCAAGATTCTTCCCCACCTCAAGATTTGTAAAGGCAAGGGGTGACATCATGAGCTTTGCCCAACAAGAAGGTGAGACGTTGCATGACGCCTGGGAAAGGTTCAAGGAATTGCTTCGGAGATGCCCAAATCATGGTTTTGATGATCTTACTCAGATGCAAACATTCCAGAATGGATTGAGGCCATCAACCAGGTACATGTTGGATGCCTCACTGGAGGTTCAATGAATACAAAGACAGCAGAGGAAGCCCTGACTTTGATAGAAGCAATGGCCTCTAATGATTACTTGATGCATCATGATCGGGGTCCCACACAAAGAAGGGGAGTGTTGGAGCTAGATTCACAAACTGCATTGTTGGCTCAGAACAGGATCATGACACAACAATTGGAGTCTCTTACCAAGCAACTAGCTCAACTCCCACAACAACTCCAAACTGTTCAAGGGACGACCATGCCACACCAACAGGTACTGAGATGTGATTTTTGTGGAGGTGATCATGAGAATGGAAGATGTGAGGCACCACCTAGTTCCCATGAAGAAGCCAATTATATGGGGAACTATGGGCGACAAGGCAACAACCAAGGGTGGAGGAATTAACCAAATTTTGGTTGGAATCCAGATGCCGGGCAAACAAGCAAGCCTCCTCCTACACAACCGCCTCAAGACCGGGTTTCTATCTTGGAGAACACACTTAATCAGTTCACGCAGTTGACCATGGCAAACCAGAAAAATATAGATGCTTCTATAAAAAATTTGGAGGTTCAAGTTGGCCAAATTGCAAAGCACCTAGCGGAGCAAACTAGCAGCGGTTTTTCTGGTAACACTCAAACTAATCCGAAGGAGCATTGCAATGATATTGTTTTGAGGAGTGGTAAAAGTCTTGAGAATGTGGGCGGTGAACCTTTGGCGAAGAATCAGAGAATTGATGGAAAAACATAATTGAATGCTGAGGAAAAAGAAGAAAAAGGTAAAGATGTTATAGTTGAGGAAGAAGAAAAAGGTCAGTGAACAAGACAAGAGGGAGAAGCTAGTAGATGAGAATTCAATTTTGAGGAGAACTAAGAGTCAGATTTTGAAGGATGGAGACAAACCTCAAGTGATCCCCTATTATGTGAAGTTGCCCTATCCTCATTTGAGCAAGAAAAAGGAGAAAGAAGAACAGTTTGCCAAGTTCCTTGATATTTTCAAGAGGCTACAGATCAACATCCCTTTTGCTGAAGCACTGGAACAAATGCCCAATTATGGAAAATTCATGAAGGAACTGCTCACGAAGAAAAGAAAGTTTAAAGAAGGCGAAACTGTTGCCTTAACTGAAGAGTGCAGTGCGATACTGCAAAGGAAGCTACCTCCGAAGCTGAAAGATCCTGGGAGTTTTACAATCCCTTGCACTATTGGGAATGTTTCTATCAAGAAGGCCTTATGTGACTTGGGAGCGAGTATCAATTTGATGTCGCTCTCCATTTTGAACAAGCTTGGAGGAGGAGAGGTGAAACCAACCAGGATGGCATTACAGTTAGCTAACAGATCAATCAAGCATCCTTATGGTATCTTGGAAGATGTTCTGGTAAAGGTGGATAAGTTTATCTTCCCAGCGGACTTTGTGGTTTTAGACATGGAGGAGGATGCAGAAGTTCCGCTCATACTGGGGAGACCTTTTCTAGCAACTGGGCGAGCTTTGATAGATGTAGAAAAAGTCCAGCTGCAATTCAGAGTGCAAGATGAAACAGTCACTTTCAATGTATTGGAAGCTATGCATCGCACGAGCGATGAAGAGGAGTGTTTCCGCATGGACATTGTGGATACAGTAGCTAAGGAAGTCGTTGCACATCAGCACCACCCCTCTACTCCTGAGAAGAAGGAAAAGCACAACATGAAAGCAACTCTGAAGCTCTGCAAGACAAATGATGTATCAGTTGGTGATGAAGTTGGATCTGCTCATCTTGTGAAAACAGAACCTCCGCCGGGAAGGAGTAAGAAAAAGGGCAAGAGGCCCATAGTGAAAGGGGCAAAAAGGAAGCACAAATGTTGGCTCTATAAGCAAAATCAACTCTTTAAAGGAGTTCCATGGAAGAAAAGTGCTCTTGCACTTCTATGCCCAGCAGACCCCGGTTAATTGAAAGAAGCCCGTCAAGCTAGTGACGTTAAAGAAGCGCTTATTGGGAGGCAACCCAACTTTTCTTAACTCTTCTCTTTAGTTGTTTTCATTTTCTTAATAATTTTGTTTTTGATTTTAACCTCTTGAATAATTTGAGAAGCTCAAGAGGAAAAATAATAAATTGAGAATTGTCAAGTGCTTGCAGGGTAATAAGGAAGGAGGGAAGAGCAAGAAGATAAGAAAAAGCAAAGTCAACACCCGCTACCGCCTCGGTAAGCCGTTCCAATTCTTCTCCTCTCTCCAACTTGATTGTTTACATTGGGGACAATGTAAATTCTTAAGCTTGGGGTGATTAAAGAGGTATTTTGCATTTGCATTTTTCATGTTGCATTCATATATTCTTGCATGATAGCTTTGCATGTTCACATTATTAGATTGCCCCTTGCCTGAATTTTGCATCCAATGGTGAAAACTAAGTGCCAAATAACTTGAGATAGTGAATTCTTGAACCCAATTTTTTTATTCTTGTGATAAGGCTGCAAATGAAAATGTTTGAGATAAACTTGGATGGTTGATAATTAGCATATGGTTCTGTAGATTTGGTTTCTCATTGATGTCTGAACTACTAAAATGTGAGATTTTGAACCAAAGGGGTACTCACAAAATTTTACCCCATTCTTTGTGTTAGAGTGGTTATTCCTCTTGGTTTGTTTTCTCTAGAGCTTGACTTGAAACCATTTCAAAGCTTAAAAATCTTTGAAAACATTTTTTGAAAATGATTGAGACAATAGGTATTTTTCTGGCCTTATGAGCTTTGAATGATGAAATGCTACCCCTTAGTTGCCCAATTTTGAGCCTACATGAATAAAATGCTTTTCTTGGTACCCTGAAATGTTTTGTTAAATGATGTTTGATAAGGGACCTTCTAAAGTATTACAAAAAGGGTGAAAAAGGTAGTTGAAGGTTTGGGAAAAGAAAAAAAAAATAATTCTCTTGAGTTGAAAAAAAATCTCCCCTTCTCCAAATAAAAGAAAAAGAAAAAGAGAAAAAGAAAAATAAAATAGAGAAGGGGATGACAAAAAGAAAAATGAGAAATGAAAAGAAAAAGAAAAGAAAAGAAAGGTGGAAAAATAAATCAAAACCCAAAAGGTATTTTAGAAGGTCATGTTTGCAATGGTTGATATTTTGTTAGCCTTTTGAAATGTCATTTTATTGATTTCCCCACCTAACGATTAATCCCATGGCCACGTTACAACCCAAGTAAAAGACCTCTTGATTCTAAATTGTTTTCATTAATAAAGTAGAGATGTGGTTGATAGTCAAGCCTATGGTAGGATTCATTCCTTGAGGAAAATTGAGTGAAATGTCTTATCCCCTAAACACTTGAGTGAGGGAGAAAAGAGAGCCAAGCAAATGAACAAGCTTGGGGTGAGCTTCAGGTGAGCAAGAGTGCCCAAATCAGTGAGAACAAGAGTCTAAGGAACCTAAGCCTCTAATTGGACTTGAATTGATTGTCTCTTGCTGAATTGTTTGATTTGCCTATTACTTGGATCATTTACTCGGGATCTTAATTCACTATCCATGTTCTATTTATTCTACTGGCCTTGGTGATTGCTTGAGGACAAGCAATTGAATAAGCTTGGGGTGATTTGATAGTGTGATTTTACATGATGTTTGCTGTACACTTTTGCATGCATATTTCATATAGATTAGGCATTATTTAGTTGATTTTGTTAGATTTTCCCTTGGAACGGGTGAAGGTGGTTTTGTGTGTTGTTTTGCAGGAATTACTGAGAAATTTGGTTAACTTAGAGCCAAGGGAATGAAGAAACAGTGGAGAATGAAATTCTGGGAATGCTCGCCCTGCGAGAGGCTACTCGCCACGCCACTGCAGACAGCCAGAAACAGCAGAATGTCATCCTTTCTGGTTCGCCCTGTGAATCACACCTCGCCTCGCGACCCTGAAAGATGACTGTGCCAGGAAAATGCAACATGTTCTGTGTCGCCTCGCGAACAGTGTCTCGCCTCGCGAGAGTTCCAATCACTGAAGACCAGAAGTTTAATATTCGCCTCGCGAGATACATCTCGCCCCGCGAGTGTGCGAAAATCAGAATCCCTGTTATAAGTTGTTTAAGGCAGAATTGGAAGGGACACCTTGGAGACATTGGAGGCTACGAGTTTGGAAAGCCAAAAGGCTCTTGGAACCAGAGGCAGCTTCTGAAGGATTACCCCCATGGAATCCCTTCTCTCCTTCTTCCATGTTTCTTAGGTTGTGGACAATATTATGAGTAGCTAAACCTCCATTGTTGGGGTTAGGGTAGCTATTTCTGAACTCTCATGTATTTGATTTAGACTTGCAATACAGTTTCTGCTTTGTTATTGAGTGATTGATTTCTGTACTTAATGCTTGTTGTGGCTAGCACCCCCATGACTTGATCTGTGTTTTGATATGCAATTGGAAAATTCGTGTTAAAACCGGAACTGAAATTAATCACCTAGTAAGCCTTGTATCTAGGAATGGAACTGGGTTTATTAGAAATCGCATGATCCCTAATCTTAATGCAAATTCACTAATCTAGGCCACCTAAGGAATTAGGGTCTATTAGTGGGTTTAGGCTCTTGTCATCCGAGGGATCGGGACTTGAGTAATTTAGTGGATTGATTGTCATAATTGAAGTAGAAACTGTTTGTTAGTTGTTTCATTGCATGAGGATGAAGATTAGTGAACCTAATCCCAACAGCTTTTATCATATTTGAAAACCTTCTTTTATTGCTTTCCAAGTATTTGAGAAAATTACAAAAAGAGTTTGTCTTTCTTATTTTGTTAATCTTAACTTTTGTTAGCATAGAACTCTCTTCAATCCATGAATCGCTTAGATAGTAGTTGAATTGGTACGTGCTAGTACTTGTTGCAGTCCTCGTGGGAACGATAAAACGGTCTCACCACCGTATTACTTGCACGACTGGGTATACTTGCCCAGATTCGTCAACACACCTCATTGCTTATGAGATATTGTTTTTCCAAGCGATCTTTTTCTAGTTTGATATGACATGATGTGATCCTAGTTGAAAATTAGCCCGTTTGCTTGAATTTACTTTTCTTCTCAACTTAGCCCCAGAAAGTGAGTTTTGAGCCAAATTGATTGGATTTTCATTTTGAATCCAATTTTCTTTTGGGAGTGATACTTCTCTAGGTTTTTGTGTTCTAGAACTTGCTTTGATATCTTTTTGAGACTTCAATAATTCACATGCATGCTTGAAGGTGATTAAGGCAATTAGGATTTATTTTTCTTGACCTCCTGAGTTGCGTTAACAAAATTATTCCCTTAGTTTCCCCATTTGAGCTTGATATGAAATTTGCTTGCTTACCCCTTTTTTAGAATTTCAGGTTGAATGTATTTGATTATTTTGATTATTATTGACATTGGGTGAAGCATGTAAATGGGTTGATAAAAGGTCATTGAAGGTTATTTGTGTGTTGATGGATAGAAAAGCAGAAAGCAAAAAAAAAAATGACAAAAATAAAAAGAAAAAAGAAAGAAAAAAAATCAATCCATATGGATTCAAAAAAAAATATGATAAAAGGGAGATTTTTGGTGAAGTATAACGGAAATAAGGTTGGAAGTGAAAGATTATTACGTGCTTGTGCATTGAGTTTCACTTGTTTTCTTTTCAACCTGATTTTACTATGTTGTGACTTATCCTAATTATCTTCATCCTTTTTATCCTACCTATTATTGTTCCCCCGTAGCCCTGTTACAACCATTGCAAGTCCTTTTGATTCATCTTGTGCATGTGAATAAGAAAGTGGAGATGAGATTGACAATCAAGCCTATGGTAACGCATCTTCCTAGAAGAAGTTTGGAGTGATCTCTTTGTCCTTAATCAGTTGAGTGATGGAAAGTTGAGTGACTTTTTTGTTGATTAGGAAGTGATGCTAGTTAAACTCAAGCTTCTAATTGCACTAGGTGCTGATTGCTCATATTTGACTGATTTTGATCCTTGGCTTGACTGAATTCATTTGTTATGAAAGCCCTTTGATTTATGTCTTTGGAAGCTGAAGTTAATCTCGAGTTTAATGCTATTTCTTTGCTTGAGGACAAGCAAAACTCAAGTGTAGGTGGTTTGATAACATGATTTTATACAGCTTAAAACCATGTCCTCATTGCAATTATTCATTGATTTTTGGCTATTAAAGGGATGTATTCTCATAAATTGTTATTACTTTTGCAGATTATTGAGAGTGAACTAAGTTGGAGCAAAAGTGGAGCAAAAAGTTATATTTTTGGAGCATAAAAAATGGCTGAATTAAGAGTTGGGGCATGAGACACAGCTGTGTGTCTTGATAGACATAGCTGTGTCTCCAAAAAGTGGACATTTCTCTCTCATGGAGTTCGACATAGCTGTGTCTCCATATAGACACAGCTGTGTCTAATTGTCGCATGCGCTGTTCATCCGAGAGACACAGCTGTGTCTCCTAATAGACACAGTTGTGTCTAGTCCCTGGAGCGTGGTTTTGCCAAGAGACACAGTTGTGTCCCCTAATAGACACAGCTGTGTCTATTCTGTCTGTTAGAGAAAATACCAGTTTCACCCTTTGTTAAGTTTTAAATAGTTTTTAGAAACCTCTTTTAGGGATCTTTTTGGAGAGGGGGTGACGGAAAAACACTGTTCTTGGGGGGTTTAGCTATTGTGAGTGTTCTTCCACACCTTGGGAGCCGATTCAAGAGCAAGGCAAGGCGCTTGAAGAATCAGAGTGGAGATTACTACTGTAAAAGGGGTTCTTTTTCCTTGTTTCTTCATGTACCTTTATTTGGATTTGGTTCTCTTTTATTCTATGGATCGCTAAATACCATTACTAGGGTCATGGTGGATCTTGCTACTTGAAACTCTTTTCCTAATTTAATATGATTTCATGATTTTGCTTTCATATAGATTATTCTATTGCTTTAATTCATGTTAAGTTTTGATCACTCTTGGCGTGTTTGAGTTGATTGATTGATCAGCGGCCGTACCGTAATTAATTGACAGACATATAGAATAATCGATGGTAGGATTATTACATGATCAAACTTTAATCCTAGTATTTAAATCAGGTTAATCAATTAGATTAATAATCCTCTCCGTGCTTTATGCTTTCTCAGTATTTGAATTTCTTACATGACCAAATAGGAAATTAATTCGGGGAAAAGATTATTAATAGCGAATGACCAAACGTATTAATAGAATTCATTGAGGGATTGATATATGTTGCTTAATTAAAAAATCATAAAGAATTGGGAATTGGGAATTAAAAGTGCAAGTGAAACCTTGACCCTAGGCTTTCTCATAATTGAATCCTCCTTTCTGTATATTTGTGTTCTTGCTTGCGAACTCTTGTCTTTGTTGTTCCTTTCTAAAAATTCATCATTTCACCAATTTGATTTGTCTAAATTACATAAGAATTTCTATCATTTGGTAATTATTAATTAATCCCCGTGGGTACGATATCTGGAACTCAAATTCCTTTATTACTATTACGACAGGGTGCACTTGTCCTACGTGTGTTCTGCACATATCAAACCACTAAAATTCTTGCTGTTCTTCTTCCTCCTTCTCCTTATTTTTGTCGCGTTTGGATTGTTAGTTTTGTTTTTAGTGTTGCATTCTGTTTCTGCAGCATTCTTGGTACTGTGTGTGTGTGTTCTTTATTTGTAGTAAAGCTTTCTCTACAATTGGCGCCGTCTGTGGGAAAGAAATCAAGAACCCGAGAAAGCAAGCAACCATGGGAGCAACTAAGTTCGATATAGAGAAGTTCACAAGCTCAAATGATTTCGGGCTATGGAGAATAAAGATGCAAGCAATCTTGGTGCATCAAGGTCTAGCAGATGCATTGAAGGATGAGGCTGCTCTACCCAGAACTATGTCTGAAAAGGAAAAACAAGATCTGGTAGAAAATGCTAGAAGCACAGTAATCTTGTGCCTTGGAGACAAAGCACTCAGAGAGATAGCTCGATAAAAAACTGCTGCAACAATGTGGCTCAAACTAGAGTCATTGTATATGACTAAATCAGTGGCAAATCGGCTCTTCTTGAAGCAACAATTGTACTCCTTCAAAATGACCAAGGATCGACCACTCAGTGATCAGATTGCAGACTTTAACAGGACCTTGGATGATCTTGAAAACATTGATGTGAAGTTAGATGATGAAGACAAGGCACTAATCTTACTCAGTGCCTTGCCTAATTCATATGAACATTTTAAAGATGCTGTACTCTTTGGTAGAGATCAAACAATCTCTCTGGAAGAAGTTCAATCAGCCATCCAGACAAAAGGAACTTCAGAAAAGACAAGAATCCAAGAATGGCAACAATGCAGAAGGGCTTACTGTTGTGAGGGCCAGACCAGAAAACAGAAACTACAAGGGAAACAATCACAGGTCTAAGTCCAAGAACAAGTCACAAAGCAAGTATAAATGTTTTCATTGTCACAAGAAAGGACACTTCAAGAAGAACTGTCCAGAAAGAAGGAATAAAGATGTAAAGAATTCTCAAGAACCAGGTGGAGCTGCTATAGTATTTGATGGATATAACTCAGCAGAGGCCTTGGTAGTCTCAAATACTGAAATAGAGAAGGATTGGGTTATGGACTCTGGCTGTACTTACCATATGTGTCCAAGAAAGGACTACTTTGAAACCATAGACATGAAAGAAGGTGGAGCTGTGCTATTAGGCAACAACAAGCCTTGTAAAGTGCATGGTATGGGCTCAGTCAGATTGAAGATGTTCAATGGCCAAGAGACTCTACTTCAGGGAGTAAGGTATGTACCAGAACTCAAAAGAAACCTCATATCCATAAGCATGTTTGATAGCTTAGGTTATTCGACCACTATTGAACATGGAAGTCTGAAAATAACTAGTGGAAACCTGATAATTGCTAAAGGAATTAAAAGAAATGGTCTGTATATACTTGATGGATGTACTATAATTGCTCAAGCTGCTGTAGCAAGTCAAAACCTAGTAGATAAAACCAAATTATGGCACATGAGGCTAGGTCATGTAAGTGAAAAGGGCTTGACTGAACTAGCTAAGCAAAACCTATTAAATGGTGATAAAATAGACAAACTTGATTTCTGTGATCAGTGCATATTAGGAAAATCTCAAAGAGTTAAGTTTGGCATAGGGCTGCATACAACACATAGACCTTTTGAATATGCACATTCAGATCTTTGGGGTCCTTCAAGGACCATGTCTCATGGTGGTGGGTTCTATTTCCTTACCATCATTGATGATTACTCTAGGAGAGTATGGCTTTATGTTTTGAAAAATAAAAGTGATACTTTTGGAAAATTTAAAGAATGCCATACTCTCATAGAAAATCAAATGGGATCAAATCTGAAACATTTGAGAACTGACAATGGTCTAGAGTTTGTGTCAGAACCGTTTAATAAGTTTTGCAGGGATCATGGAATTCAAAAGCATAGGACTGTTGCAGGAACTCCTCAACAGAATGGTTTGGCAGAAAGGATGAACAGAACAATCCTTGAAAGAGTAAGATGCATGTTGATAAGTTCTGGAATGCCATAAAGCTTCTGGGGTGAAGCTGCCACTACTGCAGCATACTTGATCAATAGGTGTCCATCCTCTTCAATAGGCTTTAAAACACCTATGGAGTTGTGGAATGGGAAACCTGCAGATTACTCAACTTTGAGAATATTTGGTTCTCTTGCATTTGCTCATATCAAGCAAGATAAACTTGGAGCTCGTGCCATCAGATGTGCATTCATAGGCTATCCTACTGGAATTAAAGGATATAAGCTATGGAGAATGGAACCTGGTGAACCAAAATGCCTAATTAGTAGGGATGTTGTTTTTGATGAAACCTGAATGGCCATGATGACTAAAGATCAAGAAGGAACAGGCAGCAAAGCAAGCATTTTAGATAATGCTCAGGTTGAGGTGGAGTTACCCCTCCACCAAGGCACTGCAAACAGAATGCAACCTGAGGATGCAGCTAAACATCAGCAACCAGAACCAATTCCAAATGATTACAACTTGGTTAGAGATAGAGCCAGAAGAATCATAGCACCACCAAGGAGGTTTGGATATGCAGATCTCATCTATTATGCTCTAAATGTTGCTGATGAAATACAGGACAGTGAACCTAGCAATTTCAGAGAAGCACTAGCAAGCAAAGACAGTAATAACTAGATGGCAGCAATGATTGAAGAGATGAATTCTCTTGAAAAGAATAGAACCTGGGAGCTGGTTACTCTAACAAAGAATCAAAGAGTGGTAGGCTGCAAATGGATCTATAAGAGGAAAGAAGGTATTCTTGGAGTTGAACAAGTCAGATTCAAAGCAAGGCTTGTAGCCAAGGGATTCACCCAACTAGAAGGAGTTGATTTCAATGAAATCTTCTCACCTGTGGTCAAGCACTGCTCAATTAGGAGTATGCTGTCAATTGTCACACAGTATGATCTTGAATTACAGCAACTTGATGTCAAAACAACATTTCTCCATGGAGACCTTGATGAGACTATATATATGCAGTAACTAGAGGGTTTCTCCAAAGGCAATGACAAGGTTTGCTTGCTGAAAAAATCTCTATATGGCCTAAAACAAAGTCCAAGGCAATGGTACAAAAAATTCGATGACTTTATGATGAAGATGGTGTTTCATAGAAGTAGTTATGATAGTTGTGTATATATCATGAAAGAAAAGGAAAATGTAATTTTGTATTTGCTTTTGTATGTAGATGATATACGCATAGCTAGTTCATGTAAAAATGAGATAGAAAAACTTAAATCGGATCTCAACTCTGAATTTGAGATGAAGGAGCTTGGTGAAGCCAAGAGAATCCTAGGCATGAACATCAGTAGAGACAGATCCAAAGGAGATTTGTTCTTATCTCAGGAAACCTACTTGAAGAAAGTTGTTGAAAGGTTTAGGATGCATGAATCTAAACCTATCACAACTCCTCTGGGGCAGAATGACAAACTCTCATCACAACAAAGTCCTAGAACAGATGAAGAGAGGTCTAGAATAGCAACAGTACCATATGCTAGTGGATTTGGGAGCATAATGTATGGCATGGTGTGCAGCAGACCAGACTTAGCTGATGCTGTGAATGTTGTGAGTAGATTCATGGCAGATCCAGGACCAACTCATTGGGCAGCACTGAAATGGATTTTAAGGTACTTGAAGGGCACCTTATCTTTTGGACTGAAGTTCAAAAGGAAGCAGCAACATGAAGATGCAATCAAAGGCTTTGTAGACTCAGATTATGCAGGAAACATTGATACAAGGAAGTCCTTGTCTGGTTATGTTTTCACCTTATTTGGAACTGCAATCAACTGGAAATCAATTCTTCAATCAGTTGTGGCTTTGTCAAGAACTCAGGAAGAATATATTGCTCTCACTGAAGGCTTCAAAGAAGCAATATGGTTGAAAGGTATGCTAGGTGAACTTGGCATCACTCAAAACAGAATCACAGTTTTCTGTGATAGTCAAAGTGCAATTCATCTGTCAAAGCATCAAGTCTACCATGAGAAATCAAAACATATAGACGTGAGGCTTCATTTCATCCGGGATGTCATTGAAGCCAAGGAGATTCTGGTGGAAAAGATGGCATCGGAGGAAAACCCTGCAGATGCTTTTACAAAGTCACTTCCTCAGGCCAAGTTTAAACACTGCTTGGACCAGATTGGACTTTGTGAAAGGTAAAAGAGTTTTGAATGGGGGGGAGCAGCAGCTTGAAGACTGTGATGGAAGCTCTCTGATTTAAGAGACAAGGTGGAGAATTGTGAATGATGTGTCTCAGAAATCAGTTTCAATTAGTTAGGAAAGTTAGTTTGTTTAGTTGGTTGCTGGACATAACTAACTATAACAATTTTACAACTAACTTTGTTATCCTGTAAGCCTAATTGGAATTGGTTTCTACTGTCTATATAAACAGCCTCTCATTGCTGCTATAGAGAGCGCATTCATTCGGTGAGAATTCATAATTGTTGAGACTAGAGAGAAAAGGAAAGAAAGATCAAGGAAGTGTGAAAAATAGAGTGTGTGAGGCTTTGGGAAATTTCTGTAATGATCAGTACTGGGTAGATGCGACCAAAGGGATAAACACCTCTATTGTAAAGACTTGATCTTGGTTGATTTCATAGTGAAGAAGCTGCTCCTCCCCCCTCCGTGGACGTAGGTCACTATATATGGTTGAACCACTAAAATTCTTGGTGTTCTTCTTCCTGCTTCTCCTTATTTTTGCTGTGTTTGGATTGTTAGTTTTGTTTTTAGTGTTGCATTCTGTTTCTGCAGCATTCTTGGTACTGTGTGTGTGTTCTTTGTTTGCAGTAAAGATTTCTCTACACTACAAGACCAAAAACCATCTTCAACAACTATGCAATATCAAACTCATGGCATCTTCAGCTGCTGCTAAAAACTTGGTGAAGAACTCCATGCACAATTTCATACAATTAAACCAACTTTGTACAGTATCTCGGGTGAATTAAATTTGTATTGATCTTGTACCGATATTAATACTTCCATAACACTATTCTCACTGTAGGAATCCATGCTTCCTGGTCTTCTAAACTCTTGTGCTTGAACACAAGCAACTTTCAGAACCCGAGAAACTGCATTCAAGGTCTTAAAGGAAGCAATTGTTTTCTCACGGGAGTGCTGCCAAATGCTGTATTACTTCTGTTGTATTACTAGTGCTACTTGAGGCAGACAGTATTTCAGACTTCTCATTGTATGCAAATATTAGTCCAGCAGAATCATTTGAAGCTGATTCAAAATTAAAAGAAATTTTCTAAAAAGATAAGATCCCATATTCCCTCTTCATGAAAAATCTCAAGTGACATGGGAGAAGAACATAGAAGATTTCAAAATGCACTAAGAACTGTGCTCAGTAGAATTGTGACAAAGATCTTGCAGAAAATGGGAAGAAATGCAACATATAAAATTAGTTCAATACATTAAGGTCCTATTTCATAAGCATAGCAACGGAAATAATTCACATCATAATACTGCTCTTGGTTGATAATTAGAATTTTTAGAAAACATTGCAAAGAAAGACACTACAAGCCATTAAGAAATTCACCTTAAATAGCTTGGAAACTCATTCTGACTTGAGCAAGCTTTGACACAAGGAAATATTGTAAAACCTTGGATTCTTCATCGCTGAGAAAATACCCGGATTCGAGGAAATGAGAAGGAAACATTAAAATGGTTGGTACCGAAAATTGAAGAGGAATATACGTCTTCGAATTTGAAAAGCTCTGACGAGCACGGAAGGGATCCCTCACGAATTAGACGGCGGTGGTGACGACGCTCCCATCCGGCGGTGACACCCACACCTCCCACCTTTTCTCCGCCGCCGCCTTATCCATTGCTCTACAAATGTCACCAGAGACCTTCCTTCGACACTCCCATAGTGCGGCGACGGCGGCGACACCCACAACTCCCACCTCTTCTCTGCCACCACCATATCCATGGCAACACCCTTCCTTCCACGATCCCACCTGGCGCCAACCTTTCTCTTCTTACACTTTGACCACAAATCCAAACCCTTCATTCCACCAACGTCACCAGAGACCTTCCTTCAACGATCACATCCGACGGCGATGGTGCAACCACTACAACAATCATTCATTCACTGAATTTCAAGAAATTGATAAGAGACATCGGAGAGGATGGAGGGTTCCAAATGGGTGACGACTAACTGGGTAACGACTAACTGGGCGTTACAGCTCTGTCATGGTGATTGGGTGGAGCTGATGTGACAAAAAGATCTCCACCGCCGCCAAACCACCACCAAAATCCTACAATCCTGTCCTCCATCGCGAATCCCAATTTCTACGCCCCTGCGGTCAAGCTCAACAGGTACAGGTGAGTTGTTCTCGCAGAACAAAACTGTTCTGTTGGTAAAGGGACAGGTAGTGGGCTTGCTCAAGTTTTATTGGGAAAAAACTGTTCTCTTCATTTTGCTTCTAATCATTTCTTTGTTCTGGTAATTTGATATTTGTGTGTTGTGAGAGCTATCAAAGGTTTGGATTTTGTGCATCGGGGGACTGTATGGAATGGAGACTCAAATTATTTAGGGAAGGGGAAGAGGACACATTGTATCATCAATGTTATGTATGTATAAATGTACATTTGTGCTTAATTATTATAGTTTTATTATAGATTAATCAAATTAATCAAAGTCAATATAGTTTATAGGTTTATTATGGATTTAGTATTTCTTTTGGGATTGATTTTGATTACCAAGTTGTTGTTCCTTTTCTTTTTGCTCTTATCTCGCTCTTTATACCGGCTTGATTTTATTGATAAACTTTGACCTTCCAATATGCTGTTTATAATGCTTCAATCCCAGTTTCTTGATCTGTAGAAATCATTAAACTGATTGGAGTAAAATTTATAGGTCATGATATTCAAGTAGTGGTACGATTGCCAAGGATGTCATTGGAAATTATGTATTTGCCGAGCAGTGACTTTGGGACCTTACACAAAAGGATTGCAGGTCAGTGTAGAGCTTTTTAGTGTTTAGTGTTCTCATAGATCAACAAGTGGCAAATGTTTTACTTGAAATATTGAAAGAAATGGTGTTAGATATAAAATCATTCTTGAGCTGTAACCTAACAAAAAAAAAAAAGGAATGCTTAATTGTCAAATCTGAAATTTGCTTCTCATCTATTGTGCAATTCGGGTTCTTTGATATTTTCTCTTGGGGTTTTAAGTCTCATTGTTGCTAATGTTTTTGTGCACTTGAATCAAGGTTGTGTGCCTTCCCTACTCTATATCCCTATTGTGTCCATGTTGTCATCTATTTCAGGTAAGAACCCATCTCTCATGTGGGACAGATTAGTTTTCAACAAGATAAAGGCAAAAGATGAGTAGACTTTAACATAAGGAAAGTGGAGAAACAAGCAACAAAGTTGGAGAAGGATTTGATAATAAAAGAACTTTACACACTTGATGTGCTTGAAGAACTACGAGTTGCTAAAAGGTAGTTCACCTAATCCACCTATTTTATGCCCTGCTATGTTTAGTTAATATGAATTAAGGAGTTTACCAAGGTTTTTCATGAAGAACTATAGAAATATAATAATCAATTTTATAAAGACTTCTTTCATCTAGAGCATCTGTTACTTTGTCAAACTTAAATGTCAATATCTTCTTAATAGTGATATGAATAGTGAGATTAATATGCCATCAGAGTTGAGCAGCCACTTCTGATGGATCAAAGATTTAAAGCCTTAATATAGTATCATTCTTTATTTGCATTACAAGCTAGAGGCAACCTCAAACAGATTTGGAATATCTGGGATTCACATATGCTTATCATAAAAAAAACATGAAAGTAGTCCATAAAATTAGAACACTAGGCAGTACCACCCTCAACCTAGTAAAACCATCAACACAATTGATAAGTAATTGGCAAGTGCACCAAATCGTATCAAGTAATAATAATGAGAGTAGAGTATCGTCCCACGAGGATTGATATTCAAGTAACAACGATAACTAAGCAATCAATATTTGAACGAATAAAGCTCATATTTCCAACAAGTAACTGAAACGTTGAGTAAAGTGTTGTCACAAAGGTATTTGAATGAGATTTTCTTTTACCAAACAATCAATGAAATGGGAAAGATGAACAAGTAGGAAGAATCAAGTATTTAAGACGGTTAGGAATCGGAATCACCCAATCTTCACTTAATGTAGCTCATAGAACCCTACATTCAATTCAATTCATTCAATTGACATTCAAATCACTAATTTAGATTTACTCCCTAATTCCTTAGGTGATAATCCTTTGTTACTAATTATGAACCCTAATTCCTTAGGTGAATCAAAATTGGCACAAGCAGTAAGCACAAGACTTATAGGAAATGCATTGCAATGAAGTTCTATTCCTAGAATCAACCTCACAGTAGTAATCTATTCCAGTTCTAGCATGAACACACATTTTCCAATTATGCATTCATACATAAGATCAATTTCATGAATGGCCAGTTCAGGAAAAGCATTAAACATTGAAGAGATTACTCAATTTGAACGAATTTGAATTGAAATCGGAGTTAGAACAAACTTACATCAAGATTTGATTGAATTCATCCTATCCTAACCTAGGAAATTTAGAAACTCATAACTAAAGCTAAAATCTAGAAGAAATAGATGATATTTGAGGTGGAGAAGCCATGGATTCTTCAATTCTTTCTTCCAAAAGCTCTTGAACACCCAGACTTCAGAACTCCCTCAGAGAACACCGATTTAGAATCAGATAAAATGGCAAAAAGTTCCTTTTCAACTGCAGAAACACGAATTTATAGGTTCTCGGCTCGTCCCCCAGCGCTAGGCGCCTCTGGCCTGCGCTGGGCGCCCCTGAAAACTCAGAAATGCTGCTCTCTGTCTGCTACTGCTGCTTCATGGGCGCTGGTACATGCCCTGCTCCTGCAGTTTTCTTCCGTTTCTGTCCGGGCTGAGCGTCCAATTCCAGAGCTGAGCGCTGGACTACTGTTCATGCATACTTTCAACATATTTGAGTATATTTTTAATATAAAAGGATCAAAACTCTAATCCAAACTTTATTCAAATCAAAGTATGTATTTTCCTATCACTTATGATTTCTAATATTATTTACGAATTCTTTCCTAATTACACTTTCAAACTAACATAAATTGCACCTTTATCAACAATCATTAGAGTTTGAATATTAAGTTTAGTTGTAGAACAAGCTAAACCAAGGCATGTGAAAATAGAAAATTTGCTGCATCATACATTTGTCTGTACCAACTTTAAAGCACGCTTAGTAGTCCATGACTTCAAAATATTGAATGAGTTGATAATGTGTCTATTACTTTAACATTTAGTAATGGGTATAGTTTGTTTTCAATGTCTATTACAAGGCTGGATGGCAGACGAGTTTCTGATGGAGATGGCCCTATTCTTATTTTTCTTTGGTTGAATGGTAATTTTGAGGGGGAAAACCCATAAAGTTTTAAAATTCTGATTTTGGGCTTTGGGAAATGAAGCTAAGAATTAGAGTGATCAATTACGGGCATTGCAAGAGATTTTCAATAGTTGAAGCAAATTTGACCTTTGTGCAGCATGCTCATTTGTTAGATCAAATCAGTAACTGAGCCAGTTGATTTTTTTCCATCTATGAAATGTAATTTGAGGAGTTAAATTGCTTCATGTTTCTTTACAGTACATTTGACTCAGTTGATCTTACAGAGTATGTTAATCTGGTCCTATGCACACTTAATTATCAGATATCTCACTGTGCTGTCCTCTAACTTTGTCTAACATTATATTGGTTACCTCACTTGCAGTGGATATATGGGTTTGTGATCTTTTTCAAACCTGGTGGGACTTCAGCCATTAGACGTGACTCACTTCCTTGCCATGTTCAATTTGGGCTGTTCTATATCACCATCCTTTTCAATGGTCTACCTGAATGCCATAATGGACAATAAACCCAATTCCAAGCCATGAGTGCAAACTGTACAAATTGGCAATCCCACTTTCATTATGATACTTGAAGGCAGCATAAATTTCAATTATTCCAAGTGTTAATGCGATGGCGTGGAGAACAAGGTGTATCAATTTCTTCACTTCCTTCTTCAGAGGAAGAGATTTGTAACTTATAACAGCTTCAATTTTTTTAAGTTCACGGGTGAGAAAATTGTAGAAATAATTAGTTAGTAGGTTATCGAAATCAAATGGCATTGGTTCACAATGCAGTAACTTGTGAAACTATTTTGATTACCTTAACCACCAACTATCAAGTCAGTTTGCATAAGAACATGGTGCATGACTACAACATATGTTTCTTCACAGTTAAATATACTTATTCCATATTTGACTGATTTTGGCAAACTCATGTTCATCTTTTGGATAATATTATGGTACTTTATAATTTTGATTTTATCGTGACATTGTTAACCTTTTTCCATGTGAGTCACTCTTCTTTCTTTCTTTGTTTTTATTTAATTATTAATTTAGGCTCAAGATACATTATTTTGATAAACTAAAAGTTCACTGAAATAGGAAGGCTAACTGAAGCATGACAAATACAAGCCACAACAGAGAGTTTAGAAAACCTTCACAAGTGACCACGAGCAAATAACCATTGCCAAGAAAAACAAAACCTTAGAAGAGGCTTGCTATAAAAGAAAGCAAGACCAAAAAAAAAGAGAACACAGTAATACCAACCATGAGCCCAGACAGATTGAAATCAAGTACTAATTGAAGAACCCAAGAACTGACTTCTTTTCTTCTTAATGGTGAGAAAAATGACTTCTTTGCTTCTTACTAACGAGAAAAAGAAGTCTTTTGACAGATTCCCTCGTCTCAATAAAAGGATCCATTAGTGCAGATATGGTTAGACAAACCGGAAAAACGAGAATGATCATGGGCCAAGATAAAACTGAATCATGCCCACTATTTCCTTTAAGCATCAGATCAATTCCAGTAGCAAAGGCAGTCATCATGAATATCATAGACAAACGTAGGATTTGGAAGCTATAGACTAACTTTGAGATCCCTTTTTGGCAGAAGTCTTCCTCGATGTAACGTGATGTAAGGAGGCCACGACAAGTGACCAGTGAAGACAAAGATGTTATAAAAGAGCATTGAGTTGCTACAATGAAGACAGTGAATCCCTTTTCATCATCTAAAAAGGGTACGCCGGTGACTTGATTATATCCTCCTGGGACAGTGAAGACCACGGTGAACATGATCCCAATGATGAGAGAAGCCACAACTGTCAAAGTACTTGTCGAGCCTTTTAACCATTCCCCACCATCTTTTAGTAGCTCCTTATGGGTTTTGGTAAATAATTCTCGAGGCTTTTCCCCATTTTTATTCATGACTTCCTTGTACTTGAGAGGCACAATTCTCTCAACCACCTTCATGTAGTAATAATTAACACTTTAACACTTTTTTTAAGAGAAACAATAATAACATATAATTAAGTAAATAATGGAATACCTTAAACCACTCAAATTCTCTTTCCATCTGTAGAACCCCATGAGATATGTCACCAAGGACAAAAGAAGGCTTTGATTCTGCGGCAAGGTGCAACATGTTATTGCCATACACATCTTCTTGGGATATAATGAACTCTTTCAGCCCCTCTATGTTGTGTATGAGTTGGAACACCTTTTCCTGACGATTTACAATTGCATGTGAGAATACTCCTCTTTTATCTTTGTCATTGGCCCACAAAAGGTCAGGATTTGCCAGCCGCATTGAATCTATGAACTCAACAATCCCGTACTTGGCAGCTTGTAACATAGCGTCGTAAGTTGAACACACATGTAGATCTGATTCGCTTGTTATTGCTGATATTCTTCCACACAAAGATTGTAGAATATCAAGTACTAGGTGATGATTCATTTTCATCAAATATATCCTCTCAATTCTTGAAAACATTAGAAAGTTCAAAATGAGACTTTATTAAGTAGAAGACAAAATAGGAGACAGGGAAACGACTTTATACAATGCATTTCAACATAATTGATAATTGAAGAAAAGAAAAGATATGAAAACATATGATTATACATACTTGGAATCTTTAGAAGGTAAGGCTGAATGAACAGTCGAATTCGTTTAAAAAATTGACCTGAATATGACATTGAAGTGTCAGATGTAACACCCCCCCTTGGGGCATTACTTACGTAACACGTACGAAAATAAAATTAAAATCTAATTTGCTGGTGCTTTCAGAAAATAACTTATATAAGTACATAAGTGTTTAAAATTGGTTATAAAATTTTTTCACGACTCCACACCTAAGCCTTAATCGACACACAAACTTACTATCATAGCTTGGCAAGCCTATTTAGTTTAAAGAATATACTTAACTACAAACTAGTAGTTTTTTTAAAAAAATTCGACAGAGTCTCCTCTGTAATTCGGACATCCCAGGGTAAAATAACACCTGTTAAAATATTTACATTTTCTTTCCAGAATTCCAGTTACACCAAATTCAACCAGGCATTAATACATAAAAATAATAGTTATAGCCATAAGCTTTACAAAACCAAAATAAATAGCTTAGATTTTCATTCAAAAGATATGTTCTCCGAGCTATAGACATTCCCTTTTGAAATAAAGGCTCTCTGAGCCAAACTCATTCATACCATCAAAATAATCCAAGTCTCAATCCTAAGATGGTCGTTCTAAAAGTTATTCCGCAAGTAATACCTCATCAAGCAACTACATCTAAGTCTTTGAGTGACTTAGAAAGACTCCTCCGCACCATCTGTGTTAGAGTACCCAGGGTACAATATCGAACTTAGAAGAATCCTGAAATGTTTGTAAGGGTGAGATACCGACAAATGGATATATCATACAACAACCATACACATGATACATACATCACATAATCATATAAGCATTTTAAATCATGCATATACATAACATAACAGTGTTATAACAAAGGGTCTCAAACCCGAACAATCGGTTTTATAAAGAGAATGCATGGCACTTCAATATTCAACTCTATCTTGATACCTAATCTCCGGAGATCCCACAACTTTCTGTTTCGTTTCAAGCTGATCAGGCTCGCACATGGCGCATTGTAAAAACGAACAAAACAATGCCCAAGAAAATCAATGGCGCACATCCCCATTCCCGATAGGATGTTCATGCCAGCACCTAACACAATTGTGTACATCCCCATTCCCGTTAGGATGCTCATGCAAAGCACATAACACAATTGTGCACATCCCCATTCCCGTTAGGATGCTCATGCAAAGCAATGACACTATTCCCCCATTCCAGTTAGGAAATAGCGGCACATTCATGTGACCGATGCTCAAACAACTATTGCAATCGTTCACATGACACCTCTCGTGACAACCACTCAAACAGCTATTGCGATTGTACACACGATACACTTTCGGATAATCCATCTCAATCACATGTGACCAATGCTCAAACAACTTTTGCAATTGTTCACACGACCCTTCAGTGACAACCACTCAAACAACTATTGCGGTTATGCAGAGATACATAACCACTCAAATAGCTATTGCGATTATGTACGAGTCACTTGTGCTATAACCACTCAAACAAATTATTGCAGCTATGCACAAATATTATCCGACCTCGTATGATAGCCACTCAAATAGCTATTGCAGCTCAGTCATACGGCCCCTTGTGACAACTCTCCAACCATTGTTGTAGTCATACACAAGGTAACTCATTGGTCCCCACAAACCACAATGATCATCATCTCCTGACACGTCTGCCATATACATTGATCCACTCTGGATTCAATGCCCATAATCACATGACACAATTGCCATCGAATGCATGAGAAAAACTTTTATTCTCGTTTTGTTTTCTTTGTCGTAATAATCTTTCCCTGTCGAAGCACAAGGCTTAACGACCATGCTTAATTCTTTTAATTAAGACTTTTCACTTAAAACATATACAGGACACACAGACCAAATCTTTTAATCTCAACATAGGACATAAATTCAGAATGCTCAATCACGATGCCCTTAAACCGATGCACCAGTTTTAGGCTCGCGGAAATGGAACTCACACTGTCCACATCAACTTAGGACACACGGTCCAAAAACAACCACTTTGCAGGACACTCCGTCCCATGAAACAGATCCTTGATCTACGTGTCCATACCACACTAGAACCCCGACGTCTCGGTTTCTAGGCTAATTTATCGACTTGTAAAACATTTCGCTCAGTGAAAATCAAAACCAAAACAAAACCTCGGTCACTTATCCAAGTAACCGGAACGCTTCCAAAATTATTTGGGAGAAAATCCTTTTCCTTTGCAAAATCTTTTCTAAAACATCTAGTAAATTAATTTGTAATTGAAATTCATTGATGGAATAAAGTTAAATATTTTCAAAAGGTCTTTCCTTCATAAGAAATATTTTCAAAGGGTCTTTCCTTCATAAAGCACACCGTTCGAAAAGGTTTTCTCTCGTACAAAACTTTTGATCATAAAACTATAGTTTCCTTCAACTCAAAATCACTTTAAAATTTTCCTAAAAACAAGGGTCTTATTCTTCTGAAGTAAACACTTTAAAGAAGGAACTTTTATAAGTGAACCCAAAACTTTCAAAGTTCTATTCAGGGCTTATTAAGGCTTTTAATCCTTATCTTTATTGGGCACAGACTCAAGTCTGGCTTCTCAAACTTCAATCAACAACAATAATATCACAGTTAATCATGTATATATAATTCATATATATCACAGTTAATGACATACATATAATTCATAACACTTTAGAGCAACAAATGTTCAACTCCAAGTAATAACCACAATGGTTCAAATAAACAAATTATTCAAGTATTGGCTAAACATCACAATAATATTCACAGCACTCAATTACACTCATACACACATGCATATAGTTATTGAATATCCCTAGGTAACACCCCTTACCTTTGAAGACAAGTAAAGGATCCTCGTCCTAAGGCTCACGTTAGCTCATATCTACTTCATCAAGCAAGAATAGCCGTGTCCAAACGTCTCAGAGAGTAAATCCAACAACGCGCAACAACCAGAAATCAAGAAATCAATTTCACATGATCAAACACACATTCTAACTTGATCTAAACACTTAATCTAATTACCAAGCAAGGTTATTTTTAAAGAAAATCATATTTGAAGCTCACGCTTCCTAATACCCTTTTAGGAAACTTTGTTTTGATTAAAAGATCTTGAAAAAGTACTTTGGAAATCATCCATTTAGAGTCCTAATTGCACTAAATCATAATTAATTTCACAAAAACATACCCAAATTCAAATAAAATTAAATTGGGGATTTAGGGCTCCTTATTAAAATTTAGAGGAAAACTCAGAATAATGAAATTGGTTTAGGGAAACACAAATTCACAGTCCCAATCTCATAAAACAACCTTAAATTTAAAAATTAAAATCTGAAATCAAAGGGTTAGGGTTAGGGTTTCAAAAATCCATTTGGGGTTTTTAATCTGAGACACATAAGGTAGATTTTTAACTCACCAAGCTAAGAAAGAGGAGGAATGGTGGTTGATCGGAGGTCCGGCGACGGCCGCAACGGCGGTCACGCGGCAGAAGATGGTGGCAGTTCGTTTCTGTAACCATTAAGAGCCAAAGAGAGAGACTAAGTTCAAGGGAAGAAGAAATAGAGATTGAAAAGGTGGAAACCACCCTTAACAGTGGCCGGAGTTCTCACTACGACGGTGACGACGACACAGCGACGAGACCAGAAAAGACAGAACGTACGAGATGATGAGCTGAGACGTGTGGTTGGTTCTTCCCGCTAGGCGATGACCGGATGTGGTTGAGGGGCGGCTGGACGTGTTCCGGCACGGTGGGGAAGCTTTGAGAGGAGGAAGAAGAAAAAGAAAGAAGAAAGAAAGAAGGAAGAAAAAGTTGCAGAGAAGGAGAAGAAAACAGAGAGTGGCGTCGAGAAAGAGAGAGAAAAAAGTGAGAAACTTAAGTTTTTATACTAATTATTTAGTGATAGGTACAAAATAAGTGATAAATATTAGGTCTAAAATAAACATATTTTTACTTTTTAGAATCTAAAAATAAAGATTGATAAGGATATATTTTCGAAATTCAAGTTAGAGTAAAGATTAATAGTTGAACTGATCAACTAAGAAAATACTCAGTCCAAAATTTAATCTCCGATAAATGTCAAACCAACATATTTTTAACTCTAAAATTAAATAGGATAAGAATATGAAAATGTTTTTCTCTTAATTACATTATTTAAAATATTTTTCTAGATCTTGGTATAATAGTGACAATAACATAAATTATTGTCTAGTAAACGTGCATTCACTGAAATAAGTCAGTGCTAACGCACCTAATAAAATAATTTGAAGAAAGTAATTTAATTACTCAAACTAAATCACATAACATAATAAACAAAAACATCCAAATAAAATAATTAATCCTAGGTGTAAAAACTAGGGTGTTACATCAGACATTTCTAATATCAATTTTTATTCAAGTATATAAACATTTAAATTGTTTCCTTATGTCTCTCATATATTCTCCTCTAAAGTGAGAAAGAAGTTTTAAAAGTGAGAAAACAACACCCTCACTTTCTATGATTTTTAGTTTTGAATATGATTTATATGTTCTAGAGAAAACACCATTTGTTCTATCACTCAAAAAATATGTATTTTTAGTCTTGAATCATAATAGCACTAAAAGACTTGACTTGGTTTCTAAAAACTCATGTACAACTTCTAAATGAATAAAAACCATAAAAACTAAAAACATGTCCCAACGTAACGCACGTTTTTTTACACGAAAAACAAGGCATTAAAATACAATAAACTGTAATCAAAAGCAATAAGATGAATATAAGGGAATTTTTAAACAATAATAGGAAACAAATTAATTATATTACTAAAAAGGAAAGTTTAAAACTCTCAATTTTAAACTCAAAATAAATTATTTTGATATAAAATATCCAACATAATTATATAGTAGATGCATTTCATAATTCATTGAGGATAAATTGCTATCAAACCTGCTAAAGAATGTATTGGTTCAACGTGTGATCCAATCTTAATACGTTTGTCCTTCAAGTTTATGTCTCCCCGTAGGATCAAAACTATAACGAAAATATAATGTATTCGGTCAGTTGTATTATCTACTGTAAAATATTTTTGAAAGATAAAAGCTGAACTTACTTTTGTAAACCAACCGTGAACAACGTCCAAGTTTGGTCCCACTACGGAATGCAGAAGGCATGTTTGCTAATGCATATAAGGGTCGCATTTGAACACATGCAATTGGCATTAAGGGGTAATTCTAAGCCAACTTGGTGTTGGAGTAGTGCTGCGGCAACATCTATAACCAGATAATATATATACCACCAATTAAATCATGTGAGTTATACAATAAAAGAAAAACAAGCTCCAAAGTAAGCTTTACCAAATATTCCGGCAGAGATGCATCCTGATATTATCTTGGGGCCGTAATCATTTTTATGTTCAAGCAAGAAGGACCAGGGAGGCTTAGAGAAGAGATATCTAGTCATTTATGTATGACCCTTGTCTAGGGCCAGAATTAACGGGATGTTCTCTAGATTGGTTCTTGTACTCAAGAGCTCATTCCCTCCTTTGTTAACCATATACTCTGCCATTTTCTTGTCATCTGTCACTTCAGCTGCAATGGCAAGTGCTGTGTATCCCTTGTGGTCTTGCATCCTGAGAAATCCTACATCTCCTAACTCAGTTAACTTTTTTACCATCTCCACTTGCCCTGCAGCAACTGCAACGTGGAGAACTGTCCTCCTTGTAGAGGATGAAGTCCAAGAAATCACACCAGGAACGCTGAATAAGTAAGATTTTACTTCATTCCAACGCCCTTTTTTTACGTTAATGTGGAGCTTGTAAATATCATTATCACTTGTAAGTACTTGAATATCAATAGCCGCCATTATCTGCTCACTACACATATTTTAACTTTTTGAGCTAATCTTTCCCTCAAATCCCGTAAAACCTTAGCAATGTGAGATTTAAAGAAAAACATACCTGAGCGTTGAAGCAACAAAAAAAATGAATGAAGAGCAGCAGAAAGGAGAAGAGGGAATGAGAGCTGAGTTGTTGAGAGAGAGAGAAATATTAGAAAATCGGGCTCCTTGCACTTCAGAAAATCTAAGCGATAGCACAAAAAAGAAGAACTCAGAAAATAAAAAAGAAAAGGAATACCTCAAAAAAAAAAACTGACCGTGGCAGCGTGGCTGAAGATGGCCGATGTTATGGTGGAAGAGAGCGATCAGGGGAAAGAGAGAGGAGAAGGGTCTCTGGAAGAGAGGAGAAGAGGGAATGAAGGTTGAATTTTTGTGAGGTAGAAAGTGATAGCTTATGTTGAGCGAGTGTAACTTTTATATTTATTTATTTATGGTGATTTGTGAGTGAAAGAAATTTAAATTAAATGGAGAAGCTTTTGGGATATGAAATGTGAAAATTTTGGGTGAAATATCAGAGTGAGATTTAGCGGAAAATAATATCATGATATGATATGATATTTATAGTAAATGATTTTGATTCGTCTCGTTACCTACTATAGTAAAATATCGGAGTGAGATTTAGCGAAAAATAATGTCATGATATGATATGATATTTATAGTAAATGATTTTGATTCGTCTCTTACCTACTATAGTAAATGATTAAGATAATTTATATTAAAAAATTAAAAAAGAGTATGCAATTATCCATAACTGTTTCAAGGTATCTTTATTTTGAGTTCAGTAGAAAAATATGGATAACTAATGTTTCTATGAAAATAATAAAATAATATATAGTATTTTTTATATTATAAGAAAATAATATTATTAACAATTTTTTCCGTGATCCATGTATATGGAAAAAAAAAAATTCTTTAGAGGGGTCACCCGCTTAGACGCGTGATAGTATGCAGGAGATTAGTCTCTCATCTATTAGATGGGAGGACACTCTGGTAAAAAACAATATAGATATATCGTATGAATAACTTACGTTTATATAAAAATAATATAATAATATATAATTAATTATATTCATATTATAGGATCGTAATATTATAACAAATAATCAAAGTAAACATATGTGTCTCGAGGGATTAGTCTCTACGGTTGCGCATGGAGGATACCCTGAGAAACAAAAAAAAAAGCATATGTGTTTTTTAGTAATAATTCATTATAACCGATACTTAAGATTTGATATTCATTCGCACTTATATAGATAAATTAATTTTTTTATTTGATCGGGTATCCTACATTTAAAACTGTGAGACTAACCCTTGGATCGATGTGTTGTTAGGTAAAGTCTTCCCCGAAGTGTCAACTCTGTAATTCATACAATTGACCGTCCAGATATACAAGCCTCCGCTACTACTGCAACCAACTTTTGGGAATCAATTATGATTTTTGAACGCAAGTGTCCCTTTGCTTTTTTATTGTATTTTCGAAATACGTGTATATAAAGATGATAAAAAAAATAAGTGAGAGATAGACATAAATAATACGGTGTCACATACGATGTCTAAATTTTGTGTTCAAATAACACAACTCTTTGAGAATATGTAAACTAATATTTGTACCCGTGATAAGATTATCCAATAGTTAGATAAAAATAATTTGAACTTAATGTAATATAATTTATGAGCAGAAAAAAAATTTGTAATATAATTTATGATATGATATGTTTCTCAATATTTGAAATTCAAGTCTATCGAAAAAAATATTTGAAATTCAAAATATGGGATTTATATTGAAATTAAATATCACTAATTAGGGGGAGGGATATATCATGTAGATATTATTGTTAATTACATTTGATATTTTCGATATTTAGCTCATCATAAAAAATCAAATGAATATGTAAATGATTAATGATTATGATTGTTATACCCATAATAAATAATGAATTTTTTTTTTGAGAAAATATAATGAAATAATGTTAAGAATAATCAAATTTAACAATTGATCTTGTTTTTCTAAATTCAATTTTTATAGTTTATTATTTAAATTAATATTACTAATCATTCAAATATAACATTGGCGCTGTAATACAATAATAATAATAACAATGAGACAAATCCTCCTTCAAAAAAAAAAAACCAATGAGACAAATTTAATTCAATAACTTATTAATAATATAAGATATTGTATATTAAGAAATAAATAATGATACAAAAAAAAATTATGTTTTCATTCATGATAATCTTCTTAAACTCACACTCAACGTAATTTGAAATGTATGTAATATAACATAATATAATTTATGATATGTTTCTCAATATAATTTTTTTTGTCAAGAATATATTTCTCAATATTTGAAATTCAAATTCTTCAAAAAAAAAAATTGAAATTCAAAATATGGGCTTTATATTGAAATTAAATATCACTAATTATGGGAAAGATATATCACGTAGATATTATTGTTAATTACATTTGTTATTTTCAGTATTTATTTCATCGTAAAAAATTAAATGAATATGGAAATAATTAATATCTTTATCTTTTATTATTATTATTATTATTATTATTATTATTATTATTATTATTATCTTTATTATTAAAAGGAAGGAGGTGATTGGGGGCTTATTTGTAAAATCACTTGGAGTTTCTTATGTCTTTTTTTCATTTAAAGGGTTTTGTTGTAATATCACTTGGACTTCTTTTGTAACATCAGGAAGGTAATAACTGGGGTATTTTTGTAACATCACTTAGGGTTAAATAAGTTGGGTTGATTTTTTTTTTCTTTTATTTTATTTTTCCTTCCAAACTTCCACCGTACCATTCATTGACTGTACCATTCATTGCCTTTTGTTTTTTGGTGCTACAGATCAGAAACCCTCTGAACCCCCCCCTACTGTGCTGTTTTGGAAAGAAAGAAACATAGTGGGAGAGTGCTGCGCCGTTTTGGAAAGAAAGAAAGAGAGTGGGAGAGAAAGACAAAGGTAGGAGAGAGAGGGTTGTCCGAGAGGGAGAAGAAGGAATCCGCCTACAACAGATGATGCCATATACGGTGATTCACAAACTTCTCACTGCGACGACGCAAGGCTTAGGGTGTCTCCGTTGCGGGATTCCATTAGTTATCTTATATCTAATTTCGATTATATCTTTTAGTATAATCCTTTGTCAAATTTATGTGTAAAATAATTGATTCAACTTCAGCTGACAAAGATACAAGCTACTGTGAAAAGAAGTTTAATCACGGCATTCGAGAAATTGGTTGAGGGAGGAGGTTACTATCACATTCAATGTTTCTCGGTCTCAAAAAATGATTTCAAGCTGAGGGCAACAAGCCATAAGTATAAGCTTATTTTTGTGGCCAACACAAAATGTGAGGAATTTAAGAAGCACCAATTCATTAAGGTTATTTTTTGCGATGCTTTTCCAATTAGTCTATATACATGAACATGATTTTTAGATCGTTCCTTGACAAGTTTGTTGTGGTGTTTATAGATGATATTCTTATCTACTTTCGTAGTCGGGAAGAACACAAGGAACATCTGAGAGTGGTGTTACAGGTGTTGAGAGATAGGCAGTTGTATGCTAAGCTATCCAAGTGTGAATTTTGGTTAGAGGAAGTACAGTTCCTAGGGCATGTAATCAATAAGAAAGGGATAGCTGTTGATCCAGTTAAGGTTGAGGCCGTGATTAAGTGGGAAAGGCCTAAGTCAGTGAGTGAGGTGAGGAGTTTCCTAGGATTAGCCGGGTATTGCAGGAGGTTCATCGAGAGTTTCTCGAAGATTGTGTTGCCTATGATGCAGTTAACGAGAAAAGATACGGCGTTTTTTTGGAAAGAGAAGTGTGAATAGTGCTTTCAGAAGCTAAAGGAGAAGTTGACTACATCTCCTGTGCTGACGTTACCAGATCCATTAGGAGAGTTTGATGTATACTGTGACACGTCATATCAAGGATTGGGTTGTGTTTTGATGCAAGAGGGAAGAGTTGTGGCTTATGCTTCCCGAAAATTGAGGGTTCATGAAAGGAATTACCCAACCCATGATCTGGAATTAGCAGCCGTAGTGTTCACATTGAAGATATGGCAACACTATCTCTATGGAGTTAAGTTTAATGTGTTCAGTGATCACAAGAGTTTAAAGTATTTGTTTGATCAGAAGGAGCTAAAAATGAGGCAACGTAGATGGATGGAATTCATTAAGGACTATGAGTTTGATCTTCAATACCATCCAGGGAAGGCTAATGTTGTGGCAGATGCACTAAGTCGGAAATCCTTGCACGTATCCGCAATGATGGTGAAAGAGATGGAGTTGCTTGAACAGTTTAGAGATTTGAACCTAGGTATAGATTTGATTGAGGATAGAATATGCTTAGGTATGATCACCATCAGTAGTGAGTTTTTGAGAGACCTTAAAATTAAGCAGGGTCAGGATGAATATTTGGTGGATGTGAATCGAGGTATAGATGAGGGTAAGGTTTCAGAGTTTAGGAGAGGATCAGATGGAGTGTTAAAGTTTAAGGATCTGATATGTGTGCCAGAGAACTTAGATATTAGGAAGATGATCTTAGAGGAGGCACATAAAAGTAAGCTGAGTTTCCACCGAGGAGCCAGCAAGATGTACCAAGACTTGAAGAAGATGTTTTGGTGGCCAAGGATGAAGAAAGAAGTGGCAGAGTATGTTCTATCATGTTTGGTATGTCATAAAGCTAAGATAGAGCATCAAAAGCCCGCCGGGTTGTTGCAGTCCCTGGATATCCTAGAATGGAAATGGGATAGTATAGCGATGGACTTTGTGGTTGGATTACCACGAACTCCGAAGAGGTTTGATGAGATTTGGGTTATCATTGATAGGTTGACGAAGTGTGCTCACTTCTTACCCATTGGTGAGAGTTATAGTCTTGAAAGGTTGACCCAGATATCAAGGAAGTAGTGAGGTTGCACGGTGTGCCGTTGAGTATTGTCTCCGACCGAGATCCTAGATTTACATTTAGATTTTGGAGACAGTTACACGATGCTTTGGGAACAAAGTTGAGGATGAGTTCTGCTTATCATCCTCAGACGGATGGACGGTCTGAGAGAACAATTCAATCATTGGAGGATCTTTTAAGAGCTTGTGTGTTGGAATATGTTGGGAGTTGGGATGAATTTCTACCATTGATTGAGTTCACATATAATAACAGTTTCCATAGCAGCATCGAGATGGCATCGTATGAGGCTCTGTATGGGAGAAAGTGTAGGACTCCATTATGTTGGTATGAGACTGGCGAGAGCCAAGTGTTGGGTCCTGATGTCGTACAACAAACACTAGAACAAGTTAGGAAAATAAGAGAGAAAATGAAGGAAGCCCAGGATCGGCAGAGAAGCTACAGTAACAAGAGGAGGAGACCATTAGAGTTCCAAGACGGTGATCACGTGTTCTTGAGAGTCACTCCGAAGACTGGAATTGGCAGAGCTATAAAGTCTAGAAAGCTCACTCCCCGATTCATTGGACCATTTCAAATTCTTCGACGAATTGGTCCAGTAGCTTATCAGATAGCCTTACCAGCTTACCTTTCCAACCTTCACGATGTCTTCCATGTTTCCCAGTTGAGAAAATATTACCCTAATCCTTCTCAGATACTTGAGCCCGAGTCTATACAACTCTGAGAGAATCTAGAATATGAGGCTTTACCGATTAAGATCGCAGATAGAAGGGCTAAAGAACTTCGTGGTAGACAGATTCCTTTGGTTAAGGTCATTTGGGATAAGATTGACGAAGATGCTACGTGGGAGTGTGAGGCAAATATACAGCAGCAGTATCCACATCTTTTCAGAGGTACGTAAATTCCGAGGACGGAATTTCTTTTAAGGGGAGTAGTAATGTAACATCCTATCTTTCGTGAATAAAAATTTGTTATCTTAATTAGATGGGAACGAGGGTTAGATAAATTAAATTTATTTAAGAATCTAAACACATATGCAAGTTTAAAATAAAATTCAAGCACTTCAAAAAATTTCTTTAGGCAAGCACCTCAAACAAGCACATCAAAACCCCTATCGGAAGCACCTCGATTTAAATTCTTATTTAAGGTGGTTTATCATTAACAAAATTAAAAGATAATTAGCAATAGAGATAGACCTTAATCATATCTAACTAATTGTGATCAATTTACTCAAGTTTTAATAATCATGATTAATTAATACTAATCTCAATTTATTAGATAGTTCATGATACTTGAGCTTAATTAAATCACTTCACCATATCTAGATTACCATAGTTATATTTTATTAAACAAGAAATGTAAGTTTACATTTCTTTGGACAGCTTGCACGGTTATACATTTGACTAGGAGGTAACTTGAAAATGTTTATCATGACACCTCATGCTTAGTGAAAAGATGACAAGGTTTGTATGAGTAACACCTCCTACTTGATTTCTTCTTATCCCTTGTCACTTATTGCCCACCGTATCAACCTAGCCAAGGAATAGTCTTGATGATTCAGCTTACAAAAGGGAAGTGCAGCCGTGAACAAAACATTTAAAGTATTAATATATACATATATATATTTTGAAGTTTCCTCGAGCTTAGGTAACTTGCTTGGACAATGACACCTACTTAGACACCTCCTACTTGCATGGTGACCACTCCAAATTTTTATGCGGCAATCAAAGCAAATAGAACAAGCCTTATTTTAATTTTAGTCTTTAGTGTCATTGGTCAATCAAGGAAAGGACTCAATCACACCACCTCCTTCTCAATTTCACGCAAATTTGAAGCATATTGCATGATCATCAAAGTGCCATGCCTCCTACTTGTTTTCTTTCAACTCGGTTCATTTTCTTTCTCACGGAGTTAGCACAAAATAAAGAAAGATCGAGAGATAGAATAGAGAGAGAGAGAGAAAAAAAAACATGAGAGTGAGAGAAAATTCTGGAGAGATTTCCGATCAATCATTTCGTCCTAGTGAGAAACCGATTATACCATGGTGATCCTCGTGACGTCTACTCCATCATCATATCTTTCTTTTATTGATTAGGCTAAGGTAAACCCATGTCCTTTTTATGCCGAAATGCCGTCGGTGATGGTATTGAGGTTATCTTTCAATCTGTCTATCGGTTTTCGATTCCATTTTCAGATTAGGATTCCCTGTAATGTATGCTTCACAATGATGTGTTCAGGTGAATTTTTGGAGACCCAGAGACCTTAGTTCTTTACGTGGCAGCAACTAAGAGGTTGAGAGGGGGTTCGTTTCGTTGCTCCAGAGCTAGCCTAAGACATCCCAGGTGGGGGAAAGAAACTATTTAACGTCGGAAACGACGTGGTTACATTTAATTAGATAATGACGTAGGGTGACCCAAACCCTACACGAGAGCAAGTAACGGACAATGTCTATACCACATTGGGAACTACTCAGTGGCACCGATGATGATATATAAATTGTGGGTTTATCGTCGTTACGCTACATACATAGATTATTTTATTACGTGATGATTACCCGTTTGACTGGTTGATGTGAACTTGATACTTGGTATATGATATCATGAGTGTGGTAATTATTTTAGAAGTGTTTATACTTATTATTATTATTATTATTATTATGAGTATTATTATTATTATTTTCATTATTATCATTATTATTATTATCATTATTATTATTGTGATTATTATTATTATTACTATTATTATTATATTTCGGTATTTATTATTCGGAACTGATATTATGATATGAGGATATATGATGATGATTTTGGATAACATAATGATGATTATGATGATAGGATGAGTGTAATGATTGTGCTTAGAGGATTGAGTAAATCATAAGTTATGTTGAGACATGAGGATGTATTTGGGGATTGCTTACGATATGTGATAGCAGTGCCCAACCGAGATAATTATCATGAGATGAGGTTGAGATTAATGAGATGAGATTATTTTCAGGTTATCTATGAGATTAGGATGATCGTTTAACGCACTAGGGGGTGACCTGAAACATGGTCTGTGATATGAAGGACCTGAAACATGGTCGAGTGGACCTGAAACATGGTCGAGTGGGGTCTATGCCTCGGAGGGAAAATTCCTGGAGATAGGCTAACGGCGGACCGTCCAGAGATAATTTCATTTTAGTCGTAGCTATAGTTCATGCATTGCATGAGCATCCTAGATTGTGGTCCAGATGTGTGCATCGGGTTGTGTAGCTATAGTGCCATTGCTTTGCGTGGGCACCCTCCCTCCGCGGACGAGGGTGTGCGCCGGGGACTCTGGGATGTGTCGATTATATTGTTGTGATATCCGGATATGGCCGATACCTAAGGAGATTATTCATACAACATTTGCATTGAATATGATGGAGGGTAGAGGAAAGATCCTAGATGTGGATTGAGGGTGATGGTGTTACATATATTTATACTTGGGAGACGGGTGTTTAGTGTGCCGTTATGTGATTAAATGTTGCCAAACCCTTTCCATGTTTGATGTTATATGGTTTCTTATCCCTGTCTTCTCTATATTGCATATGTTTCTTTTTGTGATCGTGATGAGAAGATCCTACGGGGGTGCCAGCTATGGAGGAACTTGATGGGACCTCGTATGAGCCTAACGTTGGGGGACGAGCAATGGATCCTCATATTTGAGTATAGAGTCTATGACCAGCGCGTCTTGTCTATTTAGGATGTTGTTTTTATTTTCTGTTTGATTATCAACTTGTACATTTTGGGATCCGACTGATGGGATTCCCTCTACTGTACTGTATTAGGACTTGAGGCGTATATGTTATGTATGTATATATGTTGTGTATATCTTAAGTTTTAAATTTTCCGTTGTTTTAATATACTCGCTTAACGACAATAACGAAATTAGGTATTAATGTTTTGGGTTTTCTTTAATGGGACGTCGGGGCGTCTTGTAACTCCCCGATTTTCACTGCTTTCAAGTGTCGGTAATTAATATATAAAAATATATTTTATCCGAGACTTAGAAAATTGTTTTGGCCAAAATACTGTTATTTTCCTGTCATGTTTTATATCTTAGAATTACGATGAAATTTTGGGTTGAAAATTCAGACGGAACCTGGTATGCGTTTTCACTGACAGTAAAAGGTTACTGCTCAGAAGACCTAATTTTGAGTCGTGAACGAGATGAAAAATGTTTTTATCGTATTTACTACGATACTGGAAGTTTTGAAAATTTTGGAAAAAAAATTAAAATATTATATTTGTTGCGGGCGTATACGTCGAGATGTCTCTAGGAAAAGCTTGCGCCAGATGAATCGAGGAGTCGAACGCGTAGCGAGAGATGTTGGATTGACCGACTTGACGAGCATTTATGACGAGTTTATCCGTATCATAATGGCCATAATGGCACATTTATGACAGTTAATTTTTCCTATGAAATGACCAAATTGCCCTTGTCTTTTTATGACAATTTCAAGCAAATGCCATTGGACAAGTTGACCAAACCTTGCCCAACACTCACGGCTTCAATAGTGTCTCCTTCATTTAAATAGGTTGTCTTCTTCATCAAGCCTTTTTCTTCCATTTTCATGTTCTTTCTTCTTCAATGTTCATAACTTTGCCATAAGAACACCATAAGAAAATTCAAAAGAACCTCATCCAAATCTTGTTTTTCTTGGATCAACAAGAGGTAATACCTTATTCTCTTGTCATTTAAATCATTTCTCTTCACAACTTTTGTAGATTCATGGCTAAGATTCATGTTCTTCATTTGTTTAAAGTTCTTGGAGTTAGATTCAAAAAACTAATTCTAGAAAAATCCTTTTGACATGAAACCAATTGCTATGATATTATAATCATCTCTATTTTCATCATCTAGAAGCACAAGATCATGAGAAATTTCTTTCCCTAAAATACGGTTATGGCCGAACCTAGGTTAACTTTGTGTTCTTAGGTTTTGTTTCAATTTCATGCCTTGATTCATGATTATATCTTGATAGTTCTTGTATTCAAGTATATAGAAGATCAAAAATCAAACTTGAGACTATTTGTTTCGAAACCCTAGGTATGATCACTTAATGATTTTGTGATTCAAAAGTTGTTGTAATCTTTGAATCCAACTCTAAGCTTTGTATGTTGATTAAATTCTAGAGTTGATGAAATTTTAAAACTTCTAGCCTATTGATCTTGAGAAAACCGAACCCTAGTTCTTAGAACTAGATGAGTTTAGTTCATGTTCTTAGTTCATAATCATGGTTAAAGTGATTAATCATGCTTAAGTAACTTATGGATCATTAATCCTTAAGTTAACCAAATTTTAATTTTCCTAACCTAGATAATGGGTTAAAGCCGAACCCTAACCTTCATAAACTAAGTGTATTGTTGTTTGATTTGATTTATTTTGGTTGTAATTCATTTGAAGGAAATAACTGAGTTAGCTGAGTCAAGCTGACGGAGAAAAATCGGACCAGGATCAGAAAATTTACAGGAACTATAGTGTAGTCTTCAAGAGGTAAGGGGAGTATGCCTGAGGAGTTGAGATAATCTCATTCTTATTTGTGGAGTCATGTATTAATTTTATGTATGAAATATTTTATTTTATTATACTGTTTACTATTAATTGCTAGATTGATATGATGTTTATCTGAGTAATTGAATTGAAGTGATGTGTGAACTTACATGATTATGATTATTTGTTTATATTATAATTGTGATGCATGTCATGAATTGATATATGCCATGCTATTTTGTGATTGGACTTTCTCTGCTATTGATTGTTGGACTGAGTAACCTGACATTAGTCAGTGTTAAAAATTTTTAATTAAGGATAAAAACTTAATAAGCTTGGATAATTAATCAGAGGGATTAATTTGGGAGATTTTGAGAAAAATGAAAAAAATTATTATTTTAATAATATTTTGTGGAAATAGTGTAAATAAGCCATAGTAAGGGCGAAACCGTGAAATTTTTCACAGGCTCTAATTTTTATATAATAAATTCAATTTTATTATAAAATGTTATTTAAAGTGATTAAGTTCCAAAAATAATATTTACAGCAGTCAGAACAATTACTTCTGACAGAAAAGAAGTTATTTAATATTATTTAATTAATATTATTTAATATTAAATATTTAATTATTTAAATTTTCGAAATTTATTTATTTAATCTTTTTATTTATTAAAATTTTTGTTTTGTTGACCTTTATTGAAAATTATTTCTTAAAGTGAAATAATTAGAAATCAAAGGAATTTATAAATGATTTTTAAAATTTATTAACGTTTTAACAGAAAAGGATTTATGTAAAAAAAATGTTTTTATTCAGTGAAAGTATTCCGTTAAACTTGGGTGAGTTTTCAAAGCTTGGTTTTGTTTTACACTGAGCAAAATGTTTTACAAGCAGATAAATGAGCCTAGAAACCGAGACGTTGGGGTTCTAGTGTTGTATGGACACGTAGATCAAGGATCTGTGTCATGGGACGGAGTGTCCTGCAAGTTTTGTTTTTGGACCGTGTGTCCTAAGTTGATGTGGACAGTGTGAGTTCCATATCCGCGAGCCTAAAACTGGTGCATCGGTTTAAGGGCATCGTGATTGAGCATTCGGACTGTATGTCCTATGTTGAGATTAAAAGATTTGGACGGCGTGTCCTGTATTTGTTTTAAGTGAAAAGTCTTAATTAAAAGAATTAAGCATGGTCGTTAAGCTTTGTGCTTCAGCAAGGAAAGATTATTACGACAAAGAAAACAAACGAGAATAAAAGTTTTTCTCGTTCATTCAATGGCAATTGTGTCATGTAAATGGCATTGAATCCAGAGTGGATCAATGTATATGACAGACGTGTCAGGTGGTGATGATCATTGAGTTCCGGAGTGAATCAATGTATCTTTTATGGATTGTGTTCCATTTAAATATTGGGCCTCTATATGTGTGAGCCAATATATGTAGGACTGTATGTCCAAATTATATATATGTGCCGCTATTTCCTAACTCGAATGGGGGAATAGTGTCATTGCTTTGCATGAACATCCTAATGGGAATGGGGATGTGCACAATTGTGTTATGTGCTTTGCATGAGCATCCTAACGGGAATGGGGATGTGCACAATTGTGTTAGGTGCTGGCATGAACATCCTATCGGGAATGGGGATGTGCACCATTGATTTTTCTTGGGCATTGTTTTGTTCGTTTTTACAATGCGCCATGTCCGAGCCTGATCAGCTTGAAACGAAACAGAAAGTTGTGGGATCTCCGGAGATTAGGTATCAAATTAGAAATTGAACATAGAAGTGTCATGCATTTTTTTTAAAATGACGATGACTGTCGGGCATGAAGCCCTGTGAATTAAATCATTCTACTGTTAGTATTAATGTTATTATATTGTGAATACTTGGTAATTTCTATTTGAGAGTCGTGCATGGGGTTGTCTTATTAAAACTCATATATTGGAAACTCACCCTTACAAACATTTTAGATGGATCCGGACGAGGTGGATTTGAACTACTCGGGGGTACAATCCCTGACGTTTGACAACGCTGATAGAGGAGACGCCTGGGTTATTAACCCAGGAGCTCGGAGTGCTACTTATACTGGTCCTTTAAGGACACTCCGAGGTACAGTAGCTGAGGGACCACAGCAGTTAATTCACAGCAGGGAAACAATTGAAATATCGCTACCTCCTATCTGGATGATACTACAGTATTTAGTACAACGTGGGAGTCTGGAGCACCAACCGCCTCAGTTTATTCAACCATTACAACAAGTTGCACCAGGATCACCTCATGCACCCATTATATTAGTTCCAGAGAACATTCCGAAGGAGATGGAGGAAGACCCAGAGGAGAATCCGGTGGAAAATCCTGACTATGTTCCTTTAGCAGACGAAGGGTCTGGAGCTGCTGGAGAGGGGGCTGTTGTATCCTCTCCAGACACATCTTCCGGGGGTGGGGGAGTGTACACTGGGCTTCCCAATGGTTTTATGCAGTGGTGACCAGCTTAGGATGTAGTGTTAGGAAAGAGTGGGAATTTTAGATTAGTCTGACTTAGTGAGTCCTGAGAGTCATCTTTTGCGTAGAATTTTCAGACACCCACTATGACGTAGTTGTAAAATTTCTGATGATGTAAAATATGTGTGACAAGTGGATAGTGACCTAGTAAGAAAAGGGTCAATTGTAACATAGAGAAGTATATGTGAAATATATATATATATATATATAGTGGTGTATATTATATTATGAGTGTTTGAATGTATGTGCAGAAAAAGAAAAAAAAATTCACTATTTTTTAAAAAAAGAAGTATAGGGAATTAGAAAATGCATCTCATTTTCCGAAGAAAACCAGTAACTTAATATTTTACTTAGTTTGATGTTTGAGTAATGTTACGTAAATGTGATACCTGAAAATGGGGTGTCGCACGTCTCAGGGGAAAGAGAGAGGAGAAGAGGGAATGAAGGCTGAATTTTTGTGAGGGAGAAAGTGATAGCTTATGTTGAGTGAGTGTAACTTTAATAGAGGGAAAAAATTGCAGAGACGTTATATTTAATTATTTGTGGTGATTTGTGAGTGAAAGAAATTTAAATTAAATGGAGAAGCTTTTGGGATATGAAATGCGAAAATTTTGGGTGAAATATCAGAGTGAGATTTAGCGGAAAATAATATCATGATATGATATGATATTTATAGTTAATGATTTTGATTCGTCTCGTTACCTACTATAGTAAAATATCGGAGTGAGATTTAGCGGAAAATAATATCATGATATGATATGATATTTATAGTAAATGATTTTGATTCGTCTCGTTACCTACTATAGTAAATGATTAAGATAATTTATATTAAAAAATTATAGGTAGGGTGTATTTAAAAGATGATGCATATATATAGATATACATATACGTTTGTTTATGTTTACAATGGTTCGATGTTTTAAAGAAAAAAAAATTCAGCACTATTTTCGTAAAGAGACATTTACTCTAAAGTATATTTTCCGAAAGTAACCAGCGATCAATAATTTAATTTTCCGCTTTTGGGTAACTATGTGATGACCCTAGAAGGGGTGTCGCAGAGAGTGTTGCACCATTTTGGAAAGAAAGAAAGAGAGTGGGAGAGAAATACTAAGGTAGGAGAGAGAGGGTTGTCCGAGAGGGATAAGAAGGAATCCGCCTACAACAGATGACGCCATATACGGTGATTCACAAACTACTCACTGCGACGATGCAAGGCTTGGGGCGTCTCCGTTGCGGGATTCCATTAGTTATCTTATATCTTTTATTATAATCCTTTGTCAAATTTATGTGTAAAATAATTGATTCAACTTCAGCTGACAAAGATACAAGCTACTGTGAAAAAAAGTTTAATCACAGCATTCGAGAAATTGGTTGAGGAAGAAGGTTCCTATCACATTCAATGTTTCTCGGTCTCAAAAAATGATCTCAAGCTGAGGGAAACAAGCCATAAGTATAAGCTTATTTTTGTGGCCAACACAAAATGTGATGAACTTAAGAAGCACCAATTCATTAAGGTTATTTTTTGCGATGCTTTTCCAATTAATCTTTATACACTATAATTTTTCTCTAACTAACAACATCATTCCAAAAATGTAGGTTTATGATGAGGATGACAATGCAAATTTAAGAACCGCTAATTCTACAAACGTGGATGACAATATGAAGGTAGTTGTTTAAAGAATATCAGTATTGAAATATCTATTTGTAAAAAAATTTGTGTTGTTGTTGATGTTATCAAATTATTGTGTGTAGCTTCGTACAAAGGAAGGAAACTCTGCTGTTAATGACAATCTATCTTAGCAAGAGACAATTGTGGTAGTAATTTTTTAAACTAAGTAAACACTATTGTGGTCAAACAGGAATTTTGTATTGAAACCTACCCTTAATATATTTTACAATGCCAATGTGCGGGAAGATGGTATGGGACAAACTCTTACCAATAAGGTAGCTGGAAAGAGATGTGCTAATAACATAGAGTGTTATGAAAAACATGATGGATATATAGGTCAGTCCTCAAGGTCCAAGATTCAGAAACTTTTGGAGGTAAAAAATGAGCCACTTGATTGACTAATATAGTTAAAGTATCAAAATTGGACCATGATTTCATGTGGTTTTTAGTTTGTTTTTATTGATGGTTTTTGGCCAAAATTTAAGGTGTCATTTGGACACATTTCAATCCAAATGATGTTAAATTGCATAATTTAAATTTCAGAGCTTGAATGGTGTTGATGATGAATGGGTTTGATGGATCAATAAAAACATGCATTGTTATACCAATGTATTGAAGATTCTTCACTAACTTTTATTAAAAACATGCCTGAACGAGAAAATTTGAAGAGTGACTATTGTCTATATATTTAGCTAAATATATGATAAGCAATAGACCAATCCCACTTTTTTACGTTTCGATGAGTAAAAACACCAGCAGGAATATTTTTTTTTTGATGTGTCCATTATTTACTAATAAGTCAAATCAAATATCAGCATTTAAACTTGTGGTGAATTTAGATTGTTATGTATGCTTTGGGTGTTATGATGCTTTGCTACCATATGTTGTTATAAATTATAATATGATTTATTCAGAATATTTAAAAACGAAATGAATTCTTTTTGGTCTACAAGAGCCCACTTTCTAAAACATAGAATGAGTCCATGACAACATAAATATTGGGCCAGTGATCTCACAAGTACAACAGAAATACACCTTCACATATTTGGAGGATAGAATTGCACCCAAAAAGGTTGATGAATTAGAGCAAAAATAAATAAATGAAGGAAAGAAAAGTCTTTGATAAGTACTATTCAAAAATAAAAAACATTGACACCAATCACATACATCCAATAGGCAAATTTAAATAATGTAAATAGATACAAAGTATGATATTTAAATGCCCAAACCATAACCTCCGTACCTGATGAAGGCAAAACACACCTGCAGATATGACATACTGTTTTGCACCTAACAGAACAAAGTAAAAAAATAAACGGAAAAATTTACAATAGCCTTTCAATAAAAGAAGGTAACACAAAAAATCATCATTCATTAATTCATCAAACCATTGATTCTTTGTTCCACACCTAGCTTAACCAAATTAATTCAGAAGTTCATGACTTAATAGTATAGTATCATGTTTAAAAAATTATATTGATTGAATAATGATATAAATTAAAAAAAAACTTAACGCACAGTTTCGACAAAAACATTATAATGAGAAAATTCATTTGATTAAAACAATATTTCATATTTATCAAGGTTAAATTCTATAAGTAATATTTTTGGCATTTTTGTATTTAAAAAAATTAGTATAGTACTAATCGAAGATGGTTACGGACCACACCAAACTTAATCAAATAATTTAGAAGTTCATGATATACATGAATGAAACGATCCCCAAAAGAAAAACACGAGGTATGAATCATGACTTGAGAGTATAGTATTATGTTTTAAAATTAAATTAATTTAATAATAAAATTAAAAGAATAATGTAGAAATTTGACAAAAACATTCTAATGAGAAAATGCATTTGAATACAAGAATGTTTCATATATATATATATATAAAGGTTTTTTTTACCGAGTATATTTATAAAGGTTAAATCATATAAGTAATATTTTTAGCATTTTTTAATTTAAAAAGTTAGTGTACACAAGTCAAAGATGATCACGGACCACAGGAAACTTAACTCGCTTTTTTCAGAAGTTTATATCAAATATGAAGTTGGTTCTTTCACAATTTAAGTTTCTTAAATTATTATTATTATTTAGTGGTTGTTTCGGGTTATATCTTACTGTTATTAGTTCTTTTTCCCATTTTAAGGGACTTCAACGATCAACTTTATATTTTAATTTATATAGTGTCAATATTTTTAAGCCAAAAGAATTGATTTCATACATTTAATTAATTTTTTTTAATATTTCCTGCTTCAAATATAACACTTACATCAAGTTGTTATTTTGTTAATTATGCAAGCATTTTGAATTTTAAAATATAAAGTATATAAAAAATATTGGTAAAAATAAAAATAAAATATAAGCAAATTATATATATTTAGAAGTCCAAAACACAAAACACCCATTCAATAATTTTCCATTTCAAAAACAAAACAAATTTTAAGTTTAATTTTCAAAATTTAAAAATAATTATCCAAACAAAATTGTGTAAAGACGCATAATATGTCCGTGCATCGCACGGGTACAACGTCTAGTTATTATTAAAAGGAAGATGGTGGTTGGGACATATATGTCAAATCACTTGAACAATTTGGAGTATTTTGGTGTTCTATAGCCCAAACTTAGGATAAAAGAGTCAACACAATTGGTAGGCAATTTATATCAATAAATTTATATCAATAAATGTATATATCAATAAATGACTACATGTTTTTTTTTAATGAGTAAATGACCAAATATTATTGACAATTTTATCTTTAATAAAAGTCGAAACCAGAATTTACTTGAGGCTTATATTGGCGATGGTTTTTTTTTCTATAATTGAGAAATTTAATTCAAAAAGTCTAGCTCAAGCATCAAAGTGATACTCTCTCCACCTTCTAGGAAGGGCTGGAGAGCTCACATATGTAACATCCATGGCTGCTCTATGGATTGACGACTGACCTCACAGACCAACACGGGTCTTTTCAGTGTGCTTTGTGTAACATTGATGGGCTCCGGCAAGTGTACCAGATCGAAGCAAGTAATAAAACACGGTAAGAAACTATCGATCGAACACTGAGATTGGGTGGCCAATTGTATTCAATATTTAAGGGAAGTAGCTAGGATAGACCAAGTCAAGAGACGGGGAGTTGTTGTGAATTCAACTAGTAACCAATATTCAAGAATTAAGCTAGAAACAAATTAAAGTAAGAGCAATTATCAAGATTAAGTGAGTTACGAATGGAGAAGATCTAAGGTCACGATTCCACCAACCCATTTAAACATAGATCCAAGGTGATACTTTCTATCCCTAGGTTCAATTACATGCCAATCGGGAACCCGAAATTATCCTAATGCCTCGGTTGAGCACAAGAGAAAATACCTAAACATGCAAATCAACGACATCTCTATGATGAAAACATGCAAGATTCATTAAGTTATTGGTTCCCTATAACGATTGTACAAATCTCCTATTATATTTCTATCAATATTCATTTTGTGTTCTCAATTCAAGTCCTAAAGCGTGAATCTCCAGTTGGGCTCAACACGCTTGACTAGTTAATCATGAGCTCATATATCAACACACACAAAACAGAAATAAGAAACAGAATTGAGAATTAGGTAGTAGAAAACATCACAAAATCACTAAGCCGTCATGAGCGGCTTCATCGCTTCCTTAGAAAGAGGATTAGTTCCTCATAGCGTGCTTCAACATCATCAATTCAACGGAAAACATGAATATAAACAATAAAACTATCTGTAAACCTAAACGAGATGCAGCTCACAAAAAACTAGGATTGAATCCCTCAATTCGTAGCACTACAAGCTTTATATAGAGGTCTGGTTCTGTGGTCGCTCGTGGGGCGAGCACTTAAATTTGGCTCCAATATGAGTTTGAATCCTCGCGGGGCGAGACTGAGAGGTTTTCAGAAACCTGTGTCTGGCTCGCCCTGTAACACCCTATTTTTCGTATGCTTCTTTATCAGTAAATACATGCTTTATGTATTTATTTTTGATAAAATCCAGAGGATGATTTTATTTAAAATAAAATCATTTTCTTGTGTTGTTTTACCGTATGAAGTCACAGTAAAATTTTCGATCGAAAATTCAGACGAAAACCGGTTTGGGTTCTCACTGCCAGTACAAGTTTACTGAGCTAGAGACAAAATTTTAATTCGTGAACGAGACGGTTAGTGTTTTTATGATGTTTTGTGTGGGTTTGGAGTTTTCAAAAAATCTTGTTCGGGGCCAAAATCTTAGGGAATTCCCGGGCGAAATGGAGCAGAGCATCAAGAGGATGAAGTGACATGGAGTGAATTGATGTGAAGGCTATGACACACCTAAGAAAAAGTGAATCTTGACTTTATTTCAAAATCTTACTTTTTCATCTTTCTCTCTCCAATCACATCACATCACCTTAACTCCTTATCCTCTCTACAAGCAACCCACCATCTTTCTTCTTCTTTCTTCTCTTCTTTCTTCTTCTCCCTCTCAAAACCGTGCACCCTCCCCATTTCCTCTATAAATACCACTCCTCAACTTCACTTCATCACTTTCCTTTTAAAACTCTTAAGCTTTCATCTTTTTCTTAACTTCAAGCTTCCAAAGCTTTAGTTTTTCTTCTTCTTTTCACTAAGTGTTCTTCATCAAAGTTGTTCCTCTTGCTTAGGGTAATACTCTCATGTATTCTTTTCTTTAAAAACTTCATCTTTTTTTAAAGTTTCTTCTTTATGTCATATATGAGCTTTTATCTTCAAAAATCTCTCAAAAATGGTAGAAAGCTCCTTTTGAGTTGAAACCAATTTCTATGGTCTTGTATTTACTTGTAGTTTAACATACTAAAAGGTTGTGTAAAACAAAGTTTCCTAACCTCTACTTTCTAATGAGGCCGAAACCATACATATGGTTTATATGGATCTTGTTTCAACTTTTACAAGTATGAGTTTGTATTTAAAGAGTTGTTTTCCAAAATGATCATGGACCAAGGCTCCTTTATGTTAAAGGATGCTATGTCTAAGAGATTGGAAAGTTTAAAGAGTTGTCTTCCAAAATGATCATGGACCAAGGCTCCTTTATGTTAAAGGATGCTATGCCTAAGTGATTGGAAAGTTTAAAGATTTTTACTCTACTTTATGTCATTTATATTAATGCCATTTACTTTATGTCATTTACATTTTGTCATTTACCTTTATGTCATTTATATTAATGCCATTTACTTTATGTCATTTACATTATATCATTTACTTTTGCCATTTACTTTATGTCATTTACATTATGTCATTTACTTTTATGTCATTTATGTTTATGTCATTTATGATTCATTTACTTATGTCATTATGCTTTAATTACTTATAGGCTTATGTTGTTCTTACTTTATGTGCTTATGAACTTTGTTATTTAAAGTCCTATGTTACTTTCAAGATGATCATATACTTGAGCTCCATAAGTTATTGGATGCTAAAAGGTCTAAGAGATTGGAAGAATTTAAAGATTTCTATCATGAAAACCCAAGGATGGCCGAATCTTAAAGGTTATGAACCTAGGGTGTTTCGTTTTTCATTTTCCAAAGTGATCATGGTTTTGAGCTCCTTACTATTAATGGATGCTAAACCAAAAAGATTGGAAAGTTTAAATGTTCCTAGCCTATCTTATTAGTCAAGGCCGAATCTCCATCAAGTGTAACTTGGTGGGATTTTTGATCAACTTTGTTTAAAGTAATCATGTTTTAAAATCCTAGCACTTAAGGATCATAAATCCCTAAGTTGCATGTGTTTTAGAAACTTCTATCCCTAAGTTCTTGGTTGAGTTCTAATCCTTTGAACCTTGTGTCTTGAAACCTAGACTTGCATCCTAACCAACTTTGAAGAACGTTCGTGAAACTGTTTATTTTCTCGTATTCTCTTACCTTCTTGAGGTAAGAGGGGATTTCCTAACGATATTCAATAACTGTATGCATGTGTGTATGTGTTTAACTGGATATTTATATGTTAATTGAGCTTACTTGGTTATCTAATGTACTTGAAATGTGATGCTATTATCTGATGTTGGACTGTATTTGTTCTAAATGTTATGATGCATATCTGTGATGAACTGCTTTCAACTGTGGTATTAGCATTGAACTGATAATATATACTACTGTTAATTGAAAGTTTGCTAAGCCAGACTTGTGTCTGTGCTCAACTGTTATAAGGATTAAAAACCTTAATAAGCTTTGAAGATGAAGGGATTGGTGTTCTTTTCCAAAAGCTCATTAACTTAAAGTACTTCTTTTAAATGTTGAAATGGTTTTGGTGAACTATTGTTATACAAGAGAAAAATACTTTTCGAACTATGTGTCTTCAAGTGAAAACTTTCAAGATTATTTGGCAATATCCTATTGGGGGAAGTATTTCAAAGATAAAAGTATTTTAAAGATGCTTTATAAAAGATTTTCAAAGAAAAGGTTTTTCCTAAATATTTTAGAAACTTTCCGATAGCCTGGATAGGTTATCGAGGATTCGGTTTTGAATTTGATTTTCACTGAACGAAAAATAAGTACTTAAGAAAGAGAATCTAGTATGCAAGACGTTGCCTCTAGTATTCAGTTATATGCACGTGATCTTGGATCAGGGTTAATTCGGGACCATGAGTCCTATTCATGATGTTCTGGACTGAGAGTCCAATTCTCGAAATCGAGGACAGTGCGTTCTGATTTCGTTGTTGTGGATTGTGTGTCCTAATCACGTTGTTGTGGACTGTGTGTCCTAATCACGTTTTTGTGGATTGTGTGTCCTAATCACGTTGTTGTGGACTGTGTGTCCTAATCACGTTTGCATTGACTACAGGAGATTGAACCAGGCTACTAGAAAGGATCACTTTCCTTTGCCGTTCATTGATCAGATGCTTGAACGCCTAGCTGGTAAATCACACTATTGTTTTCTTGATGGTTTTTCAGGTTACTTCCAGATCCACATTGCACCAGAGGATCAGGAAAAGACTACCTTCACGTGCCCTTTCGGCACTTTTGCTTATAGGAGGATGCCATTTGGTCTTTGCAATGCCCCTGGCACATTCCAGAGATGCATGATTAGATTTTTTACTAAATATATTGAAAATTGCATGGAAGTGTTCATGGATGACTTCACATTTTATGGTTCCTCATTTGATGTATGCTTGCATAGTTTGAATTTGGTTTTAGAGAGGTGCATTGAAACTGACCTTGTTTTGAATTACGAAAAATGCCATTTTATGGTTGAACATGGGATTGTTTTGGGGCATATCATTTCTGAAAGGGGTATTTCAGTATATCCTTCTAAGATTGAGGTGATTTCTACTTTGCCTTACCCATCTTGCGTTCGTGAGATTCGCTCTTTTCTTGGTCATGCAGGTTTTTACAGACGCTTCATTAAGGATTTCAGCGAGATAGCTCTTCCTCTGTCAAACTTGTTGAAAAATGATTCCATTTTAAAATTTGATGACAACTGCAGAAAGGCGTTTGATTTCCTGAAGAAGGCACTGACCTCTACCCCCATCATCCAGCCCCCTGACTGGACCCTCCCTTTTGAGCTCTTGTGTGATGCCTATAACTATGCTGTGGGGGCGGTCCTTGCACAAAGGGTGGGCAAGGTTGCCCATGTGATTTATTATGCTTCTAGAACTTTGGATGCTGCACAGGCTAATTACACCACTACTGAAAAGGAACTTCTAGCTATTGTTTTTGCTCTTGATAAATTTAGATCATATTTGCTAGGTTCCAAGGTTGTTGTTTTCACTGACCATGCAGCTTTGAAGTACTTGTTGAAGAAACCAGAAGCAAAACCGAGATTGATTCGGTGGATGTTGTTGCTCCAAGAATTTAATGTGGAGATTAAGGACAAGAGTGTAGCTGAGAACTTAATGGCTGATCACCTGAGCAGAATCGAGAGGGATGAAAATCCTTCTCCCATTCAGGATGACTTTCTTGATGAGAAGCTCTTACAGTTGCATGGGGTAACTCCTTGGTTTGCTGATATTATTAACTATCTTGTTGCTGGTGTTTTTCCGACAGGTGCAACCAGGTCACAAATCCACAAGCTCAAGAGTGACGCCAAGTATTATGCTTGGGATTATCCATATCTTTGGAAATTTGGCAATGACCGGGTAATTAGGAGATGTGTCCCCGACTATGAGATTGAATCCATTCTGCATTTTTCTCATGCTTCTCAAGTAGGGGGACACTTTGGGCCACAAAGGACTGCAAGAAAAATCCTGGACTCAGGTTTTTATTGGCCCACCATTTTTAGAGATGCTTATGAGGTTTACCGGACTTGTAAAGAGTGCCAGACAGCAGGTGCAGCCATCACTCGTAAGAGTGAAATGACTCAGCAACCCATGCTTTTCTATGAGGTGTTTGATGTGTGGGGAATTGACTTTATGGGTCCTTTCCCTGCATCTTTTGGTTTTCTCTATATTTCTTGGGTCGTTGACTATGTTTCAAAGTGGGTGGAAGCTATCCCCACTAGGACTGATGATTCTAGAGTTGTTGCAAATTTTGTCAGGTCCAATATTTTTTGCAGGTTTGGCATACCTCGTGCTATCATAAGTGACCAAGGCACTCATTCCCCTCCCTAAGTTCAATTACAATGTCAACCAGGACCCCCAAATTCTCCTAATGACACTGTCGTGCTCAATAGGACGTATTCAATGATTGAGTTAATTACTTACTAGGTCTCATAACCCAATCATCAAACTCTATAAAATCTGGTTCCTATAAGATTGCACCGATCTCCTATTCACTCTCGTGCAATATTCGATCAATGATCCCAATTCAAGTTCTAAACGTGAATTGCCTACTAAGCCTCAACACGTTAACTAGTCAATCACGCATGCATATGATCAACGCAATAATTTCAGAATTGGAAAACATTAATTGAGAAAAAGGAGAGAAACATACATCACATTGAACGCTACACTGCCATGGGTGGTTTCATTGATCCCTCAGACAAGGGGATTAGTTCCTCATGCTTGTAACGACGCACAAACAATCAGAATTCATCGTAATCGTAAAAGAGAAAAAGAAAATAGGGAGACGCAGCTCCAGAGAACAAGGATTCGTCCCAAAATGCAACAAATCAGTGGTTGACAAAAGGTTTTTTTTCCTGATCTAAAACAGCCTATAAATAGAGATTCTGTTCTGCGGGCGCTTGCGAGGCGAGTAGCCTCTCGCGACGCGAATATTAAAAGTGGTGCGCTTTCAAAATTGGATTCTCGCTAGGCGAGATGACGTTCGCGAGGCGAGACAGAGAGGATGACATTTCTGGCACAGTCAGACCTTCAGACTCGCGAGGCGAGATGGTGATTCGCGAGGTGACACAGAGAGGGTGACATTTGCTGTTCAGGCTGGTCTTCAGGCTCGCGAGGCGAGCTCCTGTTTCGCGAGGCGAAACCTCCAGAATTGCTTTTCCACTATTTTATTCATTTTCCTTGACTCTAAGAGCTTCACTTTTAACCTGAAACAATAAAAGAAAACGAGAAGCGTAATTCTATTCAAACTAAACTAAAAACTACAAAAAATACATAAAACGAGTCAAAGTCTAACTTAGGAACAAAACAAGGCCAATTTGGGAGATTAGCGAGGGTGACTCGCCCAATTAGGCACAAAATATACCCTTTTCTAGATGGAAACTAGATGAGCCAGAGGCTTATCAGTGGAAGCTATCCCCACTAGGACTAATGATCTAGAGTTGTTGCAAATTTTGTCAGGTCCAATATTTTTTGCAGGTTCGACATACCTCGTGCTATCATAAGTGACCAAGTCACTCATTTCTGCAACCCCTCCATGGAAGCTTTACTGCGGAAGTATGGAGTTGTGCACAGGGTCTCCACTACATATCATCCCCAGACTAATGGGCAGACTGAGATCTCAAACAGGGAGATCAAACAGATCTTAGAGAAAGTGGTGCAGCCAAATAGGAAGGACTGGAGCCACCGTCTAGAAGACGCACTTTGGGCTCAAAGAACAGCTTTCAAAACACCAATAGGGATGTCTCCCTATAGGCTTGTGTTCGGTAAGGCATGTCATCTGCCTGTGGAAGTTGAGCACCATGCTTATTGGGCGGTCAAGAGTTGTAACTTGGAAATTCAAAGAGCAAGCATTGAAAGGAAACTCCAATTGCAGCAGCTTGAAGAGCTTAGGCTGTAAGCCTATGAAAGCTCTCGGATTTATAAAGAGAAAACTAAGCACTTCCATGATAGGATGATTTCTAGGAAGGAATTCTCTGTGGGCCAACAGGTTCTATTGTTTAACTCCCGCCTGAAAGTGATGGCAGGGAAACTTCGATCCAAGTGGATTGGCCCATTTGTTGTTACTAATGTTTTCCCTCATGGTGCAGTAGAAATAAAATGTGCAGGTAGCAACAAGGTCTTTAAGGTTAATGGGCAGCGCTTGAAGCTATTCCATGAGAACTCAGTGCCTGAAGATGCTACTATTGAAGAGCTCTCCTTGGGAGAGCCCACCTACACTACAACTTGTTCAGGGAGCACCTTCTCCTTTCCCTCACTCTTATTTTATATCTATGTTCTTTCATTGAGGACAATGTATGTCTTAAGTGTAGGGGAGGGAACCAATTGTTTTGTATTTGTTTTGTTTTCCTTGTTTGTGTCGTATGTGTGTTGAGTCTTGTGTCGGTGAGCTTGTTGGATTTTAATCAAATTTTGCATAGATGGATTGCATGATATGTGTTGACTGTTGATGATTTCCCCTCTAGATTTTGAAAACTGAAAATTGACCCCCATGTGAAAAATTGAGAATTGAACCTTGAGATATTCTGTTGTGATTGCATGATTTATAATAAGTTTGGGGTGAAGGGTTGCACACACTAGGGATTGAATCTCGGTCAAACAATTTGCGAAAATTGTCCAGGTGAGGATTTGAGCCTCCAACATGTTTTTAATTGTGAGAATCACTTTTAAGCTGCACTTTCCCGAATTTGCTTGAAGCTCTTCATAGTTTGCATGTTTATGTGTTGCATCAGATGATTTAGGCAATTTTCTTTGAAAAAGCTACTTGGCCTAAATTGAACCAATCCCTAATGCATGTTCCCTAGTTAGCCACATTGAGCCCATTAAGCCTATTGTTTCTTGATAACCTTATGTTATAAGCCAAAAATCTGGAAAACCATGTTAACCCGATCTTAGGATTAGGAGAGCATGGATGCTTAGCAAGACAAGGTCTGCAAGAAGCTAAGTGAACGCGCTGTCGCGCACGCGCCAAAAAGAACGAGCGGTTTTTAAAACTGTAGTTTAGGGCGACAACTCGGATGTCGTCTCAAAAGGACTCTTAAAATAGGCAGTTCAAAGAGGTTATCAAATAGCTAAAAACGATTAATCTACTGTTCTTGATTTCACAACTATCATCGGTTCATGTAATCACAAGCCCTAAGCAGATTCTAATCCCCTTTCAGTTGTAGCAACAATTAACAAACGAAATCGCTACTACGGATATATGTTCCTATTCCTGAATTAAACAAATGGGGTTAAGCCCTCATGAACTAAACGAACATGAATGAACACACGCGAATTAAACAAACGCGATTAAGTATAGGAACATAACATCACTGAAATGAATCAACACAACACTATACACTCCTGAATTAAACAAACAGAAATGTATAACATGGCATTGAAAAAGGAAAAGCATACAAAACAGGGATTACAAAACCTCAAGTACGGTGGAAATCAATTACAGCAAATTAATCTATGAAATTTAGTTCCCCATGAAAACGAAATACACACAGAAAATATGTAAAACAAAACAGTGGAGAAGCAAAAGTCTTTCCCATCTGCCCAGAACAACCTTTTATAGTTATTCTGAAATTTAGCCCACTCGCGAGGCGAGCCCTAATTCGCGAGGCGAATATTGTGAAAAGTCAGCAACGTTTGGTCTTCTCGCGGGGCGAATTACTTCTCGCGTGGCGAGGAATGGAACAGTCTTGGCTTTTGGCCTTCAGTCTCGCGAGGCGAGACATGTATCCGCGAGGTGACACAGAACGGGTTGCATTTCTCTGGAACAGTCAGCTTTCAGGGTCGCGAGGCGAGGTGTTGTTCGCGGGGCGAACCAGAGAGGATGACATTTTCACTGTTCTGCTGGCTTTCAGGTTCGCGAGGCGAGAAGATTCTCGCGAGGCGAATCCCCTGTTTCTTTATTCCCTCAACTTCTATTTAACCTGAAAACAAAGAAATAGCTATAAGTGCATTATTTGACTCAAAACTGGCTAAATTAACCAAAAACTACTTTAGAGACTCAAAACCTTGCTTGAGGACAAACTAATCTAATTTGGGTGAAAATGAGATATAATTTGCACAAAACCCTGGTCAAACTAGCCATAAAACTAGATGAGCCAGAGGCTTATCAAAATACCCCAAACTTAAACCTTGCTTGTCCCCAAGCAAACTAAAACTCAAAAATCAAAAAGACTCAAGACCTGGCAAGCTTAAAAGATTCAATCAACCTTGCACAAATTCAAGCAGTTTCACCAAAACAGTTTTCTTCAATGTTCCCCCCTTTTGAAGCAAAGCAATCCCCACAATCATTCATTCTAAACAATTGAGAATTTCATCATTCAAACAATCATTAATCTAAGCAGGGGATCCAAGATACACACAAGAGGGAGATCACCAAATTCAAACAACTGCCTTCCTCACAAGGGCATTTAGTGTTCACTCAATCGTTCAGTTTGTGTCAGGCTATCAACATTGCACTCAGTTTCACTTTTCAAGAACACTTCCCATAAATTTGGTTCTCATCTCCAAATGATTCCCACAGAAAACATGCATGCAACATCAAAAGGTCTTTTATGGGTTGTAATGGGGCCTGGCTAAGGGTAGGATATACAAAGGTACTGGCTGAGGACCCTAGGAACTAAGAGAGCATGAGCTTTTTGCACTTTGAATTTAAACTCAAGTTCCTTTTTTCATTTTTCACTTGCCTTGGGTGACTACAGCCATTTCTTCTGATACTTTTATTTTTATCATTTTTTTATATATTTTTTTTTCTTTTTCTGCTTTTCTTTTGGCCCTTGGCTCCAACCTTTTTATTATATATTTTTTTCTTTTTCAATCCCAAACAACACATCACACCTTGTAGCCACCCCAAACTTAGTTTCTTGCAACCATTCTATTTCTAAGATTCCATGCTCTCCTAATCCTAAGATCGGGTTAACATGGTTTTCCAGATTTTGGGCTTATAACATTAGGTTATCAAGAATTAACAGGCTAATCAGGCTCTAAGGGACTAACTAGGGAACATGCATTAGGGATAGTTATTTTTGGGCTAAGTAGTTATTTACAAAGAAAATGCCTAAATCATTTGAAGCAAACACATAATCATGCAAACCATAAAGAGTTCTGAAGTCCAGAAAGCTTACACCCAAGTTCATTGGACCCTACCAGATTCTTCGTCGTGTAGGTCCAGTAGCTTATAAAATATCTTTACCACCCTTTCTTTCCAATATCCATGATGTTTTTCATGTCTCTCAGTTGAGAAAATACATTCCTGATCCATCACATATCATCAAGCCTGATAAAGTACAGTTAAAAGAGAACCTGTCCTTTGTGACTTCGCCGACACGAATCGTGGATAGGATGACAAAGCAGCTCAGAGGTAAACAAATTCCTTTGGTCAAAGTCATCTGGAATGAGACAACCGGAGAAGCAACGTGGGAAGCTGAGGACAAGATGAAGTTGCAGTACCCTGAGTTATTTCAAGGTACGTAATTTCGAGGACGAAATTCTTTTTAGAGGGGTAGAGTTGTAACACTCCGTTTTTTCGTATGCTTCTTTATCGGTAAATACATACTTAATGTATTTATTTTTGATAAAATCCAGAAGATGATTTTATTTAAAATAAAATCATTTACTTGTGTTGTTTTACCATATGAAGCCCCAATAAAATTTTCAGTCGAAAATTCAGACGAAAACCGGTCTGGGTTCTCACTACCGGTACAAGTTTACTGAGCTAGAAACAAAATTTTAATTCGTGAACGAGACAGTTAGTGTTTTTATGATGTTTTGTGTAGGTTTGGTAAATTTCCGAATTTTGTTGTCCGGGAATAAAATATAGTATTTTATCCGGGCGAAACCTTCAGAAAATACGATCGGATGTGCACCCGGTTACGTATTTAAGCAGTTAAAGGAACCCAAAAGGAGGAGAAAAGGCTTGATGGAAAGTCTCATTAAATGCCTATGACACACCTAAGGATAAAAGAAAATCCGAAAGTCATTCCAAAATCTTACTTTTCAACTTTCTCTCTCCAATCACATCACATCACATTAACTCTTAAACCTCTCTTCAAGAAACTCATCTTCTTTCTTCTTCTCCCTCTCAAGGCCGTGCACTTCCCCTTTCCCTCTATAAATATCACTCATCAACTTCACTTCAACACTTTCCTTTCTCCTACTTCACTCTTAAGCTTTCATCTTTTCACTTCAAGCTTCCAAAGCTCTTGTTTTTACTCTTCTTTTCACTAAGTGTTATTCATCAAAGTTGTTCCTCTTGTTTAGGGTAATACTCTCATGTATTCTTTTATTTAAAAACTTCATCTTTTTCTAAAGTTTCTTCTTTATGTCATTTATGAGCTTTTATCTTCAAAAATCTCTCAAAAATGGTAGAAAACTCCTTTTGAGTTGAAACCAATTTCTATGGCCTTGTAATTACTTGTAGTTTAACATACTAAAAGGTTGTGTAAAACAAAGTTTCCTAACCTCTACTTTCTAATGAGGCCGAACCATGCCTATGGTTTTGATGGATCTTGTTTCAACTTTTACAAGTTTGAGTTTGTATTTAAAGATTTGTTTTCCAAAATGATCATGGACCAAGGCTCCTTTATGTTAAAGGATGCTATGTCTAAAGTGATTGGAAAGTTTAAAGATTTGTTTCCCAAAATGATCATTGACCAAGGCTCCTTAATGTTAAAGGATGCTATGTCTAAAGTAATTGGAAAGTTTAAAGATTTTTACTCTACTTTTATGTCATTTCCATTATGTCATTTACTTTATGCCATTTATATTTATGCCATCTACATTATGTCATTTACTTTATGCCATTTATATTTATGCCATCTACTTTAAGTCATTTACTTTATGTCATTTCCATTATGTCATTTACTTTATGCCATTTATATTTATGCCATTTACTTTATGTCATTTACTTTATGTCATTTACATTATGTCATTTACTTTTATGTCCTTTATATTTATGCCATTTACTTTATGCCATTTACATTATGTCATTTACTTTTATGTCATTTATGTTTATGCCATTTACTTTATGACAGTATACTTTAATTATTTATAATCCTATGTTGTTTCCAAGATGATCATAGACTTGAGCTCCATAAGTTATTGGATGCTAAAAGGTCTAAGAGATTGGAAGAATTTAAAGATTTTTATCATAAAAACCCAAGGATGGCCGAATCTTAAAGGTTATGGACCTAGGGTGTTTCGTTTTTTTTCACTTTCCAAAGTGATCATGGTTTTGAGCTCCTTACTATTAATGGATGCTAAACCAAAGAGATTGGAAATTTTAAATGTTCCTAGCCTATTTTATTGGTCAAGGCCGAATCTCCATCAAGGTGTAACTTGGTGGGATTTTTGTTCAACTTTGTTTTAAGTAATCATGTTTTAAACTCTTAGCACTTGAGGATCATAAATCCCTAAGTTGCATATGTTTTGGAAACTTCTAACCCTAAGTTCTTGGTTGAGTTCTAATCCTTTGAACCTTGTGTCTTGAAACCTAGACTTGCCTCCTAACCAACCTTGAAGAACGTCCGCAAAACCGTTTATTTTCTTACATTCTCTTACCTTCTTAAGGTAAGAGGAGATTTCCTAAAGATATTCAATAACTGTATGCATGTGTGTAGGTGTTTAACTGGATATTTATATGGTGATTGAGCTTAGTTGATTATCTAATGTACTCGAACTATTGTGCTATTATCTGATGTTGAACTGTACTTGTTCTAAATGATAAAATGCATATATGTGATGAACTGCTTTCAACTGTGATATTAGCATTGCACTGATGATATATACTGTTGTTGATTGAAAGTTTGCTAAGTCAGACGTGCGTCTGTGCTCAACCATAATAAGGATTAAAAACCTTAATAAGCTTTGAAGATGAAGGGATTGGTGTTCTTTTCCAAAAGCTCTTTAAACTTAAAGTACTTGTTTTAAATGTTGAAATGATTTTGGTGTACTATTGTTATACAAGAGAAAAATCCTTTTCGAACTACGTGTCTTCAAGTGGAAACTTTCAAGATGATTTGGCAATATCCTATTGGGGGAAATATTTCAAAGATAAAAGAATTTCAAAGATTCTTTATAAAAGATTTTCAAAGAAAAGGTTTTCCTAAATATTTTAGAAACTTTCCGATAGCCTGGATAGGTTATCGAGGATTCGGTTTTGAATTTGTTTTTCACTGAACGAAAAATAAGTACTTAAGAAAGAGAATCTAGTACGCGAGACGTCGCCTCTAGTATTCAGTGATGTGCACGTGATCTTGAATCAGTGTGAATTCGGGACTACGAGTCCTGGTTGTGATGTTATGGACTTAGTTCCTAATCACGTTGTGTTGGACTGTGTCTTCTAACCACGTGTGATGAACATTGTTAAAGGTGAAGGTTGTTTTCTACGACCACAACCCTTGACTGTGGCCACGGTCTTGGGCATTGTGATTGAGCGTTTGGACTATGAGTCCTATGCTTCTGAGTTTTCAAGTGATGGGGAAATGATGATTTAAGTCGTTAGCTTTGAGCAGCGACAGTAAAAAGAATGAACACAAAGAAATCCTTTTAAATAAAAATATTTTCTCCTGTGCATTTCCCCAGGAAGACGTGCCTTTCTTACATATTAGATACAAGGTGGTATCTGGGAGTCTGTTCATGTAAACCGAGTTAAGAGGCACATGTGACGTTGCTCGTCCTGAGACCTTAATGCATGAGGGTAAGGAGGCAACTGCCCGGTGGGCTAGAGATTGACCAACTCTAATTCTTCTCTAGTGAAAAACGGTGTTGATATCTCATGAGATTAAGTTAGAGCCTGATATTGAAGTGCCATGCATATTTTTCGGAAGATTGACTGTGCGGGTTTGATGCCCTTTGATATAACACTGATATATCGAGTATATGCATGATTTAACTGCTTATATGACTCTGTGATGTATGTATCATGTATATGGTTGTTGTGGGATATATCCTATGACGGTATCTCACTCTTGCACCACTGTATGTTTTCTTCTTTTCTCCTTGCATCGGGAACGCACGTGCTCTTAGATGGATCCGGATGTTCCCCTGGCACCAACGAACTCGAGGAATGAGGTCTTCGACCACGCTAGGGCGGCGGGGAGTTGGACCATACATGAAGGAGCGACGACTGCGACTTATCGGGGACCGATCACGACTACTGAGACAAATGCCAACGGAGTACCTATACGGAGGATCCATACCATCGAGTCTAGGACTGTGGCGCTTCCACCTCCATGGTTCTACCTCCACACGCTACAGGTCACCGGACTTCTTCAGGAGCACCTTGACCCAGTCGAACCGCTCGAAGAGGATCCCGAAGAGGATCCGGAGGAAGACCCCTACGAGTTCATAGAGGTTGAGGCGGAGGAGGAGGAGGAGGAGCCCGAGTACCACCCACAGGATCCCGGCGACGACGACATGATTATAGATGATGACAGCGACGTTATTGATCCGGTTAGTGGTCCCTCGTCTGAAGGTAGCTTTTGCGGTCACTCCGAGTGCAGGAGGCATGAATAGATCGTTGTTGGTTTTTGGAGTTGCCCCGATGATCCCTTGGCTTTTGGAGCCTTCTTTTGAGCCTTATGCCCGATTTTCCCTATTCCCAGTGTGATGCTATCTTTTACCTACTTCTTCAGTTTTGTATCAGTGTGAGTTGGCCAGTTCGATAAGGCCTGTCTTGTAACCAGAAACCTAAGATCCCAAGTGGGTCGGCTATATATTTATATGTATGATGTTTATTCACATGTTCTGAGTGTTCATCATTGTTTCTTAACTACCGCTTACAAAAAAAAATGAGTACCCTTTACAGTAACCTCCTAATAAAGGTTATATTTCCGAAGGCGACCAACGTTTTAAATAAGTTTCTTTTCCGTAAATGAGTAACCCTGTGATGCCAGGTTTTAGGGTGTCACACTGTTTGACATTCCTTACAATTTCTGTAGACCTCATAGGCATCTTTAAAAATTGTGGGCTAGTAGAACCCAGAATCCAGGACTTTTCTTGCCGTCCTCTGTGGTCCAAAATGTCCTCCAACTTGAGAGGCATGTGAAAAGTGCAACATGGACTCTGTCTCATGATCGGGGACACACCTCCGAATAACCTGATCACTGCAAAACTTCCAAAGGTACGGATCATCCCACACATAGTACTTTGCATCGCTCTTGAGCTTGTGGAACTTGGATCTACTTGTACCTGCAGGAATAACACCAGCAACAATAAAGTTAACTATGTCAGCAAACCAGGGGGTTACCCCATACAGATGTAGAAGTCTCTCATCAGGGAAGTCATCTTGGATGGGAGAAGGATCTTCATCCCTTGCTATTCGGCTCAAGTGATCGGCTACCAAATTTTCAGCTCCACTCTTGTCTTTTATCTCCACATTGAATTCTTGGAGCAAAAGCATCCACCGGATCAGTCTTGGCTTAGCTTCTGGTTTCTTCAACAGGTACTTCAGAGCTGCATGGTCAGTGAAAACAATAACTTTTGAACCTAGCAAATAAGACCTAAATTTATCAAGTGCAAACACAACAGCTAAAAGTTCTTTCTCAGTGGTGGTGTAATTAGATTGTGCAGCATCTAATGTCCTAGAAGCATAATGAATTACATGGGCAGCCTTGCCCACCCTTTGTGCCAGAACTGCTCCCACGGCAAAATTGGAAGCATCACACATGAGTTCAAAAGGGAGTGTCCAGTCTGGGGGCTGGATGATGGGGGCAGAGGTCAATGCTTTTTTCAGGTAGTCAAATGCCTTCTTGCAATTTTCATCAAAATGGAACATGGCATCATTCTTCAGCAGGTTTGACAATGGCGAGCTATCTTCTTTGAAGTCCTTTATAAAGCGCCTGTAGAAACCTGCATGGCCAAGAAAAGAACGGATCTCGCGTACGCAAGATGGGTAAGGCAATGAAGAAATCACATCAATTTTTGCAAGATCTACTGAAATACCCTCTTTAGAAATAACACGACCCAAAACAATCCCCTATTCTACCATAAAGTGACATTTTTCATAGATCAAAATCAGATCAGTCTCAATGCATCTTTGTAGAACTAAACTCAGACTATGCAGACATGCATCAAATGAGGAGCCATATACAGTGAAGTCATCCATGAACACCTCCATGCAATTTTCAATAAATTCAGTAAAAATGCTAAGCATGCATCTTTGGAAGGTGCCAGGAGCATTACAAAGGCCAAATGACATCCTCCTATAGGCAAACGTACCGAAGGGGCACGTGAAAGTGGTCTTTTCCTGATCCTCAGGGGAAATATGGATCTGAAAGTGCCCAGAAAAGCCATCAAGAAAGCAGTAATGAGATTTACCAGCCAGCCGATCCAGCATCTGATCTATGAACGGCAAAGGAAAGTGATCCTTTCTGGTGGCCTGGTTCAACTTCCTATAATCTATACAGACTCGCTAGCTATTCTGGACTTTAGTGGGTACAAGCTCATTATTATCATTTCTAACTACTGTGAGACCGGACTTTTTGGGTACAACTTGCACCGGACTTACCCAAGTACTATCAGAGATGGGGTATATAATACTGGTTGCAGAAGTTTGGTCACCTCCTTCTTCACCACATCCAGAATCAATGGGTTTAGCCGCCTTTGGGCTTGCCTCACTGGTTTAGCCCCATCCTCCAATAGAATTCTGTGCATACATCTGGAGGGGCTAATTCCTGGAATGTCAGCTAAGGTCCACCCAATAGTCTTCTTGTGCTTCTTCAGAACCTCCAATAGTTTTGCTTCCTGGTCAGAGTCAAGGCTGGAGGAAATGATGACTGGAAGTTTTTCATTCGTCTCCAGGTAGGCATACTTCAGGTTCCCAGGAAGTGGCTTGAGCTCTAGGGAGGGTGGCTGCTTAACGGATGGTACATTGGGAGTAGCCATGATGTCAAGAACTTCTGCTGAACAGATAGCTTCACTCTCACTATCACTATCACCCTGCAAAGTTGAATCAAGAAACTCAGCACAAACAGCACACAGGTTAGTGTCAGTACAGTTAGTACATGAATATAAATCATCAAAACCAGAAATAAATGGAAAATCTGAAACAAGGTCCTCATGGGTATCATCAATAATCTCAGAAAGCAACTCTAATTGGAAAATCGAGTGCTCCTCCAGTGGGTGTTTCATAGCATCAAAGATGTTGAACTTTGCCACAATATCACCAAACTCCATAGACATGGTCCCATCATTCACATCAATCTTAGTCTTGGCTGTCTTCATGAATGGTCTGCCCAAGATTATTGGTGATCTACTGGAATTTGTCTCTCCTGCCATGTCTAGGATGTAGAAGTCAGCAGGGAAAATTAACTCATCAACTTGCACCAGCACATCTTCTACCATTCCCATGGGGCGGGCACTGGTCCTGTTGGCCAACTGGATGGTGAGACCTGTATACTGCAAGGGCCCAAGATCAAGGTTATTAAAAATAGATGTGGGCATGACATTTATGGAGCCTCCCAAATCCAACATGCAATTTTCAAATCTTCTATCCCCAATAGTGAATGGAATAGTAAATGTGCCCGGATCCTTGCACTTCTGTGGTAATGCCTGAGTAGGGGCTAAAACAGCAACTCTTTCTAGTGCAGGCTTAGACTGGATAAGAACCGAAACATTTCTTCCCAAATAAACTCTCTCATTATTCTTCAACTTCCTCTTGTTGGTGCATAGATCCATCAGAAATTTGGCATACTTAGGCACCTGCTTGATCACATCTAGAAGGGGGATATTCACTGCTACCTTTCTGAACACATGTAAAATCTCCCTTTCCTTGTCTTCACCGCCAATATTCTTATTTTTCTGAACTCTGTGTGGGAAGGGGATTGGTGGTATGTATACTTTCTCAACTTCAACATCAACAGTAGGCTCAGGAGTTACCTCAACAGTTTCTTCATTTTTCTCAGAGGATGCCTCAACAACTCTTCCAGATCTCAGAGAAATGGCACTCACATTAGGATTGGAGGCATTGGGATTTATCACTGTTTGTGCCGGCAGCTGGGTTGTCCCTTGAGCTTGCTGTATGTTATTTATGGATGTGGCAAGCTGTCCAACCTGTGTATGCAAAGCCCGAATGCTAGCATCTGTTCATTGTTGCTTGGCTGTGCTGTGAGTCTGGAACTGTCCCTACTTGCTGCTGGCGGAGATTGGTTGCAGCCATTTGCTTGACCAAGTCTTCTAATGAAGGTCCGGAAGGTGCGAAGTGCTCACTTGAGGAGGATTACGAGGGTGCCATCGGTTGTTGTTGGGATGAGTTCCCATACCGAAGATTAGGATGATTCCTCCAATTGGGATGGTACCTATTTGTGGAGAGTGCGGGTGTTGTACCAGGTTCCGCTATTGCTTTGATTATAGGGATGGACTGCATAAGCTTGAGGCAAATCGGTTGATTGACTCTTCCTTGAGAATAGGGCATGCCTCATATGGGTGCTCAGGAGAACTGCACATGCCACACAACCTTGCCGGCTGAACCCTATCCATTGCCATTTTCTCCACCAAAGAAGTGAGCCTATCCATTCTATCCTCAAGGTCCTGGTTAGAAGAAGAGCTATGGACCTCATGCACACCTCTTGTCTCAACTGAATTTCTCCTGATAGTAAACTGCTGGGAATTCAGTGACATATTTTCAATGAGTTTCTTGGCAGCAGCTGGGGTCTTATCAACAAGTGCTCCCCCACTAGCAGCATCCAAAATATTCCTATCCATAGGCAGTAACCCTTCATAAAAGTACTGGATAAGAAGTTGTTCAGAAATCTGATGCTGGGGGCAACTGGATACCAAATGCTTGAATCTTTCCCAATATTCAGTCAACGACTCATTTCCTTGCCTGATGCCACATATTTCCTTCCTAATTGACGCAGCTCTGGAAGCAGGAAAGTATTTCTCTAAGAAGAGCCTCTTCAAATCGTTCCAGGTGGTAATGGAATTTGGCGGAAGATATAACAGCCAATCCTTTGCAACGCCCTGTAGTGAAAACGGGAAGGCTCTCAGCTTAATGTGATCTTCAGTTACTCCCTCTGGTCTCAAGGTTGTGGAGCAGACAACCTAGAACTCCTTGAGATGCTTATGTGGATCTTCACCTGCAAGACCATTAAACCTTGGCAACAAATGGATTAGACCAGATTTTAATTCAAAAGGGGTAACAGCACCAGAATATTTAATACACAATCCATTATAGTTAACATCAGGGGCATCAAGCTGTCTTAATGTCCTTTGGTCACCCATGTTTTCAAAAACAGTTTTAGAATTAGAATGACCACTAGTGCTAGCCCGAATTTCTCTACGGCGTGTGTGCAGTGTTCTTTCAATTTCAGGATCAAAATCACACAATTCAGGGCAATTAGACCTAGTAGCCAGACCAATTCAAAACAAAAACGAAAATAAAAGAAAGAAAAGAAAAGAAAAAAAAACAAAATGCGAAAAATAACAAACCAGAGTCCCCGGCAACGGCGCCAATTTTTGAACGCGCTGCCGCGCACGCGCCAAAAAGAACGAGCGGTTTTTAAAATTGTAGTTTAGGGCGACAACTCGGATGTCGTCTCAAAAGGACTCTTAAAATGTTATTCATCACAAAAATCAATTTTTTTTTGGGGGGTTGGATCGGGATGCAAATAAGAAAACAAATTAATAACAGAGCAATAAAACAAGGCAGTTCAAAGAGGTTATCAAATAGCTAAAAACGATTAATTTACTGTTCTTGATTTCACAACTATCATCGGTTCATGTAATCCCAAGCCCTAAGCAGATTCTAATCCCCTTTCAGTTGTAGCAACAATTAACAAACGAAATCGCTACTACGGATATATGTTCCTATTCCCGAATTAAACAAACGGGGTTAAGCCCTTATGAACTAAACAAACATGAATGAACACACGCGAATTAAACAAACGCGATTAAGTATAGGAAAATAACATCACTGAAATGAATCAACACAACACTATACACTCCTGAATTAAACAAACAGAAATGTATAACATGGCATTGAAAAAGGAAAAGCATACAAAACAGGGATTACAAAACCTCAGGTACGGTGGAAATCAATTACTGCAGATTAATCTATGAAATTTAGTTCCCTATGAAAACGAAATACACACAGAAAATATGTAAAACAAAATAGTGGAGAAGCAAAAGTCTTTCCCATCTGCCCAGAACAGCCTTTTATAGTTATTCAGAAATTTAGCCCACTCTGAGGCGAGCCCTAATTCGCGAGGCGAATATTGTGAAGAGTCAGCAACGTTTGGTCTTCTCGCGGGGCGAATTACTTCTTGCGTGGCGAGGAATGGAACAGTCTTGGCTTCTGGCCTTCAGTCTCGCGAGGCGAGACATGTATCCGCGAGGCGACACAGAACGGGTTGCATTTCTCTGGAACAGTCAGCTTTCAGGGTCGCGAGGCGAGGTGTTGTTCGCGGGGCGAACCAGAGAGGATGACATTTTCACTGTTCTGCTGGCTTTCAGGTTCACGAGGCGAGAAGATTCTCGCGAGGCGAATCCCCTGTTTCTTTATTCCCTCAACTGCTATTTAACCTGAAAACAAAGAAATAGCTATAAGTGCATTATTTGACTCAAAACTGGCTAAATTAACCAAAAACTACTTTAGAGACTCAAAACCTTGCTTGAGGACAATCTAATCTAATTTGGGTGAAAATGAGATATAATTTGCACAAAACCCTGGTCAAACTAGCCATAAAACTAGATGAGCCGGAGGCTTATCACTAAGTTTGGGGTGGCTACAAGGTTTGATGTGTCATAATGGGTTGAGAAAAAGAAAAAAAATTGAGGTTGGAGCCAAGGGCAAAAAGAAAAAAAGAAGGAAAAGAGAAAAGAAAAGAACAAAAATGTCAAAAAAAGGGTATTAGAAGAAAAAGGCTGTAGTCACCCAAGGCAAAAAGAAAAAATGGAAAAAGGAACTTGAGTGGAAATTCAATGTGTCAAAATGCTCATGCTCTCTTAGTTCCTAGGGACTTAAGCCTAGTACCTTTGAATATCCTACCTTTAGTCAGGCCCCATTGCAACCTTTAAAAGACCTTTTGATGTTGCATGCATGTTTTCGTGGGAACCTTGATTGAGATGAAAAGCAAATTCATGGGAAGTTCTCTTGAAATGTGAAATTGAGTGAAAGGTTCATAGCCTAGACAAATTGAGCGAATGAGTGAAACACTGAATGCCCTTGTGAGGAAGGCGATTGTTTGAAATTGGTGATCTCCCTTTTGTGTGTGACTTGGATCCTCAACTTAGATTAATGATTGCATGAATGATGGAATTCTCAATGGTTTAAAGTAAATGAATGTGGGGGTTACATTGTTGCGCTGGGGGACATTGAAGAGTTTAATCTCGTTTTCACCCAAATTTGGATGTAATTGTCCTCAAGCAACATTTTGAGTCTCTTAAGTAATTTTAGGTTATTTTAGTTGATTTTGAGTCAAATAAATCACTTACCGCTATTTCATGTTTTCAGGTTAATAAGAAGAGCACTAAGGGAAGGACACCCGAAGCAGAGGCCATCACGCCCAGGCCGTGACACTGGTCACGGCCGTGATGAGCTACCCATGAAAGTCAGAGAGCATCACGGCCCAGCCGTGATACACATCACGGGCGTGATAAGAAGACCAGGAAGTCAGAATTGATCACGGCCCAGCCGTGATGGAGGTCACGGTCGTGACAGATCAGCACCCCAAGTCAGAGGCGATCACGGACTGGCCGTGATAGGCATCACGGCCGTGACCGGCCAGAATTTGAATGTGCGCCCTTGACAGAAGCGGTCACGGCCTGGCCGTGACGGCCATCACGGCCGTGACGCGTAGTCTCTCTATAAATAGGAGCGCAGATGACACAGAAAAGGGATCCAATTGTCATAGTTTTACATAATATTTCTAGGTTTTGTTATACCCTTGATGGAGAACTAATTCCCTTGGGTTAATCTGCTGTGATCGGGTTCCACCGACACTTGAGATTCTGTAATTCCCGGATTAAATTGCTTCTTCCTTTCAATACTATCCTGTACGTTTTGTTTGCTTAATTCAGGATTATATAGAATAGGTATTGATTTGTTTTGATGATTTTATGTTCCTATATTTAATCGCGTTTGCTTAATTTGCTTGTGTTCAATCGTGTTTGCTTAATTCACGAGTGCTTCAACCCGTTTTCTTAATTCGGGAATTGGGAACGTATATCGTGTAGTGCCAATTTCGCTTGTTAATTGTCGCTACAATCAAAAAGGGATTAGAATCCTCTTAGGGCATGGGAATTATATGAATCGATGATAGTGGGAAACCAAGAACAGTATATTAATCGTTTTGATCATTGATATTCACTAATTTCTTAATTGCATCATTCTTTTAATTGGATCTCTCAATCTGAACCCCCCCAAAAAAAAAACTGATTTTCCTGCGAATAACAATCCAAGAGTCCTTGTGAGACGATACTCGAGTTGTCGCACCCTCACTATAGTTTTTTACAATCCACTCGCTTTTTGACCCGTGTGCGACAGCGTGTCAACTGTGTGTCCTAATCACGTTGTTGTGGACTGTGTGTCCTAACCACGTTGTGATGAACATTTTTAAAAGTGAATATTGTTTTCTATGACCACAAGCCTAGGACTGGTGCATCGGTCTCGGGTGTTGTGATTGAGCATTCGGACTGTGTGTCCTATGTTCCTAAGTTTTCAAGTGATGGGGAAATGAAGATTAAGTAGTTAGCTTTGAGCTGCGACAGCGAAAAAGAATGAACACAAAGAAAACCTTTTAAATAAAATATTTTATCATGTGCATTTCCCCAGGCAGACGTGCCTTTCTTACATATCAGATACAAGGTGGTATCTAGGAGTCTGTCCATGTAAACCGAGTTCAGAGGCACATGTGATGTTGCTCGTCCTGAGACCTTAAATGCATGAGGGTATGGAGGTAACTGCCCGGTGGGCTAGAGATTGACCAACTCTAATTCTTCTCCAGTGGAAAACGGTGTTGATATCTCATGAGATTATGTTAGAGCCTGATGTTGAAGTGCCATGTATATTTTCAAAGATCGACTGTGCGGGTTTGAGACCCTTTGATATAACACTATTATATTGTGTATATGCATGATTTAACTGCTTATATGATTATGTGATGTATGTATCATGTATATGGTTGTTGTGGGATATATCTTATGATGGTATCTCACTCTTACAATTATATCAGGTCTCTTCGGGTTTTGCTGTAGTACCTTGGTACTCTAGCACCGATGTTGCAGAGGAGTCTTTCTAAGTCAATTGAAGACCTAGTGTTTGAGGTTGGGAAAGTATTCCGATTGGGGGTCTCTCCAATGAATATTTGATAGAATGACCAGCTTAGGAATTCTGATTTGGGTTGTTAATCTAAAGAGGTTGGTAAATATAGTGTTATATACATCCATCAGTAGTTTGAACTTTTCTTTCGAAAGTGGAAACTTGGAGAAATGTTGTATGTCATGGTAACTTTGTTACGAACGTGACTTTACGTTTTAAATGTATGCATGATGGATTTCAGAGTTATCCTTATGGGAAAAATTTTATACCCCATTTTTCGGACTTAAGAGAAAACAAATTTTCCGAAAACTACCAGCAAATTATTTTTTAATTTACTTCTGCATGTGTTACGTAGTAATGCCCTAGGGGGGGCGTTACAAGGTGGTATCAGAGCTGGTCGAGTCTTTCGGGATCTTTGGGAAATAGGTCTGTTGTGTTGACGTTGTGTTTTCTCTGAATTAAGTTTTATTTGGATTACTTCTTAAAAGTAATGTGTGTTGATACGCCTTTACACATTTCATTTTCTGGTTGTGGCCTGACTGAATTGTTCGGCAGGTCAGTTATGGAACCAGCACCAGAAGGTGGACGTGGACGAGGACGAGGACGTGGACGCGGTCGTGGACGTGGTCGCAGAGGTGGTCCTATTGGCGGTCGTGCCAACATGAATACGAATTCTGACGGCGGGATGGACTTCGCTGCCCAAGCTTTGGCTGACGTTGCTGCTGCCATAGCTCTTCAGACGGCTAATGTTGTTGCCCAGAACCAACAGGAGCAACAGAGGGCAGAACAAGCTATAGAAGGAAGACATATGGATGCTTTCCGATGTCATAATCCATCACAGTTTGATGGAGACGTGGATCCAATAAAAGCTGATCTTTGGATTCAAGAGCTGGAGAAGATCTTTGAGCTGGTGCACACCCTAGAGGGAGCAAAGGTGCCTTATGCAACATTCCAACTGATTGGAGATACTGAATACTAGTGGGAGGGCACCAGACAACTGCTGGTAGCTGAACATCAGGCAATCACTTGGGGAGTATTTCGGAACAAATTTCTGGACAAATATTTTCCCCAGAGTGCTCGGACAGAGAAAGAGCGGGAATTCCTGAGGCTGAGACAGCGGGGCATGACAGTGGGGGAATATGCGGCAAGGTTTGAGTCCCTTGCCAAATATTTTTGCTTTTTCCAGTACAACCCCAATGAGGAGTGGAAGTTAGAAGGGTTCGAAGCTGGTCTTCGCTTCGAGATCAAGGAATCTGTGATACCATTGGAAATCCGGAATTTCCAAGCCTTAGTAGAGAAGTGTAGAAAAGTGAAACTAATGAGGAAGGAAAGAGGCCACAGAGAAAATGTTACAGGACCCACTCGTTCCAAAGACCAATATCAAGATCAGAATCAGAAAGGGAAGCAACATCGGAGGGAACCTTATTTCCGGCCACAAGGGAATGACTAGAATCAACAAAAGCATCATTCTAATAATTATGAATCGGGAAGAGGAAGTCAACAGAACCAAAACCGAGACCAAGTTAGGAGATGTTACAAGTGTGGAGACCCAGACCACATGGCTAATGTTTGCCCATGCAAAGGAGTGAAGTGTTTCAATTGTGGACAATTAGGACACTTCTCAAGGGATTGTAATGCACCGAGGTTTGAAAAGGTTGTCAACACCTCAGGAACTGGTAGACCCACGACGAAGGGAATGGTCTACACCATGACTGGCGCTGGAGCTTCACAATATGACGATCTTTTAAAATATAACCAGTGTTGAAAATTTCACAATTTGAAGGTTTTATGGCAGTGGTCTATAATTCTAAGTTGTAGTAGGATTCTAAGTATAATCGCATTTTGACGCCCTTAAGTATTTGACTCTCTAGGGTCTCCTATGTTACTAGTCTTTCCAGTGAATGTATGTTTCTTATGACTTTTGGGAATGAAAGTCTCTTTAAGAAATTTATTCCAGTTCCCTTCTCTTTTGATTGTTGTGGTCAGTTTAGACTTTGGATCCAATCTTTCTTTTCCTAGAGTTATGAATTGCCTTGTTATTGCGCCGGATGGGTATAAAAGAAGTTTCTCGATGAAACTTGATCTAATCACTTTTACTTTTGGTGGAAGTGATTCAGTTTGAATTCTTATCGAACTGTTACTCTTTTAAATCGTTGCCCAGGAAATTCTAGTGAAAGGAGAAACTTTTTAGATTCATGATTGTAAATGTGTACCGATCATACATTTTTACCTCCCTGAATATACTAAAGGATCTTCATACATTAGATGTTTCTGTATTCTTTTGGATCGATGAAATTCTTTGAGATACTTCCTTCTGATAGTGTGATCTGGATGGTGAGAGATCCTGTTAAGTTTCTAGTTACGTAATTTCGAGGACGAAATTCTTTTTAGAGGGGTAGAGTTGTAGCACCCTATTTTTCGTATGCTTCTTTATCAGTAAATACATGCTTTATGTATTTATTTTTGATAAAATCCAGAGGATGATTTTATTTAAAATAAAATCATTTTCTTGTGTTGTTTTACCGTATGAAGTCACAGTAAAATTTTCGATCGAAAATTCAGACGAAAATCGGTCTGGGTTCTCACTGCCAGTACAAGTTTAATGAGTTAGAGACAAAATTTTAATTCGTGAATGAGACGGTGATGAGTGTGATTTCACCTCATTCTCCATGTACATTTCTGCATGCATTTGCATATAGTTAGGCCATTTTAGTGTTTATTTTGTTTAGTTTCTCCTTTGGAACGGATAAGGTGGTATTGTGTGTTGTTTTGCAGATAATCATGATTAAATGCCCAAGAATTAGCAAGTATGAAGCTTGGATGACTTAGAGCTTTAAAATATAAGAAATTGAGCCAAGCAGAGAGTATCACGGCCTAGCCGTGATGGCCCTCACGGCCGTGAGGGAGCAGTAGCTGAAGAAAGAAGTGAGCCAAAAGTCGGAAAGCTGTCACGGCCTTAGCGTGATGGCTATCACGGCCGTGATGTGTCACTGTGCGGATCTCCAAAAGTCGGAAGGCTGTCACGGCCTGGCGTGATGACTATCACGGCCGTGATGAATCGGGTTGGAAAAGTCGAAACGATCACGGCCTAGCCGTGATGGCTATCACGGCCGACTTTGTTAGTTGGGAAAGTCAGAAGCGATCACGGCCTGGCGTGATGGCTATCACTGCCGTGATGAATTAGTAAATGAAGAGGCGCCCAAGTCGAGAAACCATCACGGCCTGGCCGTGATGGCTGTCATCCACGGCCGTGACCGCCACGAGTTATAAAGGAAACTCGGGCGGAACAGAAAAAGATATCCAGAGAAAACCCTAAAGAAAAATCCTCTGCTGCTTTGAGGCTCAGGGGCATCATTCCATGGAGCTCTCTCCTTTGTTCATCTCTGTAATTCTCTCTTTTGTTTTGTTTTCAATTATGTGTAGCTAAACTCCCCTTTGTTGGGGTTAGACTATTGCTATCTGAACTTGGTTGTAAAATGACTTGATTATAATGCAGTTTCCTTGTTCTTTATGAGTGTTTGATTCCATGCTTAATGCTTTCTTAGGCTTGATCACCCTAGGAATGATTAGTTGCTTTAATAGATGACTGGAAGGTTGGTGTTAGAGCTTGCTCATGAATCAAATGCCGAGTAGTTCATGAGCCTAGGAATAGGTCTTGAGGTGCTTGCAATCTTATAAGTCTTTACTTAATGCAAAATCTCAGGTTAATCCACCTAAGGAATTAGGGTTTAACTTGGGGTTTTAGGCTCAATGCACCTAAGGAATTAGGCTTGAGTATCTCAGAAAAGACTTGATTGTCATAATAGAATTAGGAACTGTGTTAGTTATCATTTCATAACAATCAAGGGAGGATTAGCTTAGTTTAACCCTAGCAATTCTATCTCATCGTTATTCATCTTTCTGTTTTCACAATTAACTGTTTGAAAAAAAAATCCAAAAAGAACAAAAACATTTTCTTCTTGTTTGTTTGTTAGATGTTAGAACAACCTTTACTCCAAAATTCGATCGCCTAGATAGTAGTCAAATTTGCGAAGTGGTAATTGTCCACGATCCCTGAGAACGATATCCGGTCTTACCGTTTTATTACTTGCAACGAACCGGTACACTTGCCGAGTCCGTGTCAGACGGTTAGTGTTTTTATGATGTTTTGTGTGGGTTTGGAGTTTTTCGAAAAATCTTGTTCGGGGCCAAAATCTTAGGGAATTCCCGGGCGAAATCGTCGGGAAATACGATCAGGGAAGTCATCTGATACGCAATGGAGCAGAGCATCAAGAGGATGAAGTGACATGGAGTGACTTGATGTGAAGGCTATGACACACCTAAGAAAAAGTGAATCTTGACTTTATTTCAAAATCTTACTTTTTCATCTTTCTCTCTCCAATCACATCATATCACCTTAACTCCTTATCCTCTCTACAAGCAACTCACCTTCTTTCTTCTTCTTTCTTCTCTTCTTTCTTCTTCTCCCTCTCAAAACCTTGCACCCTCCCCATTTCCTCTATAAATACCACTCCTCAACTTCATTTCATCACTTTCCTTTTAAAACTCTTAAGCTTTCATCTTTTTCTTAACTTCAAGCTTCCAAAGCTTTAGTTTTTCTTCTTCTTTTCACTAAGTGTTCTTCATCAAAGTTGTTCCTCTTGCTTAGGGTAATACTCTCATGTATTCTTTTCTTTAAAAACTTCATCTTTTTCTGAAGTTTCTTCTTTATGTCATATATGAGCTTTTATCTTCAAAAATGGTAGAAAGCTCCTTTTAAGTTGAAACCAATTTATATGGTCTTGTATTTACTTGTAGTTTAACATACTAAAAGGTTATGTAAAACAAAGTTTCCTAACCTCTACTTTCTAATGAGGCCGAAACCATGCATATGGTTTAGATGGATCTTGTTTCAAGTTTTACAAGTATGAGTTTGTATTTAAACAGTTGTTTTCCAAAATGATCATGGACCAAGGCTCCTTTATGTTAAAGGATGCTATGTCTAAGTGATTGGAAAGTTTAAAGAGTTGTCTTCCAAAATGATCATGGACCAAGGCTCCTTTATGTTAAAGGATGCTATGCCTAAGTGATTGGAAAGTTTAAATATTTTTACTCTACTTTATGTCATTTATATTAATGCCATTTACTTTATGTCATTTACATTATGTCATTTACCTTTATGTCATTTATATGAATGCCATTTACTTTATGTCATTTACATTATGTCATTTATTTTTGCCATTTACTTTATGTCATTTACATTATGTCATTTACTTTTATGTCATTTATGTTTATGTCATTTATGATTCATTTACTTATGTCATTATGCTTTAATTACTTATAGGCTTATGTTGTTCTTACTTTATGTGCTTCTGAGCTTTGTTATTTAAAGTCCTATGTTACTTTCAAGATGATCATATACTTGAGCTCCATAAGTTATTGGATGTTAAAAGGTCTAAGAGATTGGAAGAATTTAAAGATTTCTATCATGAAAACCCAAGGATGGCAGAATCTTAAAGGTTATGGACCTAGGATGTTTCGTCTTTCATTTTCCAAAGTGATCATGGTGTTGAGTTCCTTACTATTCAGGATGCTAAACCAAAGAGATTGGAAAGTTTAAATGTTCCTAGCCTATCTTATTAGTCAAGGCCGAATCTACATCAAGTGTAACTTGGTGGGATTTTTGTTCAACTTTGTTTAAAGTAATCATGTTTTAAAATCCTAGCACTTAAGGATCATAAATCCCTAAGTTGCATGTGTTTTGGAAACTTCTAGCCCTAAGTTCTTGGGGTTGAGTTCTAATCCTTTGAACCTTGTGTCTTGAAACCTAGACTTGCATCCTAACCAACTTTGAAGAACGTTCGTGAAACTGTTTATTTTCTCGCATTCTCTTAGCTTCTTGAGGTAAGAGGGGATTTCCTAAAGATATTCAATAACTGTATGCATGTGTGTATGTGTTTAACTGGATATTTATATGTTAATTGAGCTTACTTGGTTATCTAATGTACTTGAACTGTTATGCTATTATCTGATGTTGGATTGTACTCGTTCTAAATGTTATGATGCATATCTGTGATGAACTGCTTTCAACTGTGGTATTAGCATTGAACTGATAATATATCTGCTTTGTTGATTGAAAGTTTGCTAAGCCGACTTGTGTCTGTGCTCAACTGTTATAAGGATTAAAAACCTTAATAAGCTTTGAAGATGAAGGGATTGGTGTTCTTTTCCAAAAGCTCATTAACTTAAAGTACTTGTTTTAAATGTTGAAATGGTTTTGGTGAACTATTGTTATACAAGAGAAAAATCCTTTTCGAACTATGTGTCTTCAAGTGAAAACTTTCAAGATTATTTGGCAATATCCTATTGGGGGAAGTATTTCAAAGATAAAAGTATTTCAAAGATGCTTTATAAAAGATTTTCAAAGAAAAGGTTTTTCCTAAATATTTTAGAAACTTTCTGATAGCCTGGATAGGTTATCGAGGATTCGGTTTTGAATTTGATTTTCACTGAACGAAAAATAAGTACTTAAGAAAGAGAATCTAGTACACGAGACGTCGCCTCTAGTATTCAGTTATATGCACGTGATCTTGGATCAATGTCAATTCGGGACCATGAGTCCTATTCATGATGTTCTGGACTGAGAGTCCAATTCTCGAAATCGAGGACAGTGCGTTCTGATTTCGTTGTTGTGGACTGTGTGTCCTAATCACGTTGTTGTGGACTGTGTCTCCTAATCACGTTGTTGTGGACTGTGTGTCCTAACCACGTTGTGATGAACGTTGTTAAAAGTGAATATTGTTTTCTATGACCACAAGCCTAGGACTGGTGCATCGGTCTCGGGCGTTGTGATTGAGCATTCGAACTGTGTGTCCTATGTTCCTAAGTTTTCAAGTGATGGGGAAATGATGATTAAGTCGTTAGCTTTGAGCTGTGACGGCGACAAAGAATGAACACAAAGAAAACCTTTTAAATAAAATATTTTCTCATGTGCATTTCCCCAGGCAGACGTGCCTTTCTTACATATCAGATACAAGGTGGTATCTGGGAGTCTGTCCATGTAAACCGAGTTCAGAGGCACATGTGACGTTGCTCGTCCTGAGACCTTAAATGCATGAGGGTATGGAGGCAACTTCTCGGTGGGCTAGAGGTTGACCAACTCTAATTCTTCTCTAGTGGAAAACGGTGTTGATATCTCATGAGATTAAGTTAGAGCCTCATGTTGAAGTGCCATGCATATTTTCAAAGATCGACTATGCGGGTTTGAGACCCTTTGATATAACACTATTATATTGTGCATATGCATGATTTAACTTCTTATATGATTATGTGATGTATGTATCATGTATATGGTTGTTGTGGTATATATCTTATGATGGCATCTCACTCTTACAATTATATCAGGTCTCTTCGGGTTTTGCTGTAGTATCTTGGTACTCTAGTACCGATGTTGCAGAGGAGTCTTTCTAAGTCAATTGAAGACCTAATGTTTGAGGTTGGGAAAGTATTCCGATTGGGGGTCTCTCCAATGAATATTTGATAGAATGATCAGCTTAGGAGTTTTGAGTTGGGTTGTATATCTAAAGAGGTCGGTAAATGTAGTGTTATATACATCCATCAGTAGTTTGAACTTTTCTTTCGAAAGTGGAAACTTGGAAAAATGTTGTATGTCATGGTAACTTTGTTACGAACGTGACTTTACGTTTTAAATGTATGCATGATGGATTTCATAGTTATCCTTATGGGAAAAATTTTATACCCCATTTTTCGGACTTAAGAGAAAACAAATTTTCCGAAAGCTACCAGGAAATTATCTTTTAATTTACTTTTGCATATGTTACGTAGTAATGCCCTAAGGGGGGACATTACAGTGTTACACGCCTGGCGAGCCCTGTCTTGCGGGACAAGGTCGAAAGACTTCAATTCCTGCTCAGCATCAGTTCTGGCTCGCAGGGCGAGAACTGTCTCGCGGGGCGAGACCTTGAAAAACCTTTTTTGCTTGTTTTCTTCATTTAATCCAAGTTTCCCAGAGCTTCACTTTTAACCTGAAAGTAAAAGTAGAATTAAAATGCTTTATTGGCTAGAAAATAGAGGAAATTACTAAAAAAATATTCCTAAGACTCGAAATGTCGCTTGTGAACAATTAAAGTCAATTTTGGGCTAAAACGAGAATGCACTCGCACAACTGGTATCAAAATTGAGGTCTTTCTAGTCATAAAACTAGATGAACCAAAGGTTTATCAAAATACCCCAAACTTAAACTTTACTGTTCCCCAAGCAAACTAACAAATTAACAGACACAAAACTAGGTAAGCTCAATGGACTTAATCAACCTTGCCCCAAATTTCATGCATTCTCATCAATTCACTTTCAATCAATGCTTTCCTTTTCTTTACTTTAATCAATCAATCCCCAACTTCATCTACTTTCAGACCATGAAAATTCAATCAATCATGCATTCATTAATCTAAAGAAAGGATCCAAAGCACACATAAAAGAAAGATCACCAAATTCAAACAGTTGCCTTTCTCACAAGGGCATTTCGTAATTCAACCATTCGCTCAATTTGTCAAGGTTTTCAACTTTTCACTCTAATTCACATTTCAAGCACACCTTCCATGGATTTGATCTTCATCTAAATAAAGTCCCAACAAAGACATGTTTGCAATATCAAAAGGTCTTTTAAAGGCTGTAATGGGGCCTGGCTAAAGGTAGGATATAGAAAGGTACTAGGCTTTAAGTCCCTAGGAATCAAGAGAGCATGGACTTTTCACACCTTTATTTTTTCTTCTAATTCCCTTTTCAATTTTTTTTTCTTTTTCTCTTTGGGTGGCTACAAACCTTTTTCCTTTGATAACCTATTAAATTGCCTTTTTTTTTGGCATTTTTATATTTCTCTTCTTGTTTTTTTTTTCTTTTTCTCTTTTGCCTTTGGCTTCAACCTTTATTTCTTTCTTTTTCTCATTCCTAAGTAACATGATAACTCATTGTAGCCACCCCAAACTTAGTTTCCAAACAACCCTTTTCTTGCTAGGCATCCATGCTCTCCTAAATCCTAAGATCGGGTTAACATGGTTTTTCTGGATTTTTGGCTTGTAACGTTAGGTTATTAAGAAACAATAGGCTTACTAGGCTCAAATTGGCTAATTGTGGAACATGCATTAGGAAAGGTTAATTTTTGCCAAGTAGCTATTTCAAAGAAAATTACCTAAATAATTTGATGCAACATATAGATATGCAAACCATGCATATATTCAAGCAAATCCGGGAAAGTGCAACTTGAAAGTGATTCACACAATTTTCAAGAACATGTTGGAGGCTCAAATTACTCACCTAAACATTTTTAGCAAATTAGTTGACCGAGATACATCCCTAATGTGTGCACCCCTTCACCCAAAACTTGTCATAAATCATGCAATCCAACAAAAATTCTCAAAGTTCGCTTTTCAATTTTTCATAGGGATCCATTTTTCTCATTTTTCAATTGCATAAGGAAAAGCATTAGGATTTTGTTTTCAATATTTATCGCATGCATTCAATTTTAGGCTCAATGCAATTAATCCTATCAAGACTTACCAACAAGACTCTATGACACTAGAAAAGAAAAGAGTTGAGTTTTAGAAAGAGTTATCTCGAGGGGTCCGAGCGGACCCCGCACTCTCATTAGCATGTCTCGTCTCTTCCTCGTCTTTCTTTACATTCTTCCTTGGCCTACTAGATTTGTACTCCTCATCAAGATACATAGCCCAAACTATCTCCGGGCTAATAACAATAGCTTCCTCTCTTGGTGTTCTTCCACTCGAAATTCCTTCCCTTGCATGTTGAATCATTTCCAATTCCACCCATGCGATATCATTGGCTCCCTTGAAGGTTAGAAGCCATTTTGGATCCCACTTGTCCTTTTCATCCTTAGTTAAGCTCTCCACATCCGAGAGTGGAATCTATCCTCTTTCCACCACCTTCTTGACTTTCTCATATAAGGCATACTCGGTGTTTATACAAACTAGGAAGTCCTTTTGCCTTTCTTCAATTTCATTCTCAATTACCCTCCGCACGTATTCATTCACACCCCTATCAAATCTCAAGTGAAACGTATCCTCCTCGTCCTCTTGTTCTTTTGTTAATTTTTCTAAGTGAGGGTAGGGGATCCGTCTCTCTCGTAAGTACACGCTGATGTACTCGTAATCGGGGTGGTCCGGAGTGATTGTTCTTTCATCAATTGGTTGTCTTTCCTTGTGTAAGAAACTCCAGTCAATAGGCATCTAATTCACAAGTCAACCAACAACAACAACAACCAAGCCTTATCCCACTAGGTGGGGTCGGCTACATGGATCATACGGCGCCATAATGTTCTATCATGAATCATGTTAATAGTTAAATCATTGGCCTCCAAATTTTTCTTAATAGTTTCTCCTATAGTTTTTCTTGGCCTACCTCTGCCTCTAGCTATTGGATTGCCTTCCACTTGGTCCACTCTCTTTACTACATAATCTAAAGGTCTCCTCCATACATGCCCAAACCACCTAAGTCGATATTCAACCATCTTTTCTACAATAGGTGCTACCCCAACTCTCTCTCTAATGCTATCATTCCTAATCCTATCACGTCTAGTTTTTCCGCTCATCCAGCGCAACATTCTCATCTCTGCTACATTGATTTTACTCTCGTGTTGATTTTTTACCGCCCAACACTCCGTCCCATACAACATCGCCGGTCTAATAGCTGTACGGTAAAATTTTCCCTTTAGTTTAAGAGGTACCTTTTTATCACACAAAAAAACCCGAAGCCTTCCTCCATTTCAACCACCCTGATTGAATCCGATGGTTTACATCTCCCTCAATTTCTCCGTCATTTTGTATAATAGACCCAAGATATTTAAACCGTGTGACTTGTGGTATGTTATGGTCTCCAACTTTCACCTCTAAGCTAGAGGTGTTTCGCCTTTTGCTAAACTTACATTCCATATACTCCGTCTCGCTTCTACTCAAGCGGAAGCCATGTGCTTCTAAAGCTTGTCTCCAAGTCTCCAACCTTCCATTTATATCATCTCTCGACTCTCCAACTAGGACTATATCATCAGCGAAAAGCATGCATCGCGGTGCTGGCTCTTGAATGTGCTCCGTAAGTACATCCAAGACCGAGGTAAAAAGATACGGGCTTAAAGCTGACCCCTGGTGCAGGTCTATGGTTATTGGGAAATCTTCTGTGGCTCCACCCTGCGTTCTCACACTAGTCATGGCCCCCTCATACATATCTTTGATAGCTCGAATATAGACAATCTGAACACCTTTCTTTTCTAGGGCTTTCCACAAAACCTCTCTTGGCACCCTATCATACGCTTTCTCCAAATCAATGAAGGCCATGTGTAAATCTTTTTGATCCCTTCGATATTGTTCTATCACTCGTCATAGCAAGTAAATTGCTTCCATGGTCGACCTCCCGGGCATAAAACCAAATTGGTTGTCGGTGATTTTGGTTTATTTTCTTAGTCTCCGTTCAAGCACCCTTTCCCATAACTTCATAGTATGACTCATAAGGTTAATCCCCCTATAATTTGCGCAATTTTGTATATCTCCCTTGTTTTTGTAAATCGGAACTAAAGTGCTTCTCCTCCATTCGTCCGGCATTTTCTTTGACCTCATAATCTCGTTAAAAAACTTCGTGAGCCAACTAATGCCTCTATTTCCTAGACTCTTCTATACCTCCACAGGTATATTGTCCGGTCCAACTGCCTTGCCATTATCCATCCTTCTCAAAGCTTCTTTTACCTCATGCTCTTGGATTCTACGATAAAAAGTGTAATTTTGGTCCTCCTCTCTGATGTCAAGCACCTGTGAGCATGATAAAACTTCAAATCCTTCATTAAATAACTTGTGGAAATAATTCTTCCATCTATATTTAATATCTTGTTCCTTAACCAAAACTTTACCTTCTTCATCCTTAATACACTTCACTTGGTCCAAGTCTCTTGTCTTTCTTTCCCTATTTTTAGCAAGCCTATAAATAGATTTCTCACCATCTTTGGTGCCTAAGGATTGATACAACCCGTCAAAAGCTTTAGTTCTAGCTTCGCTCACTGCCTTCTTGGTCTCTTTTTTGGCCACCTTATAATTTTCCCAATTTTAAGCATTTCTACATAAAGACCAAACTTTAAAACATTCCCTTTTAACCCGAACCTTAGCTTGCACACTTTCATCCCACCACCAGGATTCTTTACCCTTAGGTCCGAATCCTCTTGATTCACCAAGCATCTCTATAGCTACCTTCCTAATCCCCTTGGCCATCTTGTCCCACATAACATTTGCACTTCCGTTTGCCTCCCAAAACCCTCCCTCCAAAACCTTGTGTTGGAAGATCCTTTGTTTTTCACCATTCAGTTGCCACCACTTGATCCTTGAAACCTTTTCGTGGCCTCTTCTCTTCACACTCCTTTTAACTCTTACATCCATGACCAAGACTCTATGTTGGGTAGTCAAGCTCTCTCCAGGTATGACTTTACAGTCCAAGCAAATCTTTCTATCCGATCTCCTAATAAGAAAGAAATCTATTTGAGAGCTTGTCACCCCACTTTTGTACGTGATAAGATGCTCCTTACGTTTCCTAAAACACGTATTGGCTATAGTAAGATCGAAGGCAGATGAAAAGTCCAAAATAGACTTTCCCTCACCATTTACCTCCCCTAGGCCATATCCCCCATGCAAACCGTCGTAACCTCTAGGTGCCCTCCCTACATGCCCATTTAGATCACCTCCTAAGAAAATCTTTTCACCTAGCGGTATTTCCTGAATTAGGCCTTCTAAATCCTCCCAAAATTTTACCTTGAAGTGTTCTTCTAACCCTACCTGAGGTGCGTAAGCACTAATCACATTAAAGGTGTCTTGTTCCACTACAAATTTTAGGGCAATGATCCTATCTCCAACCCTTTTTACATCCACAATATCATTCTTCCAATATTTATCCACAATTATGCCCACCCCATTTCTCGATTTTACGTTGCCAGTGTACCAAAGCTTAAAACCCGAAGAGTCTAATTCCTTTGCCTTTTCTCCCACCCACTTAGTTTCTTGTAGGCACATGAAATTGATCCTCCTCCTAATCATAGTGTCAACTATTTCCATTGATTTACCTGTAAGTGTGCCTATATTCCAAGTTTCAAAACGAATCCTACTCTCGTGAGCTAGCTTCTTTACCCACACTCGTTCACAAAAATGTGGGAACCCTTGCTTATTTTTCACTACATCCAGGCGGCGATGCAGCGGCCCTTGCTCTTTTGACACTGTACTCGAGCTGTACAGCGCGTTGCTTCTGGGCAACGACCTAGCATTAGCATTATTACGTCGTTGATCCATGTCATAGAGATTCGACTAAGTTTTACGTTGGCTGTCGATGGCCTAACACAACCCTCTCCTTTTATCCGGGCTTGGTACCGGCTATGTTTAGCTTTGTCACAAAGCACAACATAGGCAGGATTTAATTCACAAGTCAACCAATGGTCAATAAATTTAAAATTAAAAAAAAAGAGAAAAATTAAAAACATTCACCATAAACATGTGTATAGTCTGGAACAGTGCGTAAGATATCAAAATAATACGAGTTTCTAGCTAATAAACATATACAACCATATCGAATGTATAGCTAGAACTCAAAGGAAAATAAAAATGGCCGCCTCTGGTTCATCTGAAGTCGATCTGCTCGAACATATCATCATCCTGGTTACCCTGAGTGTAACACCCCCCTTGGGCATTACTTTGTAACACACGTGGAAAGGAATTTAAAAATTAATTTTGCTGGTTGCTTTCGGAAAATTAATTTATTATAAGGCAGAAAACTCGGGTGTAAAAATTTTCTTTAACGGAAAGCTCTAGAAACATGATACACAAATTATAGTAGTGAAGTCATATTGAATATCTTTACACAGGTTGCCACGACATACGCTGTTTTCTCAAAGAGTCTCATTTTCAAAAGAGAAAATTATAACAAAGACTAACATACAATCTCACAATTAAATACATTTTTAATTGTACAACTCAACTAGAATTCCTAAATTGGTCACTCTACAAGACAGTTATTTGAAATACCCTCGTGACATTCCCACTAACGAATACTTCTTCAAGCATCTAGCAGTTAAGTACTCGAATGACTTAGTGAATTCCTTCGGTTCATCCGTACTAGTGTACCAAAGTACTGTCGTAGTCTAGAATAAACATGATATATTTGTAAGGGTGAGATGCCAATATATGGATTTAACACAATATCTACATGTGCGACACAAAATAAAAACATATATACATATACATTTCTATAAATAAACAAGTAGTCTATCACTGGGTTGCATACCCGATCACAGTCTTTTGAAAAAAATGCATGAACACTTCAATATTCAGGCTCTAATTTGATACCTAATCTCCGGAGACCCCAACACCAAATGAATGAGTTGATCACTCTCAATTGCCAGGTATTTTAGGCACAACGTGGCATGGAATACCATACGTCACCATACATAACAATGTAGCACGGAATACCTTATTTATTAAGGCACCGTACATAACAACGTAGCACAAATACCCTATCACTAAGGCTTCATACATAGGACGTAGCACAAATACCCTATCATTAAGGCATCATACATAACAACGTAGCACGAAATACCTTATCAGTAAGGCACCGTACATAACAACGTAGCACGAATACCCTATCATTAAGGTATCATACATAGGACGTGGACACGTCTGCCAATGCATACATATAAAACATTTTGTTCTCATCATTTTTCTTTGTGTTCATTCTTCTTTTGTCAAAACTCAAGATGGCATACGACTATTCATAATTTTTTTTACGTGATAGATTTCTCAATATTAACATAGGACACGAAGTCCGAATGCTCAATCACAAAACCTTAGACCTTGCAATCAGTCTTAGGTTCGTGGTGATAGAAAACAATATTCACTATTAACAACGTTCATCACAACGTGTAACAATGTTACAACGTGCAACAATGTAACACGGATCAAAGATCTTCGTGCTTTTATTTAAGAACACCAGTATCACGATGTCTCGGATACTAGGTTTACCTATTAACGTTAACACTATTTTCGTTAGGTGAAACACAAAATCAAAACAAAACTTCCGAAACTTATCCAAGTTGTCGGAAATAACCCGTTGTATAAAACTATTTTATAGAAAATACGTTTACGTTGGAAATTCGTTTTACAAAATCATCAAAATCACTTGAAATTCATTTTCTTTCATAAAATCAATATTTTGAATCGGAAAATATTGTTTTCATACAAATTCTCTATTTTAACTAATATTACCGTTTTTATTAATCCTACCATAAATATTATCGGAATAGTCCGACGTTTGACGTTTTAAAAACATTTTAAGTCCAATTATGACTTTTCTAGTAAAATAATTTTTCCAACGGCATAATAAAATTATTTTTGAAACTTATTTTCTTCAAATAACATTTTCTAATATTTAGAAATTTCTTACTATAAACTAGCAGTGTAAAAATATTTTCACGGTTACTTCCTCACTATGACTCTTAAAACACTCTTATGCTATTAAATCCTTAAAATAATAATATTTTCCAACATTTCTCATTTTTTCCAAATACTATTTTCCATTAATATTATACTCTAATAATTCTCCATTAAACATTGAATATAATTTTTTAAAGCTTCTTAAAGTTTTTTTCTGGTTAATTAATTGGGCACTGACCATTGTCAGGCTTCTCAAACAACATTCAATAACATTATATCAATATTCCCAGGCAGATCATGCATCACAACATTATAATATATAACTGCAAATAAACAATTAAGTGCAGATAAACAAACACGAGTATCACGACACAACTTTAACCAAACTAAACAAGCCCCACAATCACAGATAAATAATACAGACCACACACTAATCACATACAGTTATTGGGAAAAATCCCTCAGGTAAGCTCCCCTTTCCTCTTGAAGATTCAAGCTTTGGTTTCACGAACGACTTTCCGATTCGAATCCGGTTTCCTCCGCGCAACTCAGGATAATCCACTAAGATTTATCCTTCAACAAATCACAACTCAACCAATCAAAATCAAACAAATACAATTACCTATACACTACATATAGGTCACGACCATGATGAGTTTTTGTGGTTAAAAATTTCTAAAATTATTAAGTCTTTGGATTAGTGATCCTTAAGCAAATAAGACACAAGATCAATGATCATAATACAAAAGTTGAAATAAAATCCTCTAACTCCAATATGAGCTAGATTCGGTCATAACGAGTTAAATTGGCTAAACATGATAAAATTTTGCGAGCTTTTGGATTAAGGATCCTAAGCACTTGAAACACATGATTAAGGATTAAAACACCAAGATTGAAACAAAATATTTTCAACCTCTCAAGAATATATTTTAGGCTTAACAAAAAGTTTGAACAAGGTCCCCCCCACCCACCCACACACAAAACTAGGGTTCGGTCTCCTTAAGATAAATAGGCACGAAATTTTAGTTTGATGAACACTCTTTGATCTTAAAGATAGAGAGGATAATAAGATAATAGAAATTGGTTTCACTTTAAAAGGATGTTTCTATGATTTACTATGAATTTTCAAAGTTCTAGATCTTGGGATTGAAAAATATGATCATGGCTTCAAAACAAAAAAATAATTGAAGAGCATGATGATGGTTGAGTGAGAGGAGTATGGTATACCTCTTGGAAATGAAAAATGGGCAAGGAATCAAGCACTTCCTTCACAAATCTAGGCTATGGAACTTAAGCTTTTTAATGGAAAATGGAGAAACTTTGATGAAGATGATGAACATTACCTTAAATAGAAGTGAAATGGGCTCTCAAATGGTGCTTGGGCTGTGGCTTTTGGGGGTCAAAGGGGTCCAAGGCATAAATTTTTAGGGACAAAAGAGTAATCTCACAAAATGACATTTTTGTGGTACTGAGACAACATAAGGACAAAATGGTAATTTTGCCTAGGTAATCATGAAAATTATGTGGTTGAGATTGAAGGAGAGGTGGCTGATTTGTGTCCACAAATTTTGGGGCAAACTTGTCATTTCAATGAAAGTTCAAGGGTAAAATGGTCCAAGGGCAAAATGGTCTTTACACTATTTTAAAGAAATATCTAAATTTTTGTTTAAAATCAATCATGACATTGAGTCATCCATATGACTCACACCCTAGGTGGCAAGAGGTCTCAGCATCCGATGTCGGGTTTTGTCTCTGTACGTCCGTTCTCGACTCCGTCGATTACCCGATTTAGGGTTTTACACCCAAATCGTGTATGATAACCTATTTATTTTGAAAATTTTCAAAATAACATATATCATTGGAAATGAGATATAAAATTTATTCATTTCGTTCTCAGGTCAAAATTAGGTTTTTCGATCAGTAAAATCTTACTGTCAGCAAAAACGCTGATCGGGTTCGGTTTGAATTTTCAACCTCTCAAGAATATATTTTTGGATATGAACAAAACAATAGGTTAGAGGTTTTATTTTGATTCAAAAATCATGGATTCAATACTTATATAAGCCATAAATATTGAATCAAGCAAGACTCAACAAAAAGTTTGAACAAGGTTCCCCCCACAAAACTAGGGTTCGGCCCCCTTAAGATAAATAGGCACGAAATTTTAGTTTGATGAACACTCTTGGATCTTAAAGATAGAGAGGATAATAAGATCATAGAAATTGGTTTCACTTTAAAAGGATGTTTCTATGATTTACTATGAATTTTCAAAGTTCTAGATCTTGAAATTGAAAAATATGACCATGGCTTCAAAACAAAAAAATAATTGAAGAACATGATGATGGTTGAGTGAGAGGAGTATGGTATACCTCTTGGAAATGAAAAATGGGCAAGGAATCAAGCACTTCCTTCACAAATCTAGGCTATGGAACTTAAGCTTTTTAATGGAAAATGGAGAAACTTTGATGAAGATGATGAACATTGCCTTAAATAGAAGTGAAATGGTATCTCAAATGGTGCTTGGGCCGTGGCTTTTGGGGGGAAAAAGGGTCCAAGGCATAAATATTTAGGGACAAAAGAGTAATCTCACAAATTGACATTTTGGTGGTATTAAGACAACATAAGGTCAAAATGGTAATTTTGCCTAAGGTAATCATGCAAATTATGTGGTAGAGATTGAAGGAAAGGTGGTTTATTTGTGTCCACAAATTTTGGGGCAAACTTGTCATTTCAATGAAAGTTCAAGGGTAAAATGGTCCAAGGGCAAAATGGTCTTTGCACTATTTTAAAGAAATATCTAGATTTTTGTTTAAAAGCATTCATGACATGGTTTGAGTCATCCATATGACTCACCACCCTAGGTGGCAAGAGATCTCAGGATCCGATGTCGGGTTTTGTCTCTGCATATCCGTTCTCGACTCCGTCGATTACCCGATTTAGGGTTTTACACCCGAATCGAGTATAATAACATATTTATTTTGAAAATTTTCAAAACCACCTATATCGTTGGAGATGAGATATAAAATTTATTTATTTCATTCTCGGGTCAAAATTAGGTTTTTCGATCAGTAAAATCTTACCGTCAGCAAAAACGCAGACCGGGGTCCGTCTGAATTTGCAACCAAAAATTTCACCATATACTTATAAAAATAAGTATGATATGAATATGACTTTGGTTTTCCAAAAATCATTTTCTAAGTTTCAAATAAAAATATAAACGTTTATTTATATTTATACCGATCTTAGAAAGCTGAAAAAAATCGGGGTGTTACACTGAGGAGCCACCTCATCATCTACTGGGACCTCAGGCACCCCCTGTGGCTGGGCATCCTGGTCTCCAGGATAGTCCTGCCACCCTAGCCAAGGTGCCAAAGCCTCCTCGGAGGGGTAGATGGGTACCCGTCCCTCCTGCTGAGCTAGGGACATCTCTCGGAAGAAGTCCGCTGATAATGGCCTAAGGGGCCTGTCCTGCTGGCCTCCTAGGTGGTGCTGACTCACCATAACAGTGGCGGCGGATATAATCTTTGACGATCGGCTGTCAAGGAACCTTCTCGTTCTCCCCAGAAACAGCAATCCCCTCCCTTGACATCATCTCTGTGATCAAAAATCCATGAGCCAACACCTCCTTGACGTTCCTGGAGTTGGCCTTTTGCTGGATGTCCTGGGCTACGACCGCGCCCACATCAATAGTCTTCACCTCCATAATGGCATGGAAAAGGTGGGCCCGTGCAGCTGTGATATCAGACTCGTGGGAGCTGTAAATCAGGTTGGCATGTATGAAAGCGTGCCTGGACTTAATTATAAGCAAAATTAACTAAATTCATACTTATTAAGAAAATTAGTTAATTTAATTGTTTTGATTTATGTAAAAAAATGAGTTACAATTACTAATCTAACCTTTAATTGTCTCGGGAGTGTGCAATGTTCTTAGAAATATAGATATGTTAGACTGGCTTGGGTGTGACAAGCACTGAGAGGCGACCGGGCGAGAGTGACACTGAGAAGGCTGAGAAGTGAAGCAGTTGCCACTCCACTTGATTTGTGTAAATGAGAAACATGGAAAAGGTAAAGTTTTTAGGGTTTTCATGCTATTAGAACAAAAACAATACTTAGCCCACAAACTAAAAAGGCCCATTATGTATGGTGGCTTGTTTTAAATTTAAACAGCCCGTACCCATTTTCATTTGTTAAATGGCCCATTTCCATTTCATTTGTTAAATGGCCCACACCCATTTTTAATTTGCTAAATGTCCATGTTCATTGTTCAGATATTAAAGTTAGACAGCCCATAATCATTTTTTTCATTTGTGCGTTTGCAACCCTAGATTAGCGCCGTTCTCACTCTGCTCATTTGCGCTCTCAGTCGTCTTCCAGTTCCTTTCACAGCCTGTATATTTCTCTTTCTCGTCTTTCTCTATTCTCAATGACCGATGTTGGCGGTGGTGTCACTCTGCTGTGCTAGGACTGTTTTTGGTTTGCAAACTTTGGTCATCTTCTCGAAGCTTCCCCCTTCTCCCTTCTGTATTTCTGTTCTTCTGTATTTCTGTTGACAATTTTTTTTATCCAAAACAACATTAACCGACCGCCACCCGCCCAACCCGACCGGCACCCGCCACCTGTCTAAACCGCTCATTCAGGAGACGGAAAGGGGTGAGCAAATATCCCCTTCGGTTTGGTTCGGAATGGCCCGTTTGGGCCCGAATCCGACCAAATCCGACCGTTGTCCAGTCCTAGTGGCCATGCCCTGATCCATTCACCATGCAGCCAATTTATCCGTCTAACCCAATATTATAATTTAAATATGCCTTTCCAGCAGCCACTGGGTCAAAGATAAAGGCACAGATGATGTTACATATACCTAGCAAAAAGGGAGTACAAAGAATATATAGAATATATAGAATATAAGGCCTAGATAATGAGGCACAAATACATCATGTGAAAAATGGCATTCCTATATTAGAAATCATTGTCACTCCATTACCTAAACTACTATCAAAATCATGCAACATTACCCACTTCTTACGCTCACAACAGCAGTGTGGCGCATCGGTCTCTTTCATCGGACATGGCTTTGAAAAAATAAAAAAAAATGAAAAGGATAAATGTAAAAGAAAGACTGTTATCACTAAAAAAAAGGCGGATTACCGACGGCCAAAAGCCGTCGGAAAAGGCAAAAAGCAGTCGGTAATCAGGGTTTCCGACAGACTTTCCGATGGACACGCATCTGTCGGTAATAAGCGCGTAGGAAAGGATTTCCGATGGATCTAGGATGTCCCGGCTTTGTTCATCTGAAAACTCATCACACGGAGCCCCATATCTGTCGGTAAGTGTCAGGGGAAGTTATCGACGGCCATATCCGTCGGAAACTCTAAACTACACTTACCGACGGATAAGTCTGTCGGAAACGATGGTTTTTTTTATGTTAACTATTTTTACTATATTTTAACTGATAATTTTAATTGATTTTTTATTTTTTTTTATTATTAACTAACTAATAATTTTTTATTTTATTAAAATAAAAAATTTTATATTTTATATATTAATTATTATTATATTATACTTTATTTTAATTAATTATTATTATATTATTAATTAAAAAACAAAATTGAAATTACAAAAAAATTAAAAAAGGCAATTAAATTAAAATTAATTCAAAATAAAAACAAACTCAACATATCATACATACATAAAATGTCATTCTAGCTACAAAACACTACTACATCTACATCTATCCTAATACCCATCACCATAATATCCGTCATCATCGTCCTGGCGGGGGGAGTTCACCGGCGTCAGATGACCATCAGGCTGCGGCTCAGAAGACATATCGGCATCATGTGGTTCCGGTGGTGGATCGATAGAAGTAGTGGAGGGCTGGCTTGCATGGAGGACCCCCTGCAGAGTGTTGCGCCTCTCTGGTGGGAGGAAATCGAGCACAACGGTCATGACCGTAGAGAATGTCTCCATCTGCTGCATCATGCGCTCGTTCGCCCCTCTCTGCTGCTGCACCTCCTGCCTTAGTCGTTGCACCTCCTCTGTGTCCTGTGAGCCGAAGGATGTAGACTCCTGAATGGTCAAGCTCGGCGTCGACCCCCAACGGATGGACTTGGCTAGGGTCGCGATCTTGTAAATCCTCCCCTTCTTCTTCCCGTCCATCACATCGGGTCCCGGGGGCTCACCAAGGTCAGGACAGGCCTCACGTCTCAGAGTTCTTACAGAGGTACTTACAGATTACCCACCAACGAGGTCCTCATATAGGTAGTGGGATTGGAACTCACGACCTTAAGGGTTATGAATCGTATCCTTACCAACTGGGGACCAACCTTCGTTGGCATGCCAATTAAAGACAACGTAGGCATAGACAAATTTACAAAATATTATTGTAGAGAGTAACTTATTTTTAGCTCAATGGTTTTGCAAAATGCTGCTGTCTAGTAATTTAACATCGAACCTATAGATATTTGTTAAGGTTTATCATCTTGTGCTATCAACAAGTTTGAACCATTGACTTGCCGGGTCACATGTATTACCTATGCTTAGGCATATGCAAGTATTAGTCACAGTGATATTGTTGGTGTCAACATCTAGACAAACACTAGAACCATTGCCGATCTCAGATGAGAGACGCATCTTTGAATCAGAGATCATTTCCCAACTTGAGTTGAGACTTGACCATGTTGTGCCAAGTTTTGCAAACTTTCCTTCTCCATCTGCTTGTAAACATAAATCTGTACCCTTTATTGGTAGTATATTGTGGGGTGTGTAGATCCATCTATCAGAATTAGAGCAGGGTTCTAATCTCAACGGGCCAACCAATAATTTTCTTGAGATGCATAGACCCGTCAAAGGATGAAAAATCAATTTATATGGTTCAGCTTTAGATACGGATGGCCCTGCATGTCAAGAGGAATACAATTACATAGTAGTGATATTTGTTCATAATATAAAAATTACATTAGAATGTATCCTTGTGTAAGCATTACTTTAATTTGTCTAACAATGAAGTTATTTTTATATCTGAATCTCTACATTCTTCTTATATTTACCTTTTTTTTAATAAAAATAGAGAAAAGAAGAGAAGAGTAGTTATACTATTTTGTTTTTTTTATAATAGAAATAAGTGCAAGGGATATGCTTAGATAAGAGTGTAAAAATAACATTATTGTTAATCTTACCTCCACATTAATGGATCAATCATTATTTTAAAAAAAACTTTATACACATATTCTATTATTATTATTATCACATCATCTCATATTTTTGTAAGTTGCTAGGGTGAAAACGTAAATATGTAAAAAAAAATTATGAGATCAATTGTAATTAAATAATAAATTATCTATCAATATATAATTATCACTCATTTTTTTGGTCTTTGGCCAGGTATCCTCACGAACAAAGCTATGAGATTAACTCTCGAGATGGGGGTGGTGATTGGGTAAAGTCCTCCTAAAATGATGACTCAAGGATTCAAACCCCTTATCTTGTGAGTGAAGTCCGCTTGGTGGCATAACCCACCAACCACTTTTGGGTACAATTATCACTTATAAAGACATAAAATATGGCATCAGAAAATATACGAAAGATTAATAAATTTTTTTGTTGTTATTATACCTCTTGAAAGGAAGTTGAATAGCAGAGATCCTTTGTAAGAAACTTGCATTCCTAACCTGGCTCCAGTCCGAATTGAGAATCCCATAAAACTCTTCCACTCCTACAACACATTGTCTAAAGTAGTAACTCCCAACCCGGTGTCCACAAGGCCCAATCCAAGTCAAGCCCAGCTGCCACTGCCATAAAGCAATTGAAGTACCTATTGTCATTCACATTCCACACCAAACTCACTCACAAATAATGGCAATCCTTGGTCCAACAAGAACCCTGCCTTTCTCATCACATTTCCTGTGACTTGCCCACACACATGGTTTGGATTCCCTGATGTCCATGCTTGACCATCAATGAAGGCATACCAAGGCAACTCGAAGAATAGTTTCCTATTGAAGGAGAGTGTCACTGGCTGGTTCTGAATGAATTAAGTCTATGTCAAAGCTTAGACCAGACAGAATGACAAGAACATCTGGATTTGCAGCATGCACAGCTTCTGCTCCTTGTTGCATAATTCAAAGTAACAATTTATCATTTACATAAATTGGGTGAGCTTGAAAGAATTTATCATTCATATTATATATAAAAATACTTAGGTAGACAAGGTAATACAACATATCTATGCCATTATTTATCCACCTACACCATAATATTACATATAACGGATAAGGCGCTATTATAAAATGGAGAATCGCTAGCAACACATTTTTAATTATTTGGTAAATTTCATGTTATTTTCACTAAATAGAGTGGGTTCCACATGAAACTCATGATCCTATATGAAATTCATCTAATTATGTGTTGGAGAGAGTGTAAAGAAGAATGTTGTTGGGTTAGATCGGTCACACGAATTACCTCCATAGAGGTAATGCACCATGAAAAGAAACAAGCAAGAACGTTAAAGCATGCAAATCAACAATAACAAGAACTAATCGAAAACTAAAGAAGATAAAACGGTAAAAGAAAATATGAACACCGGGATTTTAGTGGTTCGGTCATTGATGACCTACGTCCACGGGAGAGAGCACAACAAGTCATCTTCTCCCACTTTACTATCTTGAGCCATTGAGCATGGATCTTGGTTACAATAGAAAACTCCTTGTGTTCTTGCCCCTTTTCATCCTCTTGATGAACCATGGCAAAACCAAAGCTTATCTCTCTATTCTCTCAACCCTTGATCCCAATCTCACTGTAACACCCCGATTTTTTTACTGTTTTAAATAACAGTAATACATATAAATATGTTTATAAATTTATTTGAGTTTTATAAAATTATTTTAAATAAACGGAGGTTATTACTCAATCCTACTTGACCTTAGGAAGCTACGATTAAAATTTAGGTTGGAAAGTCAGGCGAAACCCGGCCCGCGAATTCCATTGACAGTATAATAATACTGCTCAAAAGACCTAATTTTAATTCGTGAACGAAAGACTTAAGTTTAGTATTTTATTTTCTACGATTCTGTATTTTTAGAATTATTTCCAGAAAAAAAATAAAATAATTTACGTTTTTCAGGCGGAACGCGTAATCGGGTAGACGACGGAAGGGAAATTAGAGTTTCTAAGAGTAGTAAGAGGATTTATCTTAGGATTTTGAGATGATTCAATGGGATGAATCATATATTTAAGTTTAGAAGGTTTTTCAGGATTAAATAGAGAATTTCGAAATTTACGGTTAAGTCCCTGAACTTTCTGTAAATTACCATTTTGTCCGTAAATTAGTTTTTTTCGTTTTTTTCAAGTGGATTGGGCTAGAATCCTTGTTTCTAATCCAAGATGGTCGTGGCTTATAGGCCCAAATCTTTTTAGTTCATAGTTGAGTCCATAAAGTCATTCAAGTTTTCTTATCTTATGTTTAAAGGCCTAAATCTTCAAAGTGGGTCCCACAACCAATAAGAAAATGAAATCAAGCCCAAATGTTTCAAGCCCATATGAAAGCCCATGTGAATTTTGGCTGCCCATTTTAGTTGGAATTGTCAAGTTGATTCTAGAATTTTCTATAGGTTTCTACTTATCCTAGATTTGTCTACAAGTTTCTTGATTCTTCTAATACATTGAATTATCTTACTTTCTTAACTTGTCTTGCACTCATAAAAATCAGCCAAGTAAGTCAAAGATAAGATGGCATTTAATGTGATTAAACTCATCATCATGACATTCTATTGTCTATTTGCAAACTAGTCCTTCAACTATTGGAATCTTTGCAATTTGGTCCTTGGAACTTAATTGCACTTTGATCCTTTTAACATGACAACTCATCTTCATCTAGATCCTTCTTGAGATGTCACCACTTACACTATAAATACCCTTCTCTCACTTTTCATTTAGTTCTTTGGTTAGTTGTCTTCTAAAACTCTAAAGTTCTAAGTTCTTAGTTCTAAGTTTCAAAGCAAGTTCTTGGATTTTCTTCATCATTGATTCTCAAGAGGTAAATCCTAATCTTTGTCTTAAATCATGACTATGTTATTTAGATAGTTTCTTGATTCAAGACTTATATCATGGTGATTCATCATTTTCAAGTTTCAAACCCTAGAACTTTGAAAAATCATAATAAATCCTAGGAAAATCTAATGATGATGAAACTACTTTCTATCTTCTAGATATCATGTCTACTATCTAAATCCAAGAGCATGAAGTAATCAAAATTTTCTTTCTTGAAAACCTAGCCTTGGCCGAATCTATCAAAGTAGGTTTGGTAGAGTTTTTGTTCATGGTTGTCATTAATGATCTTGTTAATCAAGCTATTAGTATGTATGATTAATAAATCCAAGTTGGTTTATTAAACTAAGAACCCTAACCCTAAGATCATGTTGAGGCCGAATCCTTGTATAAAAGAGATAGGAAGTTTTGAGTTTCAACTTTAGTTGTTTAGTCACTAATCCATGATTTAGGTTAATCAAGGATCATTAATCTATTAATTAATCATGATTAACAATTTTAAGGATTTTGAACCCTAAAGGTCAGCCCTTGGCCGAAACCCTAACCCTAAAGGTTAGAGGATTTTGTTTCAAATTTTAGTCTTGTAATAAGTAATCTATGTTAGTTAAGACTCTAGTAATTAGGATCCAAAAGATGGCATTAAGAAGATAACCCTAAACCTATTTTCTAAGTGTTGGCCGAACCTAGCCCTAAAGTGTCATAGATGGTTGTTAGTTGATTAATTATAGATATGTTGTTTGGTTGAAGGTGGTTGTGTTAATTCGTGGCGGGATAACGAGGATCGTCGTGTACGTGTTTCCGGTGCTAGCTCAGGTGGGGAAAAGAATCAACCTATCGTCGGAATTGATAAGTAGTAGATTATATGATAATTGTGTAGGGCGACCTAAACCCTACTAGTAGTTGAGTAATCGACAAGACCAAAATCATATTGGAAACCTTTTCTGTAAAACCAATGGTGATTTGGGGATTGTAGGTTTATCGACGTTAGGATGATTTTATCTTATCTGAGGTTGATTGAATTTATTATTATCATTGCATTGCTTATGTGATATTTTGTGGTATTTGAATTATTTTCCGATATTGTGTTATGCATGATCTGCCTGGTTTTTAATATTGTGCTTAGTTGATTTTAAGCAAGGATATATGTTGGTCGGGAGATGATTGTTTGGGTGAGAGAATGAGGTGATTTAGAGGTTCCTAGCCTAATTAAGTGGTTTTATCTAAGAGGAAAAAGGTGTTGAGACTTTGATGGAAGGTTGAGGCACTAGGTTGTTATTAATTTAAATTAGGGAGATTCATTTATCGAGGTATTGTTAGTCACAGCCGTGTGAGTGGAACACACGAGGTCAGGATATCCTATTTTGGGGATATCGGATATTACGGGTGAGTGCCCTACGGATGTGGATGCCGAGGTAGACTACCGTAATACTCTTTAGTCCTTGACGAGTTCGAATGTTCTTGGCACTGGACCGTTATGGAAGGGTGTTCCTTGACGAGTTCGAATGTTCTTGGCACTTTGGGCCGTTATGGAAGGATGTTCCTTTACGAGTTCGAATGTTCTTGGCACTTTGGACCGTTATGGAAGGATGTTCCTTGACGAGTTCGAATGTTCTTGCACTGACCGTTATGGAAGGATGTTCCTTGACGAGTTCGTATGTTATTGGCACTGGACCATTTTAGACTAATAAGTGTTTAGTCTTTGACGCGCGTTTCGAAGTTATTGGTACTGGACCGTTACGGACTCTTGACTAATGTGACAGAGGGAGTGAAGATGGCCACATCAGTATAAAGTTTTAGTTGCATGGGTTGAGGGTAGAGGATGATATAGTGAATTGAGGATGATTGTTGATTTTGAGTGATGTGTGTCTGTGACAATTACTGTATAATTTACTATTACTCTTTTCCGCTTTTTGATGATAGAACTGTTTCTTATTCCCTATATCTTTGTGTGTTGTATTTTATTTTGATGTGATCGTACGAGAAGACCCGATGGAGGAACCAGTTGCTGAGGAGTTAGATGGAACTCCGTATGAACCTGGATCTTTGGAGGTCGAGCTGTGATTCATGGCGATTAGAGTATAGACATTATGGCCAGTGTGTCTAAGTAGTATTTATAATTCCGCTAAGTATGTTGTAGTGAAGTTTATGCCTGTGAGGGATCCTACTGAGAGGATACTCTCAGCAGTGTTTTGGTAATCTAATAAATAAACATGTGTGTAATTATATAGTACAACTTTGGTGTGTTTTATATTTGTAGAAGTTATATGATTATTAATTAAGTTTTAAATTTTTACGTATTTTCAAAAGTTAAGCGCGCGATTAAGTAAATAAATATTAAGGCTTTAATGTAATAATACAATGGGGCATAACGGGGTGTCTCATTTGGTGGTATCAGAGCAGTTCGATTCTAATCGGACTGTGAGGTCTAGGATGTTGTTACTGGCCGTGTCTAGTTGAGTCCACATCGGATTTTAACTATGCTTAGAAGTTGGGTAGTGAGTCCCGACGTGATAGTTAACAGTTATATGGCATATATATACCAGTTTTATGTAGCATTATATGTTGTATACTAGTGTTCAGAGAGGTGGAGCTGGAAAAGGAGTTCCAGCAGCAGGACAGTAGATGCTCAGACCTCAAGCCACTGAAAGAGTGTTTACCGTGAGGGGAGCAGAATGCTCAATCCGGGATCTTATACAAGGTATGTATTTGATATCTGGTAGACTTTGTTTGTTTTTCTAAGTAGCATGATGGACAAGAAAGTGATGAGAGTTTTGTTGAGGTATAGTTGTGACTGGTAGGATGTGAACCCTTAAGATCAATATCAGTGAGTAAGACAATTACTATAAGTCAAATGTTGATCGAGGCATAATATCATTATGGAACCTAGGGCAATGATTAAGGATCGTAGTTAAGATGGATTGTATGAGTTTGGGAAGAGTAAACAAAAGTGTATATAGTAATTTAACCTAAGTTGAATATGAGCAGAAAAGATGATTTTCGATGTAAATTGAGGTTACTATAGAAACTCAAATTTGTTAAGTTAGATAATCCTAACAGGTGTTGATCTTTTTATTGCAATTTATCTTACGAAGTGTTGAGATGTTTATTTGGAGACTTGAAAGGTGTGATTTTGATATAATCTAGAATAGTGAAATATATTTTAAGGAACTAAGACTGTGATTGGATACATGAAGTAGGAAGTTAGGGTAGTTTTGATTGTGGTGTTAATTACGGGTGTTAGATGTTGAAATAAGGTTCTTTAGTGGATCAGTAGTAAGAAGAGGAAGGAATTAAGTTTTGATCATGTCCTTTAAGGATGTTAGATCAAGTTGGAAAAGTTAAGGACAATGAATAGAATATAGTGATGGATAAGTTCGAGGATAAATGGGATGATATAAGCATGAATTCTATTATGAAGTTACCGCTGTCACCTAGGGGAAAAACAGCGATGAGAAATATATTGTTGGAGCTTTAGATTAAGATAAGATTACAAGATGATGTCTAGTGTTGAGCTAAGAAATTCCGAGGACGGAATTTTTTTCTAAGAGGGGTAGTAATGTAACACCCCGATTTTTTTACTGTTTTAAATAACAGTAATACATATAAATATGTTTATAAATTTATTTGAGTTTTATAAAATTATTTTAAATAAACGGAGGTTATTACTCAATCCTACTTGACCTTAGGAAGCTACGATTAAAATTTAGGTTGGAAAGTCAGGCGAAACCCGGCCCGCGAATTCCATTGACAGTATAATAATACTGCTCAAAAGACCTAATTTTAATTCGTGAACGAAAGACTTAAGTTTAGTATTTTATTTTCTACGATTCTGTATTTTTAGAATTATTTCCAGAAAAAAATAAAATAATTTACGTTTTTCAGGCGGAACACGTAATCGGGTAGACGACGGAAGGGAAATTAGAGTTTTTAAGAGTAGTAAGAGGATTTATCTTAGGATTTTGAGATGATTCAATGGGATGAATCATATATTTAAGTTTAGAAGGTTTTTCAGGATTAAATAGAGAATTTCGAAATTTACGGTTAAGTCCCTGAACTTTCTGTAAATTACCATTTTGTCCGTAAATTAGTTTTTTTCGTTTTTTCAAGTGGATTGTGCTAGAATCCTTGTTTCTAATCCAAGATGGTCGTGGCTTATAGGCCCAAATCTTTTTAGTTCATAGTTGAGTCCATAAAGTCATTCAAGTTTTCTTATCTTATGTTTAAAGGCCTAAATCTTCAAAGTGGGTCCCACAACCAATAAGAAAATGAAATCAAGCCCAAATGTTTCAAGCCCATATGAAAGCCCATGTGAATTTTGGCTGCCCATTTTAGTTGGAATTGTCAAGTTGATTCTAGAATTTTCTATAGGTTTCTACTTATCCTAGATTTGTCTACAAGTTTCTTGATTCTTCTAATACATTGAATTATCTTACTTTCTTAACTTGTCTTGCACTCATAAAAATCAGCCAAGTAAGTCAAAGATAAGATGGCATTTAATGTGATTAAACTCATCATCATGACATTCTATTGTCTATTTGCAAACTAGTCCTTCAACTATTGGAATCTTTGCAATTTGGTCCTTGGAACATAATTGCACTTTGATCCTTTTAACATGACAGCTCATCTTCATCTAGATCCTTCTTGAGATGTCACCACTTACACTATAAATACCCTTCTCTCACTTTTCATTTAGTTCTTTGGTTAGTTGTCTTCTAAAACTCTAAAGTTCTAAGTTCTTAGTTCTAAGTTTCAAAGCAAGTTCTTGGATTTTCTTCATCATTGATTCTCAAGAGGTAAATCCTAATCTTTGTCTTAAATCATGACTATGTTCTTTAGATAGTTTCTTGATTCAAGACTTATATCATGGTGATTCATCATTTTCAAGTTTCAAACCCTAGAACTTTGAAAAATCATAATAAATCCTAGGAAAATCTAATGATGATGAAACTACTTTCTATCTTCTAGATATCATGTCTACTATCTAAATCCAAGAGCATGAAGTAATCAAAATTTTCTTTCTTGAAAACCTAGCCTTGGCCGAATCTATCAAAGTAGGTTTGGTAGAGTTTTTGTTCATGGTTTTCATTAATGATCTTGTTAATCAAGCTATTAGTATGTATGATTAATAAATCCAAGTTGGTTTATTAAACTAAGAACCCTAACCCTAAGATCATGTTGAGGCCGAATCCTTGTATAAAAGAGATAGGAAGTTTTGAGTTTCAACTTTAGTTGTTTAGTCACTAATCCATGATTTAGGTTAATCAAGGATCATTAATCTATGAATTAATCATGATTAGCAATTTTAAGGATTTTGAACCCTAAAGGTCAGCCCTTGGCCGAAACCCTAACCCTAAAGGTTAGAGGATTTTGTTTCAAATTTTAGTCTTGTAATAAGTAATCTATGCTAGTTAAGACTCTAGTAATTAGGATCCAAAAGATGGCATTAAGAAGATAACCCTAAACCTATTTTCTAAGTGTTGGCCGAACCTAGCCCTAAAGTGTCATAGATGGTTGTTAGTTGATTAATTATAGATATGTTGTTTGGTTGAAGGTGGTTGTGTTAATTCGTGGCGGGATAACGAGGATCGTCGTGTACATGTTTCCGGTGCTAGCTCAGGTGGGGAAAAGAATCAACCTATCGTCGGAATTGATAAGTAGTAGATTATATGATAATTGTGTAGGGCGACCTAAACCCTACTAGTAGTTGAGTAATCGACAAGACCAAAATCATATTGGAAACCTTTTCTGTAAAACCAATGGTGATTTGGGGATTGTAGGTTTATCGACGTTAGGATGATTTTATCTTATCTGAGGTTGATTGAATTTATTATTATCATTGCATTGCTTATGTGATATTTTGTGGTATTTGAATTATTTTCCGATATTGTGTTATGCATGATCTGCCTGGTTTTTAATATTGTGCTTAGTTGATTTTAAGCAAGGATATATGTTGTTCGGGGGATGATTGTTTGGGTGAGAGAATGAGGTGATTTAGAGGTTCCTAGCCTAATTAAGTGGTTTTATCTAAGAGGAAAAAGGTGTTGAGACTTTGATGGAAGGTTGAGGCACTAGGTTGTTATTGATTTAAATTAGGGAGATTCATTTATCGAGGTATTGTTAGTCACAGCCGTGTGAGTGGAACACACGAGGTCAGGATATCCTATTTTGGGGATATCGGATATTACGGGTGAGTGCCCTACGGATGTGGATGCCGAGGTAGACTACCGTAATACTCTTTAGTCCTTGACGAGTTCGAATGTTCTTGGCACTGGACCGTTATGGAAGGGTGTTCCTTGACGAGTTCGAATGTTCTTGGCACTGGACCGTTATGGAAGGATGTTCCTTTACGAGTTCGAATGTTCTTGGCACTGGACCGTTATGGAAGGATGTTCCTTGACGAGTTCGAATGTTCTTGGCACTGGACCGTTATGGAAGGATGTTCCTTGACGAGTTCGTATGTTATTGGCACTGGACCATTTTAGACTAATAAGTGTTTAGTCTTTGACGCGTTTCGGAATTTATTGGTACTGGACCGTTCTGGACTACTGACTAATGTGACAGGAGTGAAGATGGCCACATCAGTATAAAGTTTTAGTTGCATGGGTTGAGGGTAGAGGATGATATAGTGAATTGAGGATGATTGTTGATTTTGAGTGATGTGTGTCTGTGACAATTACTGTATAATTTACTATTACTCTTTTCCGCTTTTTGATGATAGAACTGTTTCTTATTCCCTATATCTTTGTGTGTTGTATTTTATTTTGATGTGATCGTACGAGAAGACCCGATGGAGGAACCAGTTGCTGAGGAGTTAGATGGAACTCCGTATGAACCGGATGCTGGAGGTCGAGCTGTGATTCATGGCGATTAGAGTATAGACATTATGGCCAGTGTGTCTAAGTAGTATTTATAATTCCGCTAAGTATGTTGTAGTGAAGTTTATGCCTGTGAGGGATCCTACTGAGAGGATACCCTCAGCAGTGTTTTGGTAATGTAATAAATAAACATGTGTGTAATTATATAGTACAACTTTGGTGTGTTTTATATTTGTAGAAGTTATATGATTATTAATTAAGTTTTAAATTTTTACGTATTTTCAAAAGTTAAGCGCGCGATTAAGTAAATAAATATTAAGGCTTTAATGTAATAATACAATGGGGCATAACGGGGTGTCTCACTCACAATCACTCTATGATTTCCCTCAAGATAGATTTGCCTCACACTCAAATCCCTCTCTTCTTTTCACACACCTATGTGTCTATTAATTAGTGTTACCTCACTTCTATACATGATCTATTTATAGACTAATATAGCCAATCATAGTGAAGCTTTAGGATCCAAGTTAGTTATGCCTAACTAACTAACCAACTTCAAATTATTGATTTAGAGGCATATCTCAACAAATGTGTTTGTAGCATTGCTCTTATAAAATGAGTTTGCCTTCAAAATAAATTACTAAGGGTATTTTTGATAGAGATAAGTGATATATTCACTCTTGATTTCATCAATTGCTAAATTTCATCAAGGGCATAACAATCTTAACTCATTATATGATCAAATACACTCTTACTTATTTATAGATAAACTTATTTCTAGGGATGTCAATTTCCACCCATTCGTGGGGATCCCCGCACATACGATTTTTCCCCAGCGGAGATGGGGATCGGGGACAAAATCCCCCTGTAGCCTATTCGGGGACGGAGACCATACCCCCCTCCCCGCGGGATCCCTGCCCCGTGGAAAATACATATTTACCCTAAATAAATATATATACATGTATTATATTATATCTATTAAAATATTATACCTCGCATGTTGGAGTGTCGTAAAAGACATGGAAAAAATTTGATATTGTAGTTTTGAAACTTTTTTTTTAATGTTTATTTAAATATTATGTTTGTATTATTTGAGTTTGAGCTTGTTATAACTTTAGATTTAAGACTTACTATGACTTTTTTTAATTTTATTGGATTTTAATTTATGATTTTGCAATTTTTTAATAAATGTTAGGAGTCCCCGTGGATTGAGGATAGGAGAGGAAAACCTCCCACGATGGGGATCGGGGGTGGGGACGGGGAGCGGGGTAGTGTCCCCCGCCCCCACCCTGCTCCGTTGACATCCCTACTTTTTTCAGAGTGGTTCATGTTGGGGTTGTGCTCGACCCAAAACCATTTATATTTTGTCTAGAGTGGAGGAGTTCTAGAATTTGTGAGATGGGAAATTTGGATTCAGGGAGAAATTTCGAGAATTCAAGTAACCAAGAGCAGGGGAAACAATGGTTTGAATGGTTCCCGGTCCCGATGCCAAAGATTGAAAAATATGATAACAAAGAGTTTAGATAGATAAGAACAACTTTTTGATTGAAATGTGATGATCTTCATACACTGCACACTTGTGCATATATACCACAATTGGTTACAAAACACATAAGAGAGAAAGCATGAGCTGTAACAAACTTCCCTCTACTATTGCCACATCAGCAATTCACACTAAAAGGGAGAAAAAACTCAAATAATAGACTAGAAATATAAAATGGAATGAAGATAAAACCATGGTTACAACAATACTACTAATGCTGTAACAATTTGTTACCTGTACCAATCATTGATCATTGACATTTTGTTTGGGACCTCGTAGCTCATTCCTCAAATTCATGGCCACCACATTAGTCACTCCTTTGAAAATAGTAGCCATTTTGGTAAGACCTGTAATCCAGAGGTCTGGATCAAAATACTGGTCTCCGAAGAACCCATTACCGCGTCGAGTTACTTGGTCTCCAAGACTTTTTACCACTGCTTGAGGTAATATTGCCTAAATTAGTACTCTTATTAGTATAGGAACATATGATTTTACACTTATACAGAGAAAAATATTTGTAGGTAATATATACAGAAAAAAATTTATTTGAAACTTTGTATATTTAGGAATAACTTTTATTATTAAGTTCTATTAGTAGTAGGAATATCTATCTGTAGTGTGCATTATATTATGATCCAATAACATACAATAATATCTCGGGCAACCTATGTTTGAAAATAATAGAAAAACAAAATAGGTTGCCATAGTTTGTTGAGTTATTATACTTTGTTTGAAAGAACCCGGGCAACCTTTGGCAAATCTGTTTTGCACAATAAAAAATATAACTATGACTCAGTCAAGTAAGTTGCAAAAAATATGTAATTGTATAGCACATATTTTACAATTGCATAGTGTTGTATACTTTTTTTTCTTGATATTTGAGCTAAAAAGTCATCCGATCCAATGATGAAAACATCGTGCGGTTTGGTTTGGATCTGTTTGCTTCCTTAAAAAAATCCGATCCGATCCAATCCAATCAAATGCGATTTGGATTGGATTGGATAATTCGGTTTTTGTCATACTTTATTTTTTTTCCTAATGTCAAGTGTCATTCATTTCTACTTATTTAATAGTGGATAAAAGATAATCTTCATTTTAATTTGGGAGTTTGAGAAGAAAAAAATTATTGTTATTTTTTAACACGTTCTTTTATATTAATTCTCTATATCTACTCCTACTTATCCTATTTTTTTCCTTGAATCGGCTACAAATAAATTTTAGCTAATTATTTTTCAAATTTACTTAATTGTTTTCCTATTTTTCATGATTACTCAATCAAATATATATATGCTATGCATCAAAACTTTTAGTAAAATATAACTTCAAGACATTAATATTTATTCTAAATAGTCTTATATAAGTCATTCCAACAAAAATATTAAAGAGAATGATGAACATAAAAGTATGAAGAATAATGTTTAAGTATGAGTAATACTATAATTTCAAAATAATAGTATATGTATATAATAGATCGGTTTGGATTGGATTGGATTGGATTTCACTATAGGATCCAAAATCCGATCCGATCCAATAAAAAATTGCGGTTTTTTTCGGTTTTCGGTTTGTTCGGTTTTCGGTTTTTCGGTTCGGTTTTTGCGGTTTGCATTGGTTTGGATCGGTTGATGAACACCCCTACCAAATACTTCGTTATAATAGCTTTTAGTGGGAAAAATTCAAATGGCAATGAGAGGAAGTAACAAATTATATCCACAGTCTTGACAAATAAGCTATTTATATATGAAGTGTTTACATGGTTCGTAAACTTCTTAGCAAATAAGCTAACTATTTTGAGATAAAAGTGAAGCTTCAGCACTTTTTTTTTTCGATAAGTAAATATTTTATTAATAAAAATCTAGCTTAAGCATCACAAGTGAATTTCCTCCCCACCTTCTAGGAAGGGTTGAAGAAAACCACACCATCATTTGCTCTTTGCTAGATATGAAAACAATACAAAACTCCTCCAAATTACAACCATTATCAGACACCAATGAACCCTAACAAAACTCCATTTTTGCTTAATACAGATCCAGCCCAAAAACACCTACTAAGATAAAGTATAACCAATACAACAAAACCACATAAGATCTTACAACACCCAATATCTGATACTATTGACTACCACCTGAAAATAAGAAAACTTCCAGCAAAAGTGTTGCTTAAAGACACCTGAATGTATTTCTACATGTTCACTATTGAGGCAGCCGATCCTTCTTTCATTGCATGGATTCTGAGACTACATGCCCATTTGCACTTGTCATCACCTTTGATTCCATCCATTATAATCTTGTCTTTTTTATTTTTCCAGAAATTCACAGCACCTTGTGTGTCTTCAAAAAGACCATTGGATGAACAATGGTCTGATTGGTCTCTACTCCACCTATCAGGCTTTAATGACTTCAAGTACTCTGAAAAGAAAGCCTCTGACTAGCTGATTCATCTATGGCAGACCTGCAAACAAACATCCAAACACACCAGAGACAGAAAAGTTGATCAATTGTATCTATTACTTGACTTCTTGAGGTAAAAGTGAAGCTCAGCACCTAAAAACAATTATATCTATTACTTGATCAATTGTCTTTTGCCTAGAGATAAATTTCTATATATCTAAATTATAAGTCCATCACTTACTCAGTTATATATTTGACCCCTAATTCATTCAACCATTGATTTCAACTATCAATTTGTCCCCCATGTTTCAAATTTGCATGATTTTCATCTCATCTTGTCAAGCCTTTTTTAGGAAACCAATACGGAAGCAAGGGTTGATTTTATTGAATGGAAAAAGTAGCTCAAAGTGGTATTACAAAAAGAAAGAACAAACACCAGAGCTATACCTCATTAACTCCTCAAGAATTCAGTTTGATTGCCCAATCTTAAGCCTATTACACCAGAAAATGACTAACTATTTTCCTCTCAATCATGGCTCACAAAAACCCTTTTACCTTCCAAGATTCACACTCCCCGTATCCTATCAGCCTTGAGCATTAAATTCTGATTTATGGGTATTGGCTATTTCAGCTATAAATAAGATCTATCTAGCATTGAAATAGGTGACTTTTGAAGGAAAAAAAAGTGTGAGAAGTTGTATTTAATGTATAAATGACAATAGCTGACATCAATGGTGCTACTATTGATTTTGAAATGTGAGAATAGAAATTGCAGTACCTGTTGCACCCAAAGGATGCCCAATAGCCATTGCACCTCCATTAACATTGATCTTTTGTGCATCAAGTCCCAGCTTGTTACGGCAATATATACGAAATGGGAAGCAAATGCCTGAACATATGCAAATTAATCAAGTGAATACACACACAAATGGACCCAAATAGAGAATATGTTACTCCTCCTATCAACTATATAAGAAACAAAACCCTAAAACACAAAGACCAAGAACAACAAGAGTGCACCCAAGAACCAAGAATTGTAGAACAAATAGCTAGAAGCAAGTAGTGGAAGATAGGCCACTGTGTAACAAAGAGGCAACGAGGTTACATGAACGAAAGTTGTTGTCCAGGGTTGATTGGTTAACGACGAGGAGGTGGGATGATATGTGAACAAAGACCGTGTAACAAAGACCGCGGCGCACTCAGCAGCAATGTTTAGAACCAATAGGTTGGCTGATAGGTGACAAAGAGGATGAACCCTGTTACAGCGACGACATTCGAAGAGGCGGCGATGCAGCGTTCCGAGAACGAACGCAGTTGCAGTGATAATTTTCGTAGAGGCTGTGGTGTAGCGTTCTTGGAGGCGGGTAGGTCGCGGCGGCACACTCAACGGCAATGCAGTTGCAGCGATAACTTTGGTAGAGGCGGGAATGCAGTGTTCTTGGAGGCGGGTACGTCGTGGCGGCACAAAAACTTAGCTGAAAGTGAACCAGGAAAGGGACGTTATGTGAATGAGGTTTAATTGGGTCACATGACTTTTTAATCCATGTTATAATGTGGATCGTTGATTCATTTTAATTATAATCCAACGACTGTTGTTAATAGTTCTTATTTCTCACAATAAGAACTAGTTCTCACCGGATACTATACGTGAGAGTGTCTTATTTATGTGAGAGTGAAAGGAGCAAATCATAGCCATTAGATCCAATCATGAATAATCTAGATTAAAAGTTAGTTAAAAGATTAAAAAGTCACATGACTTTTTATTTTAGTCTTGACCATTCATGATTGGTTCTAATAGTTATGATTTGCTCCTCTCACTCTCACATAAATAAGGCCCTCCCACTTGATATGTCCCATATATATATATATATGTGTGTGTGTGTGTGTGTGTGTGTGTGTGTGTTCGGTCATTCTTATTTATTTGTTTTTCTTTCAAAATCTTTTTTATGCTTTTCTCCTCATTTCTCTCAAATTTAAATCTTTTTACGATTATGTTTTTCTTTTTTATTTTCTTTTTATTTTATTTTCTAAATTTAAGTAAAAAAATAAAATGTAACTCTTGAGCCAAAATGAGTGAATCATGAACCAAAAAAATATGCTCTGACGAGAGGTTAGTCATATAAGTTTGATGGTGGAAACTGAGTTCTATTGATAGCCTATTTGTTTTAACTTTGTAAGAATGCAAACTTCCATTGCAAATTTTGAAAATTGAGTGGTTGTAATCAATTGAAGGTGACATATACTTCCTGTTACATAAACTTTTCACAATTTGCCCCACATTTTATGAAAACTAACATATATAACTGGTAATAAACCCTTTTAACAATTTGACTCCATATTTTCTAACTCCATGTTGCTCTGTTGCTCTGTTGTTTCGTCCCTCCAGGTCTAACTTGCTACCGCCTTTCCTCACAGATAAGGTTGTCTAGAAAGCATCCTTGTCGATGTCGACCAACATTGGCAAATGTGGAGTTCCATTGGCACAGTTCTAGAGAGAAACTCTTTGTTTATTTTGTTTTGTATAAGTTTAATTTGTTACAACTCTATGGAGAGTGAAATATGAGAAAATACAATGTTTGAACTCTCCTCTATTTCAAGAGGCTCTACAAATCATTTTTCTTTCTTTTCTTACTATTTTTATTTCAACCAGGTTAGAATAAAAATAGGAAAAACAAACTAAGTGGTGATTGTTGCTAATTCAAATATCATCCATCATGTCAGAACGATGAACGACGGTGAAGAGGAGTGTGCAGCCTTTGATTACTTGAACGATGAACGACGGCGGCAGAACGATGGAATGAAAGGAAAAAACACAATCAGATCTAGCAAAAAAAAGGGAAAACATAAAATTTTACTTTGCTCTTGGTGAGAGGACGAAAGGTCATTCTAATTTAGGTTTAAATATGCAAAAATGTCTAGATCCGAACAGGATAATATAAATACCCATATTACAGAAAATGGGTCGATGGAACCAAATGTTCTCAAATGTTTAAACCTTATATTAAATTTATATTAAATTAAGTATTATTTTTTTGTTTACGATTATAATAAAAGACAACAAGAGTATAAAATGAAACAAGTTGTGTTGGAAGGAAGTAAGAATCGAACTTGTAGTTGTGACATATAAGACAGTTTGTTAACTAACGTCAGTACCTAAGACCATCGCGCCACAAAGCTTCAAGATGTCAATATTGACAACTTATTTTAATTTGATATTTAAATACAAAGGAATGTTTGGCTGTCTCCTCCTACCTCCAGTAGTCAACAAGACCCATTTTACGAGAGAGCAAGCGTGCGCCGCTCCATTCCGCCATCGAAGCATCCCCTGTAGTCTTATAGCCCCATTAGACTTTGTGCTTTCAATATTAGTGTAACACGACAGTTTTAATTTTAAAATTAGTGTCAAACAGTTAATTATTGTTTTGTTGCTCAATTACATCTTGCAACGAAATACATACAACAGCTTGTGCCCTACTTTTACAGTGTAGAATAGACTAGATTAAACATGGTGCAGAATATGTAACAAAAACCCTAATATGTTCCAGGGGCTATAATGCAAAATGACATATTTACACATCTACCATCAAGATTTTAAATTTATAGACAATACCCCATGTTTACCTGGTATAACCTGTCATCTTGGCTCCCTCATGGGTGAGGGACTTAATAGCTCCCTCACCTTTGAAGCCACCGAAAACCTCATCGTTGAGTAAAAGATTGAACTTTTAGAGAAAGTGCCTCGTGACAGTGTATTTCTCAACTACCAAACATATCAGCAATAAGTCATAAAGTGACGTGATTCTTGATGTGCAGAGTTGGTCTGCATCTTGAGGGATGGAGTTTCTTGTGCATAGAAACAGCTTTTGCCATTTTGAGGCAAAACTAATATATATATATTCTTCAACAATTGACGTTAAAAGTGTTTTTAAATAAAAAAATATTTATTTTTAACGTCAGTTGTTTAATACAACTGACGTTAAACAATGGCTTTTAATGTCAGTTGTTTAAGACAACTGACGTTAAATAAATGACCTTTAACGTCAGTTGTTGCAAACAACTGACGTAAAATGTTGTTTTATTTTTGGTTTTTGATTATAACGTTTACAACCGCGCGCCTTCTACACTTCGCTCTGTACGTCTCTGTTCTTCTTTTCATCACGCTAATTCTCACTCTCAACTCTCACTCTCACTCTCACTCTGCCCTAATCGCGAGCTCATCTCCACCGCAACCACCGCGAGGGCTTCTTCGCCACCACCGTGAGGTACATTCTTAACCCTAACCCTGTCTTTCCCGCTCATTCTTTGCAATAACTTGACATCTCTCTTTCCCCTTCCCGCACACTAACTCACTACAAAAAAAAGAGTTATTTAGCGACCACCAAATTCGGTCGCTAAAATATCGAAATTCGGTCGCTAAACCGTTTAGCGACCGATTTTTCATATTTAGCGACCGAATTTGGTGGTCGCTAAATACCTGGTCGCTAAATCGTTTGGTGGTCGCTAAATCGGTCGCTAAACCATTTAGCAACCAATTTAGCGACTGAATTTCCATATTTAGCGACCGAATTTCTATATTTAGTGACCGATTAAGTGTGGTCGCTAAATTCGGTCGCTAAAATACATTTTTTTTTGTAGTGACTCTCCTTGTCCCTCTGCTCTCAGTAACCACATCGAGCGTTGACCACCACTCGAGCTCCCCTCCCCACCACCACGTGAGCACCTATTTCTGGCGAGTCTTTAGGGCACATTTTTTTATTTTTGGTTTTGAGTGTATGTTGAAACTGTAGTCTCTGTAGTTGAAACTTGAAACTGTGAGTTTGAGTTGTTTGGAATGTCTCTATTTCTGGTCGTGGGTTTTGTGTTTTCTCTTGTTTTTCTTCTGCTATCATGACCTATTTCAAAATGGGAAGAAATTTAGAGTTGCTTGTAGCATGTGACATCAACAATATATTGCTCATTGGAATTCTGTTTCGTTAATTTATCTTCATCTGCTTATTTCTTTTATGTCTTAAGAAACCTGAAAATGGTGTAAATTTGAAATAATTTTTAAACGCCTTGGATATATGTTTTGTATATCTACAGAACCTATCTAGTTATGGATCGTAGTTGGGTGGTTTGTAAGCGCACTAGTGCTGAGTATTTGAAGGGGGTGAGAGAATTTATAGAATTTGCTCAAAGGAATGTTCCTAATATTAATGGAATGTTCTGTTGTCCTTGTGTCAAGTGTTTGAATACGAGGAAATGTACGGTGAAGGATATACGTACTCATTTGATTTGTGAAGGGATTTGCTTGAGTTATACAAGATGGATATGGCATGGTGATGTGTTATTGAGTAGTATGGTAAGTGTCTCCCAAAGTGAGGACGTTGACGTAGATATGGAGGATGATCGAGTAGAGGACATGATCCGTGATATTGGACAAGAATCTTTTCATCGAGCTCATGTGTATGATAGGTTGTGCGGTGATGCGGATAAGCCTTTATATCCAGGGTGTACTACTCATACACGGTTGTCGGCGGTGCTAAAATTGGTTTGTGTGAAGGCGAGAAATGGTTGGACGGATAAAAGCTTCACGGAATTGGTTGAAGTGTTGAAAGACTTGCTTCCGGAGGACAACACATTGCCTGACCATAACTATGAGGCCAAGAAGGTATTGTGTCCGATGGGTATGGAGTATAAGAAGATACACGCATGCCCCAATGATTGCATATTGTACACCGGTGTTCATGAAGACAATCACGATTGCCCCAAATGTGGGTTATCACGATACAAAGTGAAGGGTGGTGATGATGATGATGATCTTGATTATGTGAGAAAAAAGGGTCCTCCTGCGAAGGTGTTGTGGTATCTTCAAATAATTCCAAGGTTCAAGCGATTGTTTGCCAATGCGAAAGATGCGAAGAATCTTAGATGGCATAATGATGAGAGGAAACGTGATGGAAAGGTTCGTCATCCTGTTGATTCTATGCAATGGAAGAATATTGATACTATGTTTCCGGATTTCGCCGATGAGCCAAGAAACCTAAGGCTTGGACTTGCTACGGATGGAATGGATCCTTATGGTAACATGAGTAGTATTCATAGTTCATGGCCTGTTCTGTTGATAATTTACAACCTGCCCCCTTGGTTGTGCATGAAGCGTAAATACATGATGTTGTCTATGATGATTTCGGGCCCAAAGCAACCGGGAAATGACTTAGATGTTTATTTAAGTCCCTTGATTGAAGACTTGAAAACACTGTGGGTGGAAGGTGTTGATGTAGTTGATGGGTATTCTCATGAGACTTTCAAGCATCGTGCCATGTTATTTTGTACCATCAACGACTTTCCAGCATACGGTAACTTGTCCGGGTACAGTGTCAAGGGGCATCAAGCATGCCCTATATGTGAAGAAGGAACATGCTACACTCAGTTGCATCATTGAAAGAAGACGGTTTACCTTGGGCATCAGAGATTTCTTAGACGTGATCACCCATATCGTAAGATGAAAAAAGGTTTTAATGGATGCCAAAAGACAGAAGAAGCTCCGGCGGCCTTAATTGGAGAGCAGGTTTATCAGAGGGTAAAGGGCATCGATGTTATATTCGACAAGTCCAAAAAGAAAGGTAAAGCTGCTGAGAAAAACATATGGAAGAAGAGGTCGATATTCTTTGATCTTCCATACTGGCGCAAGCTTGATGTCAGACAATGCAATGATGTGATGCATGTTGAGAAAAATGTGTGTGATAGTGTAATCGGGACGCTTCTCAACATTCAGGGCAAGACAAAGGATGTTTTGAATGCTCGTCTCAACCTCGTTGCTACGGGTATACGAGAGCAGTTAGCTCCAGTTGTTGAGGATGGTAAGCGGACTTATTTGCCGCCAGCATGTCATACTTTGTAAAAAAAAGAGAGACAAAGTTTCTGCGGGTGTCTTCAGGGCATCAAAGTTCCACATGGTTACTCTTCAAATATGAAGAGGCTTGTCTCTAGTGATCTTAAATTAGTTGGCTTAAAGTCTCATGATTGTCACATCTTGATGCAACAACTTCTGCCCTTTGCTATTCGCGGTATTGCTCCAAAAAATGTGAGACATGCCATTACTCGGTTGTGCTCATTCTTCAATTTTACATGTAGCAAAGTCGTTGTCCCCCATATGTTGGATGACTTGGAAGTTGAGGCTGCTACAATCTTGTGCCAATTGGAGATGTATTTTCCTCCTTCCTTTTTCGACATAATGGTTCACTTAATTGTTCAATTGGTGAGGGAGATTAGATTATGTGGGCCATTTTTTCTGAGATGGATGTTGAGACACCCCGTTGTGCCCCATCGTATTATTACATTAAAACCTTAATATTTATTTACTTAATTACGCTCTTACTGTTGAAAATACGTAAAAATTAAAACTTAATTAATAATTATATAACTTATGCAGATATAAAACATACCAAAACTATATTACATACATACACACCTGTTTATTTATTACATTCCAAAAGCACTGTTAAGGGTACCCTCTCAGTAGGATCCCTCACAGGCATAAAGTCCACTACAGACATACTTAGTGGAAATATAAATACTCCTTAGACACACTGGCCATAATGTCTATACTCTAATCGCCATGGATCACAGCTCAACCTCGAGCATCCGGTTCATACGGAGTTCCATCTAACTCCTCAGCAATTGGTTCCTCCATCGAGTCTTCTCGTAGGATCACATCAGAAATAAAATACAACACACAGAAAGATATAGGGAATAAGAAACAGTTCTATCATCAAAAAGCGGAAAAGAGTAATAGTAAATTATACAGTAATTGTCACAGACACGCATCAATCAAAATCAGCAATCATCCTCAATTCACTATATCATCCTCTACCCTCAGCCCATGCAACTAAAACTTAATACTGATGTGGCCATCTTCACTCCTGTCACATTAGTCAGTAGTCCAGAACGGTCCAGTACCAATAACTTTCGAACGCATCAAAGACTAAACACTTATTAGTCTAAAATGGTCCAGTGCCAAGATCATACGAACTCGTCAAGGAATATCATTCCATAACGGTCCAGTGCCAAGAACATACGAACTCGTCAAGGAACATCCTTCCATAACGGTCCAGTGCCAAGAACATACGAACTCGTCAAGGAATATCAATCCAAAACGGTCCAGTGCCAAGAACATACGAACTCGTCAAGGAACATCCTTCCATAACGGTCCAGTGCCAAGAACATAAGAACTCGTCAAGGAATATCAATCCAAAACGGCCCAGTGCCAAGAACATACGAACTCGTCAAGAACTAAAGAGTATTACGGTAGTCTACCTCGGCATCCCCATCCGTAGGGCACTCACCCATAATATCCGATATCCCCAAAATAGGATATCCTAACCTCGTGTGTTCCACTCACACGGCTGTGACTAACAATACCTCGATAAATGAATCTCCCTAATTTAAATCAATAACAACCTAGTGCCTCAACCTTCCATCAAAGTCTCAACACCTTTTTCCTCTTAGATAAAACCACTTAATTAGGCTAGGCACCTCTAAATCACCTTTATTCTCTCACCCAAACAATCATCTCCCGAACAACACATATCCTTACTTAAAAATCAGCTAAGCACAATATTAAAAACCAGGCAGATCATCTCTAACCATATATCAGAATATTGTTGAACCAAGCAATTCAATTATCATCAAGCTATAATACATTCTCACATAAACATATTAATCATCATAAAATATCATTCAACAGAATAAAAATCACCAAATTTAAGAACTACGAATAGTATACCGGATAACTTCCCAGGAAAAGAGGTGGTGATAAACACGCTTAAATACCAAGTTTTTCCTTAGCCAGAAATTACTCAGACATATACCATTCCAACCTCAAAACAGCATATTAACATCCATATCATAAAGTATCAATTCGATATAAATAATAAAAGCAAATCATCCATCAACGGTTAATAAATATCAACATAATATCAATAAAATAATCAAACACCATAAAATATCACTTAAAACAAATTATCACAGCCAGCATATCACAATCAAATCAAATAATAAATAAATCCAAACATCCTCAACATCATAAAATCAACCTTAATGTCGATAAACCTACAATCCCCGAATCACCATTGGTTTTACAGAAAAGGTTTCCAATGAGATTTTGGTCTTGTCGATTACTCAACTACTAGTAGGGTTTAGGTCGCCCTACACAATTATCATATAATCTACTACTTATCGATTCCGACGATAGGTTGATTCTTTTCCCCACCTGAGCTAGCACCGAAATCTCGAACTTGACGTTCCTCGCTATCACACCACAGCTTAATAGTTTCAGCTTGAACCAAACAACATAACTATAATTAATCAAATAACAACCATCTATTACACTTTAGGGCTAGGTTCGGCCAAAACTTAGAAAATAGGTTTAGGATTATCTTCTTAATGCCATCTTTTGGATCCTAGTTACTAGAGTCTTAACTAACATAGATTACTTATTACAAGACTAAAATTTGAAATAAAATCCTCTAACCTTTAGGGTTAGGGTTTCGGCCCATATTAGGAATTTAAGCTAGGGATTTTTGTTGGACCTAAGCTCTTGGATTTAAGCTATACATGTATTATAGAACTTAAGTCAAGTACTAACTTTCAAAACAAACAACAAAACACCAAACCCATTTTCCTACCTAGGTTCGGCCATTAATGGTTAATAGGGAAGGAAAATGATTTTGATCACATGCTCTTGGATAAATAAAGGAGGTATCATAACTAGATCATAGAAATTGGTTTCACATTTTTATGATTTTTCTACAATTTTCTAGAATTATTTGAAGTTCTAGATCTAGGAATGGAAAAATATGATTCATGGCATAAACATGATAAATACATGAATATGAAAGCTTATATGATCAAGGAGATGAGCTTTTACCTCTTGAAGATTGAAGAATTGAAGAAAATGATCAACCTTCACTATGTTGAAAACTGGACAGCTTGAGGGTGTGATGGTATTGTGAGTGTATCTCACAATATACTCATCCAAAAATTACGAACTTTGGCTTGATAGAAAGATAATAAGAGACGAAACAACTTTGGTGTTTAAGGTTTCATTTGGTTCGGATCATAACATGGGTGAAAAGGGCCTTCTTTATGCTGTTTCGTGGGTTGTTGGGAATTCTGGGCAGTTTCTGTATTTTGAGCCTTTCTCCCAATCCACTTATCCGTTTTTGATGATATTTGCTTGTTGGAAATAAGAGAGAAATAGGAACAACTTTTATGTTGAGTGTTTTTCGAGTTTCAGAAAGGAAGAGGGTCATATGTTTGGTGGGAATTCGGTGTTCTTAGGGTTTTGTAACTTAGTTGGTGGGGAAGATGAAGAGAATGAAGAAGATGAGTGAAATGGTGAGGGAGGCCACGGTTTTGGGGTATTTATAGGAGTAATCTTATGCCTTTTTTGGTTAAAAGGAATTGGTTTAATGGGTTTTGTGATTATTAAATTAATATAAGTTAACTAAGGTTATAATTAACTTAACTAAGGTTATAATTAACTTAACTAAGGTTATTTTGGCTAACCATGGTTAATAATATGTGGCTCACATTTGATGGAGGTGTGGCTGATTTTGGGCCACACAAAATTACTCACCAATGAGTCATCGATCTTATCCATTAGCAGTTCCCGGAAATTCCGTACGCAGCTCCATCGTTTACCCGATTTCGGTTTTTGAGAGGAAAATAATGAAACGAAAGCAAAATGAAATAGGTAAGATTTATTGGAGGTGGAGGCACGAAATTGGAGAGATGTGGGAGGTTTTCAACCACGTAAAATGAGTGGATAAGAGTGCGTAGATGCGTCTTGTTAATACCCGCAAAAGCTTGGGGGTATTTTGGTCTTTTTACCTAAATGTCATGATTACATGCATTTAATGCTCATAAATGCTTGGTGACTCATCCTCCATGGTCATCAAGTATGACTCGTTATCCCGATCTCTTGACATGTCTCTGCACTTCCCTTCTCGACTCCGTCGGTTTCCCGATTAGGGTTTTGCGCCCGTAAAAAGCGTAATATTTTATTTTCGGTTGAAAATTTTCAAAACAACCAAACTCGTTAGAAATATGATTTAAATATAAACCATTTCGTTCACGAGTCAAAATTAGGTTTTCTGCTCAGTAAAATTATACTGTCAGTGAAAACGCAGACCGGGTTCCGTCTGAATTTTCAACCCAAATTTTTATCGTAAGCTTCTACCCTAAGATAGAATATGGATATGATTTTTATTTCATAAAAATCAATCTCCATGAACTCGTATACAAATATAAATAAATACATTTATACCGGTTAATACAGCGAAAATATTTTTACTGAAAAAATAAAAATCGGAAAATAAAAAGTAGGGTGTTACAGATGTACCCAGTTGAGCGCTACATGAAGATCTTGAAAGGGTACGTGAATAATCCTCATCGTCCGGAAGCATCTATTGTTCAAAGGTATGTTGCAGAAGAAGCTATTGAGTTTTGTTCGGACTACCTTCATAACACGGATCCTATAGGGGTTCCTAAGCCTCGGCATGATGAGATAAGATGTCAAGGTAAGGGTACACATGGCTTAAGAATTAATAGCAAGGGTCGGGAGGCTTCAAGCACATTTGTATGTATTGAACAACATCGATTCTGTTCAGCCTTTCTTATTTGAACATAAAAGAAAAGTCAATCAAGAAAACCCTTGAATGAGCGAAAGGTGGTTGTTGAACAAGCATAATGGTTCAAGGAAGAAATGCTTAAGGATGATAGTACTGCTTCTGATGACGTAAGATGGCTAGCACGTGGGCCTAGCTTCAACGTCATATGTTGGAGCGGATACGACATCAATAACTTTTCCTTTTATACAAAGGAACAAGATAACAAGAGTACCATGCAAAATAGTGTGGTTATGATCGTGGCCAAAGTAATGCACTTCTCTAGTGCAAAGGACACAAAACCCATTAAAGCACCGACACCTTACTTTGGATATATTGAAGATATTTGGGTGCTCGATTACACTAAGCTTACGGTGCCGGTTTTTAAATGTAAGTGGGTTGTTAGTAATGGTGGTGTACAAACCGACGAATTGGGGTTCACATTGGTAGACCTCAACAAGTTAGGACATATAAATGAGCCTTTCATAATGGCTTCCCAAGCAAAACAAGTGTTCTACATCACTGATCCTTCTAACAAAAGGTTGTCCGTTGTTCTCCAAGGAAAAAGCATGTATAATGGTAGTGATGAAAATCAAGATTCAAATCTTGATATTCTTGAGACTCCTTCTTTTTCAACAAACATGCCTACTATAATCGAGGAGACACAGGTGGACGATGTACATGCCACTCGTGATGATCATCACGAAGGGATATTGATATAGGTAGTTTAAACTTAGTATACATTTATTTTTATTTATACTTTTGTATTTATTTTGAGTTATAACCTATGTTAATAAATATATATTGTTTCTGAACAGGCATACAAATGGATCAGTCGGATAGCCCACATGCACGGGAGGACATTGTGGGGCCTACGCAGGACCTGATCGCGCCTACGCCTGATTCTAGTGTAAGTTTACATGTTATATACTATCTTTAGTCCTTCTTTTTAATGTAAGTTTATAATGTTACAACCCTCTATTTTATAATTTTTTTTCTCCATACAGACATCACAGGCTCATAGGAAACGGGGTAGTGGAGCCACGACGTTGAAGAAACTAGAGAAGGCCAGGCAAAGCTGACAGAAGCTTGAGGTGTCCTTTGATGCTAATCTAAATGCCCAGGGACCCCGTGCTAAAGAATTTAATAAGTGGGTGTTTCTACAAGCGAAGCAGCACGTTAGCATCAACTACAACCACTGGAATGACTTTCCACAGAACGTTAAGGATCAGATTTAGGAGGCTATCACGGTATTTTACCTTTACATTCTTTTGATTTACATTATTAGATAATTATCCGAGTTATAATCCATCCAGTTGTTATGTATTTAATGTGTATGTAGCTTGGACTGTGCCAAATGACGAGGATCATCGTAAGAAATGTATGAAAATGGCATCAAAGCGTTGGAATGGGTTCAATCATGATCTTACCAGGTACTATGTATCTGGGAAGAAGCGGCTTGATAAAATGTTCTAGGATTATCCCTGGATTGATCAGGATACTTGGGATATGTTTGCTAGGAGTCGACAGGATGGAGAATTTCAGGTTGGTTGATTAAGTTAATTTTGTATGCTTCTTATAGATCATTTAACTGTATTTAATTATGTGTTTTTGTTTGAATAGGCTAAGGCAGATAAGGGTCGGCAGAATCAAGCGAAGAACGTCCACCGCCACACCATGTCTCAGGGTGGGTACTAGACTCAGATTGAGGAGATGATGACGGATAGGCTGAGGGTGAAGCAGGAAGAGCACTCTGCTAGGATAGAACGAGGAGAGGTACCTGAGGGCACACCATTAAGTCCTCCGCTGGACATCGACCGCGAGGATGTCTGGTTAGCCCGCCGCATGACAAAGACGGTATCTTTTAAAGTTGATGCCACTCGCGAAGTGGCAGATAAGATTGTAAGTAAATAATTAACTTCATTTCAATTGATATTTGTATAGATATTTTTAACGCTTTTCACTTGCACATTTTTTCATTTTTTCATTGTAGATGGATCTTAAAGCACAATCCTCCCAGGGCTCATTCGTCCCTTCATGACGGTGGGACGTCTTGATGACTGCTCTAGGCAAGAAAGACCATCCTGGTCGGGTTATCGGTGTTCCTAGGAATGTGACCATCAAAGAATATTATGGCAAGTCTGCTTCACGAAAGCGAGTGGTCGATGAAGCATCAATTTTGGACGACATTACTCAGCAGCTCATCTCCAACCCTGCTATTACAACGCATCTGATGCAAAGCTTAATATCCAACCCAGAATTCAAGCAGGAGCTTGCTAGAGAGATTTCCTCCGTTGGTTCATCCCAAGACACCGCAGGGCATGCCAACCCTTCACATGTGAGCACAAAAGAGAGTTATAGTAGGGCACATGTGGAGGACGACGAGTTGACAGCTACGGAGCGGGAGTTGGAAGTCCAACGCCATGAGCTTGAGTTGGAAATGAAAAGGCGTGAGCTTGAGTTGGACTTCAAACGACGTGAGCTCAAAATGTTAACAAAGGTATGTATTCATTATTAATGTCCAAATTAGTCAAATAATTACTTGTGTTTTTTTTAATTATCAACAACTTATCTATTTTATTTTTCCTAAATTGAAGGCCAAGTCGACGTCGGTGTCGCTGTCACCTGTCACTCGTTTGTTCTCACTTGATGAGGATTATGCGTTTGAGATTTTTGAATGTCCATTGGAGCACGATGGATGGGTGGCACGCCCAAATCAACAAAGGATATTTTCCTTCTGTGGTGAAGATCTCGGGCACGCCTGCAGAGATAACGTCTGGATGGCCAGCACGGTTTTGAGTCTTTGGTGCACGTAAGTTAATTTTAATTTTATAACTTATTTATTTTTGGTATTTTTCCATTTAATAATTTATTTTAATTTCAATATATATATTATGTAATTAACATCCACACCTTTTCATATCTTAGGTATCTCCATCGTCTTCAGCTTGATAAGGGCGTTGCATCGGTTTCGGACTTCTTAGATCCGTCAATCCTTGTGCCCCAATTCTTTGCTGGCGATACATTTAGTAAATACAGAGGGAACTTGTTGGGAGACAATCGGAAAGAATTATATCCGGCTCCCTACTGTATGAATAAACATTGGCAGTTGTTCGTACTTCACCCGTCTAGGCATACTGTCATATTCTTATGCTCTCTCCACCAAAACCCGCCACAGGAGGTGGTGGAAGCTGTAAATACGTAAGTAACTAATCTTAAATTTAATTTAAGTTTTAATATCAGTTGTTTTTAGTTTATTACACACATGATATATGAATTTGTTAATTGACATGATTATTTGTTTATGGTAGCGCGCTGAAGGCGAGTAGCATAAGTTGCGCTAACGGGAGAAGTAGGACTTCTAAGGCTAAAGTAAATCCTGAATGGACCATCCTCAAGGTTTGGTAGTTTATTTATCAAATAATTAATATTATAATTACTAATTTATATGTATATTTAACTGACATTGAAATTAATTTTGTTTGTAGTCTCGATTTCAACATGACGGGTGGTCGTGCGGCTATTATGTGATGCTTCATATGCTGAACATAGTCTCCGCATCTATTACGGATGGATGGAGGAAGGTAATATTTAAACAACTTGTTAAATTATATATTATAGTTTTGGTGATAACTTGCGTTAATGTTATTGTTATTATTTGAACGTGTGTACGGATTTAACGACCAATCGCCTCTTCAACAAGATGAGTTTAGAGACTTGAGGATGCGCTTAGCAGAATTCTTCTTCAAGTATGCGGTTGAAAAAGGAATTGACAAGATACCTCCTCAATACTTAGATGAATAGTTTTTTTGTTAGACTTTAGAAACTAATTAATAACATGTATATATATATATATATACTTAGATTGGTAGTTTGTTTTTAGACATTAGAGACTAAAATTTATATATATATACTTGTAGATAGTTATGTTTTTCCTATATAAGGGTTTTGGTTTTAAGTCCCCTCATTGTTCCTTTGTATATTTCTTTTGTTTTTGTTAATATTGAAATTTAAGGGTAGTGTTTGCAATTCTGTAATGTGTGTGATATTCTCTGTTACTGGGATATTTACTGAATGCAGGGATAGCTGAGGGGAGTGATATTTTAAAACTGAATTTAAAAAAAAAAATCTATTAACGTCAGTTGTATCAAATAACTGACGTTAATAGTATTTTATAAAATGTACAGTACACTATTAACGTCAATTGTATTAGGAAACTGACTTTAAAAATAAAACCTTTAACGTCAGTTCTTTAACACAACTGACGTTAGGTTGAACAACATTAACATCAGTTATGTTAAAGAACTGACGTTAATAGTTTTGTATTTAACGTCAAAATATTAACTATTAACGTCAGTTGTATTTACGTCAGACAATATTCTGACGTATAAAATCAATTTTAACTGACGTAAAAATCACTTATTGCACTAGTGTGAGTTATTCGAGGGTTAATATGTTACTTATTTAAGCTTATTGATGAGTGTGATTTCACCTCATCTTTGTTAATCATTTTGCATGCATTTTCATGTAGTTTAGGCATATTTACTTTGATTTTTGTTAGTTTTTATCTTGGAAAGGGTAAGGCAGTTTTGTGGTGTTGTTTTGCAGGAATTAAGGATAAAATGCTCAAGATTAGCCATGATTGAGCTTGCATGAAGATGGGGCTTGAAAAGTGAAGAAAAATGAGCCAAACAGAGCCCATCACGGCCTAACCGTGATGCCCATCACAACCATTATTGAGCAAAACTGAAAAGAGAGAAGGCTAAAGTCAGAAGCTGTCAGGGCCAGGCCGTGATGGCCATCACGGCCATGACAGACCAACCAGTGAAGAATTTCCAAGGCAGAATCCGTCACGGCCTGGCCGTGATGTCCATCACGGCCGTGACGCGCAATATTTGGATCTGAACAAACTGAATTGAGCTAAATTTGTGTTTGATTGGGATTCAAACTTCCCAAATCTATAAATAAGGCATCTAGGCAGAGATGAAGAGGACTTTTGGTTGCTAATCTTAGGCTATAATTTAGGATCTCTCTTCTTCTTCCTCTTCTCTTCTCTTAGTTTTATTTTCATGTTGTTGTTAACCAAGCTTGTCATCACCATGACAAGGCTTGAGTAGTAGTTTAATTTCTAGGGATTGGGGCTATGCCCAAGGTTTGTTTATGACAATAAATTGATGTTATATCTTTGTTAATTGTGATTTTGCTTTAGATCCGATTTCCAGTGTTTTAATTACTCGTAAATTCGGCGGCTGCTTATTTGCGTGACGTAGATATTCTAAGGAGGAACCTAGCGGTGAACTTAGGTATCAGATCTATAGAATCAGACTTAGGACTGAAATCACGAGAGTTAGAAGCCGTCCTTCGAGGATTAACGAATTGTCTCAAAACGTAAATGGTCCAATCTAAATTCGACTACCACGAGAGTAGGGGTTGGTTTAATTGGGCACGATTTTTGTAACCCGAGAGGGAGCATTAACTATTTGAGGATAAATTCGCCTTCAAAGTAATTTCGATAATTAACAAGGGATAATCAATTTAGTAACGTAAACAATCTTGTTGGTAACCCAATTCCTAGGAATCCGTTTAAATCTGAAAAACCATAAATTGATTTACTTTATGTTTTACTTGATTGCATTCCTCATCTAAGTTATCTCTTATTTCAAATATCAAAAACCTTTTCAAAATCCTTTTCTATAGTCCAGTTTAGTCAATTTGATAATTAGTTGCGATTTGAGATCACGGTCTCTGTGGGATCGATATCTTTTTATTACTTGGCGACAATCCGTTACACTTGCCGGATCGCACGACGTGTATCGCACGACATCAAGTTTTTGGTGCCGTTGCCGGGGACTGTGCTTTCTCGAATCTCAATTTTATTTTTAAATTGATTTTTTTGGACCTTTTCTCTTTATTTATTTAAAAAAATTTATTTTTTATTTTTTATTTTTTAAAAAAAAATTCTTTTCCTTCTAGAGTATCTATCTCTTTGTGTTTTTATGCAAAAATCCCTAAGTCTTGGAGACTTTACTGAGGTTGACCCCGAAATCGAGAGGACCTTTCACAGACGTAGGAGACTACAAAGAGAGAGAGGGAGGTTGAGTCCCATTCCACTCATGGCAAATCAACCGGATATGAAACCATTGAAGGACTACGCAGCCCCAAATGCTAGGGGTTTGCGAACTGGGATTGCTAGGCCAAAGATCGAGGCAGAGAACTACACTATACCTCCTACGCTAATCAACATGATTAGGCAACATCAATTCGGAGGACTGCCCTCGGAGGACCCGACTGACCACGTGGAGACATTCTTGGAGTTCACCGACGCAGTTAGAATTCATGGCGCCCCGGTTGATGCTGTTCGCTTGAGGTTGTTCCCCTCCTCTCTGACTGGAAAAGCGAAAGCTTGGCTAAAGCAAATACCCGCTAATACCTTGTCGACTTGGGACCAACTGGAGCAGGCGTTCTTGGAGAAATTCTTCCCTCCATCCAAGATGGCCTACATACGAACCCAGATCACCGGCTTCTTCCAAAAATACGGAGAATGCTTATCAGAAGCTTGGGATCGCTACAAGGGACTGTTGGAGTCTTGCCCACATCATGGACTCGAGATGTTGTTACTAGTGCATACCTTCTACAATGGATTGGATTACTCTTCGAAGGTGTCACTTGATTCTGCAGCTGGTGGAGCATTTATGAATAGGCCTCTGACTGAGGCATTCAACATCATTGAAAACGTCGCCACCAACTACCACCAATGGGGCTCAGAAAGCGGTAATAACCCGAAAAAGATTTCGGGGGGTAAGTTCGAAATGAATAGCACTGATCTTATCATGTCTAAAATAGACTCACTGAATAAACGCTTTGATCATCTTGAAAGAACTAACGTGAGTTCAATAGGTGCTACTAACATTGTTTTTGAGATTTGTGGAATGCGGGGACATGACATAATGGAGTGCCCACGGGGTATTGCTCATGGATCCGGCATTTCGGGTGAACAAGTGAACTCTTGTCACAAATTCTACAACACGAACCCGAAGTTGCTAAACTATGCTCCTCCAAATGCTTACAACCAAAGAAAGAACAGCCCTTACCTCTCCTACGGCAACTATAGCAACACGCTAAACCATGAGTTCCAAGAGGGGCAAGGTAATAGGAAACCCGCACCGGGGTATCCTTAGGTATAGAAGTCTAAACTCGAGTCTTTACTGGAAAGTTTTGTTGAAACTCAAACAAAATAAAATGAAGAGTTTAGACAACAAGGTAGGGTAGTAAACGAGACAATAAAAGAGCTAGCATCTAAGGTAGACAACTTAGCCATCCATAACAAGATGCTAGAAACTCAGATTGCCCAACAAGCCAGCACATACTCGAGACCTAAGGGTACATTCCCAGGGGAACCCGAAGAAAATCCCATTGAACATTGTAATGCCATACACTTGAGGGATGATAAGCTTGGGGTGGTTGAAAAAGATGTGGAACCAGAGGAGGACATGAGCGAGGAAAATGAGCCAGAACCAAAGTATGTCCCTCCACCACCGTACCAACCCCCAATACCTTTCCCACAAAGGTTGGTCAAGAAAAAGCTAGTAGATATAGAAACTAAAATACCCCAGGTAGTTTCTCTATCGCTTGCTCCATTGAAAAAGTGCAAATAGACCAAGCCTTATGTGACTTAGGGGCTAGTGCGAGCTTGATGCCGCTCACTATCTTGGAAAGGTTGGGAACTAAAGAGTTGAGTCCATTCAAATTCTCCTTACAATTTGCGGATGGCTCAACTAGGACTCCTCTAGGCATACTAGAGAATGTTCCTATAAAGGCAGGGAAATTTTTCATCCCTACCGATTTCCTGATATTGGATATGAAAGGGAATTCCGAATTCCCCATCATTTTAGGAAGGCCATTCTTGGCCACCGCTGGAGCAGTAATAGACGTAAGGAATGGTAAACTCTCTCTAAATGTAGAGGAAGGTAGGGTAGATTTTCATTTGACTAACTCCTATAACAACCCTCCTTTTAAGAGCCATGTGTGCAGGATCGATATAACGTCTCCAGTGGTAAAGGAGTAGCTCAACATGGAAGCAACCCCGAAGATTTGCATGGCTGATGATTCACCAAATGGTGATGAAGTTGGAGTTGCTGATCATGTGGAAACAAAACTTCCGCCGGGAGAAAGTAAGGCCAGGAAGCTCCGAGTGAAAAGAGCAAAGCGGAAGCGCAATTGGCCATATGAGCAGAATCGGCTCTTTGAAGGAGTTCCATGGAAGAGAAGTGTTCCTGCACTTCTACGCCCATCCGAACCCGATTGATTGAAGGAAGTATGGTCAAGCTTATGACCATAAATAAGCGCTTCTTGGGAGGCAACCCAAGTTTTTCCCTCCCTTTTCCATTGGTTTTTGAATTTAGCTCTTGAATAATTTGAGAAGATCAAGAGGCAAAAATCATAAATTAATAAAATTGTCAAGTGTTTTCAGGATAAGGAGGAAGGAAGAGCAAGAAGGGCTGGGACAAACAAAGTCAGAAGTCATCACGCCCAGGCCGTGACAGTGGTCACGGCCGTGACGAGCTATCCAAGAGCACCAGAAAGGATCACGGCCCAGCCGTGATATCCATCACGGGCATGATGAGAAGGACCCTAATATCCGGGAGCATCACGGCCTAGCCATGATATAGGTCACGGTCGTGACAGGCTAGCTCCTGAAGACCAGAATTGATCACGGCCTGCCCGTGATGAGCCTCACGGCCGTGATACAGTTTCCAACAAGCTTTTGACTGGAATGTGAGCCAACACCCGCTACCACCTCGGTAAGTTGTTCCATTTTTCTCCTCTCTCCGACTTGATTATTTACATTAGGGACAATGTAAGTTTTTAAGCTTGGGGTAGGGGTATTTTTTCAAATTTTTGCATTTTTGCATTTTTCATGTTGCATTCATCTAGGCATAATTTTGCATGATCACATTCTTTAGATTACCCCCCTTGCTTAGAATATGCATCCAAATGTGAGAACTTGGTGCCAAATAAATTGAGATAGTGAATTTTTGAACCCAATTTTTTTATTCTTGTGATAAGGCTAAAAATAAAAATTCTTGAGATGATCTCTTGATAGTTGATAATTAGCATGTGGTTCCTTAAATTTGTGTTTCTCACTGATCTTTGAAGTACTAAATGTTAGATTTTGAGCCAAAAAGGGGTACTCACTAAATATATTCCTTGTGATAGAGTGTTTTAATTCCTCTTGGACTGTATTTTCTAGAACTTGACTTGAAACCGTTTTGAAACTTAAACTTTTTTGAAAATGATTGAGGCACTAGGTTTAACGCCCCCACTCAGGGCATTACTTACATAACACATGCGAAATTTAAATTAAAAGATAATTTTCTGGTTGCTTTCGGAAAATTTGTTCTCTTAAGTCAGGAACTGGGGTATAAAATTTTCTCACATAAGGATAACTCTGAAATCCATCATACATACATTTAAAATGTAAAGTCATGTTCGTAACAAAGTTACCATGACATACAACGTTTCTCTAAGTTTCCACTTTCGGAAGAAAATTTCAAACTATAGATGGATGTATATAACACTACATTTACCGACCTCTTTAGATATACAACCCCAACTCAAACTCCTAAGCTGATCATTCTATCAAATATTAATTGGAGAGACCCCCAATCGGAATACTTTCCCAACCACTAACACTAGGTCTTCAAATGACTTAGAAAGACTCCTCTGCAACATCGACACTAGAGTACCAAGGTACTACAGCAAAACCCGAAGATACCTGATATAATTGTAAGAGTGAGATACCATCATAAGATATATCCCACAACAACCATATACATAATACATACATCACAGAATCATATAAGCAGTTAAATCATGCATATACACAATATAACAGTGTTATGTCATAGGGTCTCAAGCCCGCACAATCAATCTTTGAAAATATGCATGACACTTCAATATCAGGCTCTAACTTAATCTCATGAGATCTCAACACCGTTTTCACTGGAGAAGAATTAGAGTTGGTCAATCTCTAGCCCACCGGGCAGTTGCCTCCTTACCCTCATGCATTAAGGTCTCAGGACGAGCAACGTCACATGTGCCTCTTCACTCGGTTTACATGGACAGACTCCCAGATTCCACCTTGTATATGATATATATCAAAAGCACGTCTGCTTGGGGAAATGCACATGAGAAAATATTTTTATTTAAAATGTTTTCTTTGTGTTCATTCTTTTTCGCTGTCGCAGCTCAAAGCTAACGACTTAATCATCATTTCCCCATCACTTGAAAACTTAGAAGCATAGGACACGCAGTCCGAATGCTCAATCACAACGCCCGAGACCGATGCACCAGTCCTAGGCTTGTGGTCGTAGAAAACAATATTCACTTTTAACAATGTTCATCACAACGTGGTTAGGATACGCAATCCATAACAACGTGATTAGGACACACACAGTCCACAACAACGAAATCAGAACGCACTGTCCTCGATTTCGAGAATTGGACTCTCAGTCCATAACATCATAACCAGGACTCGTAGACCCGAAATAACACTCATAACCAGGACTCGTAGTCCCGAATTAACACTGATCCAAGATCACGTGTGCATAACTGAATACTAGAGGCGACGTCTCGCGAACTAGATTCTCTTTCATAAGTACTTATTTTTCGTTCAGTGAAAAACAAATTCAAAACCGATTCCTCGGTAACCTATCCAGGTTATCGGAAAGTTTCTAAAATATTTAGGAAAAACCTTTTCTTTGAAAATCTTTTATAAAGCATCTTTGAAATTCTTTTGTCTTTGAAATATTTCCCCCCAATAGGATATTGCCAAATAATCTAGAAAGTTTTTCACTTGGAGACATGTAGTTCGAAAAGGATTTTTCTCTTGTATAACAATAGTTCACCAAAACCATTTCAACATTTAAAACAAGTCCTTTAAGTTTAAAGAGCTTTTGGAAAAGAACACCAATCCCTTCATCTTCAAAGCTTATTAAGGTTTTTAATCCTTATTATGGTTGAGCACAGACGCACGTCTGGCTTAGCAAACTTTCAATCAACAACAGTATATATCATCAGTGCAATACTAATATCACAGTTGAAAGCAGTTCATCACATATATGCATTATATCATTTAGAACAAGTACAGTTCAACATCAGATAATATCACAACAGTTCAAGTACATTAGATAATCAAGTGAGCTCAATCAACAGGTAAATATCCAATTAAACACTTACACACATGCATACAGTTCTTCAAGGTTGGTTAGGATGCAAGTCTACGTTTCAAGACACAAGGTTCAAAGGATTAGAACTCAACCAAGGACTTAGGGTTAGAAGTTTCCAAAACATATGCAACTTAGGGATTTATGATCCTCAAGTGCTAAGAGTTTAAAACATGATTACTTAAAACAAAGTTGAACAAAAATCCCACCAAGTTACACCTTGATGGAGATTCGGCCTTGACCAATAAAATAGGCTAGGAACATTTAAACCTTCCAATCTCTTTGGTTTAGCATCCATTAATAGTAAGGAGCTCAAAACTATGATCACTTTAGATAAATGAAAAACGAAACACCCTAGGTCCATAACCTTTAAGATTTGGCCATCCTTGGGTTTTTATGATAAAAATCTTTAAATTCTTCCAATCTCTTAGACCTTTTAGCATCCAATAACTTATGGAGCTCAAGTCTATGATCACCTTGAAAGCAACATAGGATTTTAAATAACAAAGCTCATAAGCACATAAAGTAAGAACAACATAGGCTTATAAATAATTAAAGTATAATGACATAAGTAAATGAATCATAAATGACATAAACATAAATGACATAAAGTAAATGACATAATGTAAATGACATAAAGTAAATGGCATAAATATAAATGACATAAAAGTAAATGACATAAAGTAAATGACATAAAGTAAATGGCATAAATATAAATGGCATGAAAGTAAATGACATAAAAGTAGAGTAAAAATCTTTAAACTTTCCAATCACTTTAGACATAGCATCCTTTAACATAAAGGAGCCTTGGTCCATGATCATTTTGGGAAAACAAATCTTTAAATACAAACTCATATTTGTAAAAGTTGAAACAAGATCCATCTAAACCACATGCATGGTTCGGCCTCATTAGAAAGTAGAGGTTAGGAAACTTTGTTTCACAAAACCTTTTAGTATGTTAAACTACAAGTAAATACAAGACCATAGAAATTGGTTTCAACTCAAAAGGACTTTTCTACCATTTTTGAGAGATTTTTGAAGATAAAAGCTCATATATGACATAAAGAAGAAACTTTAGAAAAAGATGAAGTTTTTAAAGAAAAGAATACATGAGAGTATTGCCCTAAACAAGAGGAACAACTTTGATGAAGAACACTTAGTGAAAAGAAGAAGAAAAACTAGAGCTTTGGAAGCTTTAAGAAAAGGATGAAAACTTAACGGTTTTAATGGAGTAGGAGAAAGGAAAGTGATGAAGTGAAGTGGATGAGTGATATTTATAGAGGAAAGGGAGGGGTGCACGGCCTTGAGAGGGAGAAGAAGAAAGAAGATGAGTTTCTTGAAGAGAGGTTAAAGAGTTAATGTGATGTGATGTGATTGGAGAGAGAAAGTTGAAAAGTAAGATTTTGGAATGAAGTAAGGATTTACTTTTTCCTTAGGTGTGTCATAAGCATTTAATGAAACTTCCCATCAAGCCTTTTCTCCTCCGTTAGGGTTCCTTTAACTGCTTAAATACATAACCGGTTGCACATCCGATCGTATTTTCTGAAGGTTTCGTCCGGATAAAATATTATATTTTATTCCCGGACAACAAAATTCGAAAATTTCCCAAATCCACACAAAACATCATAAAAACACTAACTGTCTCGTTCACGAATTAAATTTTGTTTCTAGCTCAGTAAACTTGTACTGGCAGAGAAAACGCGGACCGATTTTCGTCTGAATTTTCGACCGAAAATTTTACTGTGACTTCATACGGTAAAACAACACAAGGAAATGATTTTATTTTAAATAAAATCATCCTCTGGATTTTATCAAAAATAAATACATTAAAGCATGTATTTACTGATAAAGAAGCGTACGAAAAACAGGGTGTTACAACTCTACCCCTCTAAAAAGAATTTCGTCCTCAAAATTACGTAACTAGAAACTTAATAGGATCTCTCACCATCCAAATCATACTATCAGAAGAAAGTATCTAAAAGAATTTCATCGATCCAAAAGAATACAGAAACATCTAATGTATGAAGAACCTTTAGTATATTCAAGGAGGTAAAAATGTATGATCGGCACATATTTACAATCATGAATCTAAAAAGTTTCTCCTTTCACTAGAATTTCCTGGTCAACAATTTAAAGGAGTTGCAGTTCGATAAGAATTCAAACTGAATCACTTCCACCAAAAGTAAAAGTGATTAGATTAAGTTTCATCAAGAAACTTCTTTTATAAACATACCCATCCCGTGCAACAACAAGGCAATTCATAACTCTAGGAGAAGAAAGATTGGATCCAGAGTCTAAACTGACCACAACAATCAAAAGAGAAGGGAACTGGAATAAATTTCTTAAGGAGACTTTTATTCTCAAAAGTCATAAGAAACATACATTCACTGGGAAGACTAGTAACATAGGAGACCCAAGAGAGTCAAATACTCGAGGGCGTCAAAACGCGATTATACTTAGAATCCTATTACAACTTAGAATTATAGACCACTGCCATAAGACCTTCAAATTGTGAAATTTTTCAACACTACTTCTATTGTAAAAGATTGTCAGATTGTGAAGCTTCAGTGCCATTCATGGTGTAGGCTATTCCCTTCGCCGTGGGTCTACCCGTCCCTAAGGTGTTGACAGGCTTTTCAATCCTTGGTGCATTACAATCCCTTGAGAAGTGTCCTAATTGTCCACAATTGAAACACTTCACTCCTTTGCGTGAGCAAACATTAGCCATGTGGTCTGGTTCTCCACACTTGTAACATCTCCTAACTTGGTCTCGGTTTTGGTTCTGTTGGCTTCCACTTCCTGATTCAGAAGTATCAGAACGATGCTGTCGTTGATTCAGGTCATTCCCTTGTGGCCGGAAGTAAGTTCCCTCCGATGTTGCTTCCCTTTCTGATTCTGATCTTGATATTGGTCTTTGGAACGAGTGGGTCCTGCAACAATTTCTCTATTGCCTCTTTCCTTCCTCATTAGTTCCACTTTTATACACTTCTCTACTAAGGCTTGGAAATTCCGGATTTCCAATGGCATCACAGATTCCTTCATCTCGAAGCGAAGACCGTCTTCGAACCTTTCACATTTCCATTCCTCATCGGGGTTGTTCTGGAAAAAGCGAAAATATTTGGCAAGGGACTCAAACCTTGCCGCATATTCCCCCACTGTCATGTCCCGCTGTCTCAGTCTCAGGAATTCCTGCTCCTTCTCTGTCCGAGCACTCTGGGGAAAATATTTGTCCAAAAATTTGTTGCGGAATACTCCCCAAGTGATCGCCTGATGCTCAGCTACCAGCAGTTGTCTGGTGCCTTCCCACCAGTATTCAGCATCTCCAATCAGTTGGAATGTTGCATAAGGCACCTTTGATCCCTCTGGGGTGTGAACCAGCTCAAAGATCTTCTCTAGCTCTTGAATCCAAAGATCAGCCCTTATTGAATCCACGTCTCCATCAAACTGTGATGGATTCTGACATCGGAAAGCATCCAAATGTCTTCCCTCTACAGCTTGTTCTGCCCTTTGTTGCTCCTGTTGGTTATGGGCAGCAGCATTAGCCGTCTGAAGAGCTATGGCAGCAGCAACGTCAGCCAAAGCATGGGCAGCGAAGTCCATCCCACCGTCATAATTTGCATTCATGTTGGCACGACCGCCAATAGGACCACCTCTGCGACCCCGTCCACGACCTCGTCCACGTCCACCTTGTGGTGCTGGTTCCATAACTGACTTGCCGAACAAATCAGTCAGGCCACAACCAGAAAATGAAACGTGTAAAAGCGTATCAACACACATTACTTCTAAGAAGTAATCGGAATAAAACTTAATTCAGAGAAAACACAACTTCAACACAACAGACCTATTTCCCAAAGATCCCGAAAGACTCGACCAGCTCTGATACCACCTTGTAACGCCCCCACTCAGGGCATTACTTACGTAACACATGCGGAATTTAAATTAAAAGATAATTTGTTGGTTGCTTTCGGAAAATTTGTTTTCTCTTAAGTCAGGAACTGGGGTATAAAATTTTCTCACATAAGGATAACTCTGAAATCCATCATACATACATTTAAAATGTAAAGTCATGTTCGTAACAAAGTTACCATGACATACAACGTTTCTCTAAGTTTCCACTTTCGGAAGAAAAGTTCAAACTATAGATGGATGTTTATAACACTACATTTACCGACCTCTTTAGATATACAACCCCAACTCAAACTCCTAAGCTGGTCATTCTATCAAATATTAATTGGAGAGACCCCTAATCGGAATACTTTCCCAACCATTAACACTAGGTCTTCAAATGACTTAGAAAGACTCCTCTGCAACATCGACACTAGAGTACCAAGGTACTACAGCAAAACCCGAAGATACCTGATATAATTGTAAGAGTGAGATACCATCATAAGATATATCCCACAACAACCATATACATGATACATACATCCTAGAATCATATAAGCAGTTAAATCATGCATATACACAATATAACAGTATTATGTCATAGGGTCTCAAGCTTGCACAGTCAATCTTTGAAAATATGCATGACACTTCAATATCAGGCTCTAACTTAATCTCATGATATCTCAACACCGTTTTCACTGGAGAAGAATTAGAGTTGGTCAATCTCTAGCCCACCGGGTAGTTGCCTCCTTACCCTCATGCATTAAGGTCTCAGGACGAGCAACGTCACATGTGCCTCATCACTCGGTTTACATGGACAGACTCCCAGATACCACCTTGTATCTGATATATATCAAAAGCACGTCTGCTTGGGGAAATGCACATGAGAAAATATTTTTATTTAAAAGGTTTTCTTTGTGTTCATTCTTTTTCGCTGTCGCAGCTCAAAGCTAACGACTTAATCATCATTTCCCCATCACTTGAAAACTTAGAAGCATAGGACACGCAATCTGAATGCTCAATCACAACGCCCGAGATCGATGCACCAGTCCTAGGCTTGTGGTCGTAGAAAACAATATTCACTTTTAACAATGTTCATCACAACGTGGTTAGGATACGCAGTCCACAACAACGTGATTAGGACACACACAGTCCACAACAACGAAATCAGAACGCACTGTCCTCGATTTCGAGAATTGGACTCTCAGTCCATAACATCATAACCAGGACTCGTAGTCCCGAAATAACACTCATAACCAGGACTCGTAGTCTCGAATTAACACTGATCCAAGATCACGTGTGCATAACTGAATACTAGAGGCGACGTTTCGTGTACTAGATTCTCTTTCATAAGTACTTATTTTTCGTTCAGTGAAAAACAAATTCAAAACCGAATCCTCGATAACCTATCCAGGTTATCGGAAAGTTTCTAAAATATTTAGGAAAAACCTTTTCTTTGAAAATCTTTTATAAAGCATCTTTGAAATTCTTTTGTCTTTGAAATATTTCCCCCCAATAGGATACTGCCAAATAATCTTGAAAGTTTTTCACTTGGAGACACGTAGTTCGAAAAGGATTTTTCTCTTGTATAACAATAGTTCACCAAAACCATTTCAACATTTAAAACAAGTCCTTTAAGTTTAAAGAGCTTTTGGAAAAGAACACCAATCCCTTCATCTTCAAAGCTTATTAAGGTTTTTAATCCTTATTATGGTTGAGCACAGACGCATGTCTGGCTTAGCAAACTTTCAATCAACAACAGTATATATCATCAGTGCAATACTAATATCACAGTTGAAAGCAGTTCATCACATATATGCATTATATCATTTAGAACAAGTACAGTTCAACATCAGATAATAGCACAACAGTTCAAGTACATTAGATAATCAAGTGAGCTCAATCAACAGGTAAATATCCAATTAAACACTTAAACACATGCATACAGTTATTGAATATCTTTAGGAAATCCCCTCTTACCTTAAGAAGGTAAAAGAATGCGAGAAAATAAACGGTTTCGCGGACGTTCTTCGAGGTTGGTTAGGATGCAAGTCTACGTTTCAAGACACAAGGTTCAAAGGATTAGAACTCAACCAAGGACTTAGGGTTAGAAGTTTCCAAAACATATGCAACTTAGGGATTTATGATCCTCAAGTGCTAAGAGTTTAAAACATGATTACTTAAAACAAAGTTGAACAAAAATCCCACCAAGTTACACCTTGATGGAGATTCGGCCTTGACCAATAAAATAGGCTAGGAACATTTAAACTTTCCAATCTCTTTGGTTTAGCATCCATTAATAGTAAGGAGCTCAAAACCATGATCACTTTGGATAAATGAAAAACGAAACACCCTAGGTCCATAACCTTTAAGATTCGGCCATCCTTGGGTTTTTATGATAAAAATCTTTAAATTCTTCCAATCTCTTAGACCTTTTAGCATCCAATAACTTATGGAGCTCAAGTCTATGATCATCTTGAAAGCAACATAGGATTTTAAATAACAAAGCTCATAAGCACATAAAGTAAGAACAACATAGGCTTATAAATAATTAAAGTATAATGACATAAGTAAATGAATCATAAATGACATAAACATAAATGACATAAAGTAAATGACCTAATGTAAATGACATAAAGTAAATGGCATAAATATAAATGACATAAAAGTAAATGACGTAATGTAAATGACATAAAGTAAATGACATAAAGTAAATGGCATAAATATAAATGGCATGAAAGTAAATGACATAAAAGTAGAGTAAAAATCTTTAAACTTTCCAATCACTTTAGACATAGCATCCTTTAACATAAAGGAGCCTTGGTCCATGATCATTTTGGGAAAACAAATCTTTAAATACAAACTCCTATTTGTAAAAGTTGAAACAAGATCCATCTAAACCACATGCATGGTTCGGCCTCATTAGAAAGTAGAGGTTAGGAAACTTTGTTTTACACAACCTTTTAGTATGTTAAACTACAAGTAAATACAAGACCATAGAAATTGGTTTCAACTCAAAAGGACTTTTCTACCATTTTTGAGAGATTTTTGAAGATAAAAGCTCATATATGACATAAAGAAGAAACTTTATAAAAAGATGAAGTTTTTAAAGAAAAGAATACATGAGAGTATTGACCTAAACAAGAGGAACAACTTTGATGAAGAACACTTAGTGAAAAGAAGAAGAAAAACTAGAGCTTTGGAAGCTTTAAGAAAAGGATGAAAACTTAAGGGTTTTAATGGAGTAGGAGAAAGGAAAGTGATGAAGTGAAGTGGATGAGTGATATTTATAGAGGAAAGGGAGGGGTGCACGGCCTTGAGAGGGAGAAGAAGAAAGAAGATGAGTTTCTTGAAGAGAGGTTAAAGAGTTAATGTGATGTGATGTGATGTGATTGGAGAGAGAAAGTTGAAAAGTAAGATTTTGGAATGAAGTAAGGATTTACTTTTTCCTTAGGTGTGTCATAAGCATTTAATGAGACTTCTCATCAAGCCTTTTCTCCTCCTTTAGGGTTCCTTTAACTGCTTAAATACGTAACCGGTTGCACATCCGATCGTATTTTCTGAAGGTTTCGTCCAGATAAAATATTATATTTTATTCCTGGACAACAAAATTCGAAAATTTCCCAAATACACACAAAACGTCATAAAAACACTAACTGTCTCGTTCACGAATTAAAATTTTGTTTCTAGCTCAGTAAACTTTTACTGGCAGAGAAAACGCAGACCGGTTTTCGTCTGAATTTTCGACCGAAAATTTTACTGTGACTTCATACGGTAAAACAACACAAGGAAATGATTTTATTTTAAATAAAATCATCCTCTGGATTTTATCAAAAATAAATACATTAAAGCATGTATTTACTGATAAAGAAGCGTACGAAAAACAGGGTGTTACACTAGGTATTTTTCCGGCCTTCTGAGCTTTGATTGATTAAATGCTACCCCTTAGTTGCCCAATTTTGAGCCTAAAAGAATAAAATACTTTTCTTGGTACCTTGAATTACTTTAATGAATAATGCTTGGTATGGCACCTTTTAAAGTATTACAAAAAGGGTAAAAAGGTAGTTTGAAAAAGTATGGGATGAGAAAGTTAGAAAATATTTCTCTTGAGCTAAAAATCTCCCCTTCTCCAAATAAATAAAATGAAATAAACACAAAGGATGACAAAAGAAAGTGAGAAATAAAAAAAAAAGAAAAAGAAAGAAAGGTGGAAAAGTGAATCAAAGCCCAAAAAGGTATTTTAGAAGGTGTCATGCTTTGCAATGTTTGGTAATTTGTTTAGCCTTCTTGAAATTTCCTTTTCTTGATCTCCCCACCTAACAATTAATCCCATGGCCACATTACAACCAAAGTAAAAGACCTCTTGATTCTTATTTGTTTTCATTGATAAAGTAGAGATTTGGTTAATAGTCAAGCTTATGGTAGAATACCTTCCTTGGGGAAATTGAGCGAATTGTCATATACCCTGGAACACTTGAGTGAGGTGAGACGAGTGCCTGAATCAGTGAGAATATGAATTTGAAGAACCTAAGCTTCTAATTAGACTTGAAATCAATTATCTCTTGGGTGTTTATTTGAATATGCCTGTCACTTGGATTAGCTACTCGGGTTCTTGGTTCACTATCCATGCTCTGATTATTTATATCTTATGGCCTTGGTAATTGCTTGAGGACAAGCAAAATCTTAAGCTTAGGGTGATTTGATGAGTGTGATTTCACCTCATCTTTGTTAATCATTTTGCATGCATTTTCATGTAGTTTAGGCATATTTACTTTGATTATTGTTAGTTTTTATCTTGGAACGGGTAAGGCGGTTTTGTGGTGTTGTTTTGCAGGAATTAAGGATAAAATGCTCAAGATTAGCCATGATTGAGCTTGCCTGAAGATGGGGCTTGAAAAGTGAAGAAAAATGAGCCAAACATAGCCCATCACGTCCTAGCCGTGATGCCCATCACGGCCTAGCCGTGATGCCCATCACGGGCTAGCCGTGATGCCCATCACGGCCATGATCGAGGAAAACTGAAAATAAAGAAGGCTAAAGTCAGAAGCTGTCAGGGCCAGGTCTTGATGGCCATCAGGGCCAGGCCGTGATGACCATCACGGCCATGACAGACCAACCAGTGAAGAATTTCCAAGGCAGAATCCGTCATGACCTGGCCGTGATGGCCATCACAGCCGTGACGCACAATATTTGGATCTGAACAAACTGAATTGAGCTAAATTTGTGTTTGATTGGGATTCAAACTTCCCAAATCTATAAATAAGTCATCTAGGCAGAGATGAAGAGGACTTTTGGTTGCTACTCTTAGGCTATAATTTAGGATCTCTCTTCTTCTTCCTCTTCTATTCTCTTAGTTTTATTTTCATGTTGTTGTTAACCAAGCTTGTCATCACCATGACAAGGCTTGAGTAGTAGTTTAATTTCTAGGGATTGGGGCTATGCCCAAGGTTTGTTTATGGCAATAAATTGATGTTAAATCTTTGTTAATTGCGATTTTACTTTAGATCTGATTTCTAGTGTTTTAATTACTCGTAAATTCGGCGGTTGCTTATTTGCGTGACGTAGATATTCTAAGGAGGAACCTAGCGGTGAACTTAGGTATTGGATCTATAGAATCAGACTTAGGACTGAAATCACGAGAGTTAGAAGCCGTCCTTCGAGGATTAACAAATTGTCACAAAACGTAAATGGTCCAATCTAAATTTGACTACCACGGGAGTAAGGGTTGGTTTAATTGGGCACAGTTTTTGTAACCCGAGAGGGAGCATTAACTATTTGAGGATAAATTCGCCTTCAAAGTAATTTCGATAATTAACAAGGGATAATCAATTTAGTAACGTAAACAATCTTGTTGGTAACCCAATTCCTAGGAATCCGTTTAAATCTGAAAAACCATAAATTGATTTACTTTCTGTTTTACTTGATTGCACTCCTCATCTAAGTTATCTCTTATTTCAAATATCAAAAACCTTTTCAAAATCCTTTTCTATAGTCCAATTTAGTCAATTTGATAATTAGTTGCGATTTGAGATCATGGTCTCTATGGGATCGATATCTTTTTATTACTTGGCGACAATCCGGTACACTTGCCGGATCGCACGACGTGCATCGCACGACATCACTTATCCAAACACCCGTTTGCTCTAATAAACTATATGTTGTGCTATCCAAACATGGCCCTATATGACAAAGACATCAACATTTCTACATCACTTACTTGCAAGAATGCATTTAACGAAACAGCCGTATATTGATTGGCCAGGAGAGCATTCAAGAACCTTGCAAGCCATGCCCTACCTTCCTGCAAGCCATGCAGATTCTGAATGTTTGGAATTTTAGTCTGTTGAAAAAACAAGCATGGTCAGCAGCTGCTCGGCCAGCTAAGTGAGATGCAAAAGTAGATGGCAAAGCTGCAAGTATGGTCCATGAAAACCAGTCAAAATTGAGTATTATGACAAACCTGACCCAGTGCACCATACACTTTCATGTATGAATCCAACCACCTTAAATAAACTTCTGTGCTTTCCATGTTTCCATTGTCGTCTTGGTAACCAATACTTCAAAAGTATGCCTCTTTTGATTGAAAGGCAGACTGAAGGAGCAAAATCAAGAGTCCAGATTCAGCAGCATAACATGTTTTCAAAATTATATTTGAAGACCACATGCGTGAGCCTATTACCAGAATAAATAATTATCCTACAACCACGGTTAATATGTTAAAGAATTTGAGTTGAAATATTTGTGGCAGTGAAGAATGACCACTAGAAGAATTGAAAGAAATCTTTTCTTATACATCTATCATCCAACATAGCAAAATTATGCTTTCTGTACTAATTGATGCTCTATAGAAAATGCCTTTGTTATGCCAGAAAAGTTTAATTGCTAATGTTTGCTACATTTTAGCAGTTAAAGCAACTCCATTATGCTTCTCTCATGTACAGATAAAATGGGCTCAAACTACTTACTTTACAACGTGGGATAAAAAATGATATCCATTAAATTAAAGCACCATGTGATATAAAAAGTGTTAACAAACAAATCGTCGGTAGCAAAAGATTTTTTTCTTCTTCTTCAAATTGACATAAGACAGTTAAAAGAAACAGAATTTTTTGCTTCCCCAACAACACAACTACAGCACAATCTCTTTAAAATGTGGCTAGGAAACTACACAAGAAGAATAAATGGTTCAGTTCAGTAATGTATCCAGTTTTATCAAGCTACCTTTCTGTAAACCATGTGCTTTGGGACAGTGTATAGGTAGGCCTTGTGAAGCTCAGCTAACAAAACATCCATTGCATGTGGGACCTGCCTCAAATGATAAACAATTGAACACAACCAAAAATACAATTATTAAAAAGACATAAAAAAATGTCTATATTATATGTTTCCTTGAACACTTAATTCTATACCATCCTCCTAACAAATCCTAAAGGCTAGAGATCAAAGATGTTGTACCTGACATGTAACAAGAACAATGACATAGCCACTTGCAAAGGCAGCATAACCAGAGTTGGTGCAGCATGAAACAATCTGTAAAGTGTGTTGTCACAAATAACTTCATTTACTAAACAATCATAGACAGGTATGAGTTAACTAAATTCTACCATTTCTAACTAGTTTTTGTTCCTCGTTTTGAAAATTTGCAGGCAATATATGGATTTCAGTCATATGTTATTTTGATCACAAATATTTCCAAATACATATTTGCTTGATACTAGTTTTTAGAAAATGTAAAAGTAACAAATTTCTCGCATTACAAATATTCATCTACTAGTAAAATGTTCCAAAATCATTCTCGAATTTGATCAGAACTAACAATGCTATCACAAAGAAAATGAATCAGTATTAAAATTAAAACAAATGTTTTTTTAAGGATTTAAAACAAAAGGTGTTTATATAATTTAGAGTTGTAATATTTTAATTGTAAACTTGTTCTTTTATTTGCTACCTTCCATATACAAATAACTGATGTAAAAATAACATCTAAATAAATTACTAAACCCAGTTTTAAGATTGTTGTTTCCTTCATGCTCTTTGTTCTAGTCAAACAAAGCAGAAAGAAACCATATCATGGAAAATGGCCAATAATATGAAATTACCTTTTTAGCAAATATCTCAATGCTGATTGATTGAGGACATTGAGGATCATTCAAAAGTTTAATGAGATCACTTGCTTTTGACCTACAGAATGTTCGAAAGAGTAAATAGAAGTGCAATATTAATATTGAGGCTAAGGATTGGAATTGCCTTTATTTGGAATAAAATCCTAGAATAGAATCTATTTCAACACATATTGTTGTGTGCTTTTTTGCCAGGTTCAAACATTCCTTAAACAGTGTTGCAACAAAAACAGATAGGACATAAAATTTTATTCCCTTAAAAAATCCAAAAGCTCGAGCAAGAATGATAAATTAATAAACAGCATCATGTATTATTGAAACTAAAAAATTCACTTCACCTAACATTGTCTCTGACACCCCTTATTGTCCTTATCAACCGGGAAATGTGACTTTCATGGCGGGTATAATCCTGAACATACGTTGACACAAAGACATTGAAATCAGGGCATGCTAGAGGAAAGTTAGTCTGATGATGAACACTGTAACACCCCGATTTTCGCTGCTTTGTAATATGGATAACAAATATATAAATATATATTTTTATCCGAGACTTAGAAAATGATTTTGGATAAACCAAGGTCATTTCCATGTTATACTTATTTTCATAAGGTTACGGGAAGTTTTTGGTTGAAAATTCAGACAGAAACCTGGTCATTGCTTTTACGTGTTTTCACCGACGATAAAAAAGTTTACTGCTCAGAAAACCTAACTTTAACTTGTGAACGAGATGAAAAATGTTTTTATCGTATTTACTACGATACTGGAAGTTTTGAAAAATTTAGCGTAAAAATTAAATTATTATATTTGCTGCGGGCGAAAACGTCGAGATATCTCTAGGAAAACCTGCATCAGATGAACCAAGGAGTCGGCAACGGGGCTGAGGTGATGGATTTGACTGATGTAACAGGCATTTATGACGATCTTATACGCGTCATAATGGCCATAATGGCACATTTATGACAAAGGAATATTTTGCCTGGAAATTACGATTTTACCCTTTGCTCTTCATGAATTTTTCAAACCATGCCATTGTAATTTGGACCAAATTACCCCTAAACCCACACGGCTCCTTCCTCCATTCCAAGCATTTGGACGTCACTTTTCCTAGCCATAAATGAGCATTTATGTTAAAGTGGATGAATCATTCAAATTTCATTAATGTCAACAAGTGAGTCATAGGCAAAGTCATTTTCTCCTCATTCCCCCGAAACTGTCACGAAATTCTGACTCTTTTCTGTTCTGAATCTCAGAAAAGTTTCTACACGAAAGTTGTTCATCTTTCTCTCTTCTTTCCAACGACATAAAGATCATCAAAAACGGACAAGTATATTGAGAGATATGTCCAAATTATCGAAACTGCTCTAAATCTTCATCATCTTCATCTTTCTCTCTAAACTTCTCAAGAACACTTAGAACATCAAGGTGATTTTGTGAAGAACATCATCCAAATCATCATGGTGAGGCATGGTGATAATTTACTCTAGTCATTATGACGACAAAGAATATACCTAGATATTTTAAACGTTAACCTAACCTACGTCTGGTTAAATCTAACCGAGGTTAACTAACCATGATTTACAACCCAAAATATCTTCTCCCTAACATGTGGTGTAGGAGGCAGCCACATCTCTTCAAATTTTATGACCACATGTTTTATTAACCATGATTATAAATAAACCCTAGTTAAGTTATTATTAACTATGGTTAAGTTATTATATTATTTTCTAACTTAACCTTGATCAAATAAACTCAACCATGGTTCTTTTATCTCATCAAACCACATATTTTCTCCTCACGCACACCTCTAGGCCGCACCCATCTTCCACACTTGAACCATTTTCACTCATTTTCCTACTTCATCATTTTGTCTCTCCCAAAACTTCATGTTCTTCATTTTCTCTCACAAGTTCTTCACTTGTTCTTCATTTGTTCTTCATTTTTCTCTAACTTAGAAACATAATCTCATGATTCTTCATTCATGAAACTTGTTCCTTAGATCAATTACCATCACTTAATCCATTTTGTTCTTGTATCCATGAACTTTCAAGTTCATCCTTTCTCTTCTCAAAATTTGGCCCATACCCATACATAACCATCCAAACCTTGTTTTGATCTTCTAAGATCATATTCTCACTTATCTAGAGGATCCAAACAATTTATATTTCACATCTCAAGTCATTTCCCCACAAAACACAAAGAACTCCTAAGTATTCTTGCTAAGATCATCTTTGTTCTTCAAGTTCTGAAATAAATCTTTTTATTCCAAGGTGAGGAATCTCTCTCTAATCTCCGTATCTTCATTAATCATCCATAAAATTCCATTTTGACCAATTATTTCATGAAATGCAATTCTTAGATCTATAACTTTAAAGATTTCTAGAAAATTGTCGAAAAATCCATTTGACATGAAACCAATTTCTATGAACTCACTATGATCTCTATATTCATGATATAAGAACATGAATCAAGAGAAAATTTCTTTCCTATTCTTCCATAGTGGGCTGAATCCAGGTCTTAGAGGGACTAGATGAATTTGTTTCAATTCCTATGATTAATACTTGTTTTCATCTCTCTAGTACCTATGATTGTTGAATCCAAGAGTTGATAAAATTTCAAAATCGCTAGATTTTTATTTTGTGAAAAACCGAAACCCTAGTCTTGGAACTAGATGAGTTTCATTCAAAGTTCTTGGTTCATGATCATTGATTAAGTCTCCATCATGTTTAAGAATCATAAATCCACAAGTTAGAAAATTTTTAACATCCTTAGCCTAATGATCTTGAGTAGGCTGAACCATTACCATATGGTTTAGAAAGTTTTTTTGTTTGATTTTCATTAATTTTGAAATGATTTGTTGTGAATGATAAATCGTTGTTGATTATCCTGAGTGTACGAAGGAAACAGAGATCAAATCGGGAAATTGTTCGTGAAACAAATACTCAAATCTTCAAGAGATAAGGGGAGTATGCCTGAGGAGTTTAAGATAATCACATGCTTATTGTTGGAGTCATTTATTAATTTTCTGTAGAAAATATTTTATATTCATGCATTGTTTACCGTTGACTGCTGGATTGATGTGATATTTATCTGAGTAACTGAATTGATGTGATGTGTGGATTTACATGATTATAATTATTTGGTTATATTATAATTGTGATTGATGCATGTCATGAATTGATATATGCCATGCTATTATGTGATTGAAATTTATCTGCTGTTGAGTATTGGACTAAGAAACCTGACATTAATCAGTGTTAAAAAAAATAATTAAGGATAAAAAACTTAATAAGCTTGGATAATTAATCAGAGGGATTAATTTGGGATATTTTGAGAAAAATAAAAAAAATTATTATTTTAATAATATTTTGTGGAAACTGTGTAAATAAGCAATAGTAAGGGCGAAACCATGAAATTTTTTTACAGACTCTAATTTTTATAAAATAAATTCAATTTTATTGTAAAATATTTTTTAAAGTGATTAAGTTCCGAAAATAATATTTTACAAAGATCAAAACAATTATTTAAACAGAGAAGTGATTTAAGTTATAAAAAAATAATATTAAATATTTAATTATTTAATTATTATAAATTAATTTATTAATTTCTTTTTAAAGTTGCCCTTTATTGAGAATTAATTTCTTAAGTGAAACAATTAAAAATGAAAGGAATTTATCAATGATTTTCAGATTTTATCAACGTTTTAACAGAAAAAGGATTTCTGTAAAAAAATTTATTTAGTGAAATTTTTCCGTTAAACTTGGATAAGTTTTCGGAGCTTTTGTTTTGTATTTGTTTTTCACTGAGCGAAATGTTTTACAAGAAGATAAAAAAATAATAAACCTAGGAACCGAGATGTCGGGGTTCTAGTGTTCTATGGACACGTAGATCAAGGATCTGTGTCATGGGACGGAGTGTCCTGCAAAGTTCTTTTGTTTTTGGATTGTGTGTCCTAACTTGATGTGGAAAGTGTGTGTTCCATATCCGCGAGCCTAAAACAGGTGCATCGGTTTAAGGGCTTCGTGATTGAGCACTCGGACTGTGTGTCCTGTGTTTTGTTTAAGGGGGAAAACCTTAATAAGAAATTAAGGGTGGTCGTTAAGCTTTTTGCTTCGACAAGGAAAGATTTTTACGACAAAGAAAACAAATCAAGAATAAAAATTTTCTCATGCATAAATGGCAGTTGTGTCATGTAGTTGTGGTCATTAAGTCCAAAGTGGATCAATGTATATGGCAGACGTGTCAGGAGATGTGATCATTGAGTCCGGAGTGGATCAATGTATCTGTTATGGACTATGTTCCATTTAAATATCGGGCCTCTGTACATGTGTGAGCCAATATATCTTTATAGGACTGTGTGTCCAAGTTTATGCGTTAACTATTGTAATCTATGTGAAGCTATAGGTTATGGACAATGAACTCCATAATTATCAGCAACCATTGTGCCTCTGTACAGTGAGACAATTAGTCAAAACTTTTGAATAATAACCCTAGTGAAATTGTGTGTGGCCAGTGCGTTATGTGATTTCTTGGGCATTGTTTTATTCGTTTTTACAATGCGCCATGTGCGAAGCTTGATCAGCTCAAAACGAAACAGAAGGTTATGGGATCTCCGGAGATTAGGTATTAAAATAGAGCCTGAATATTGAAGTGTCATGCATTTTTATTAAATGACGATGACTGCCGGGTATGAAACCCTTTGAATTAAATTATTCTGCTGTTTCGAAATAATTTTATTATGCTGTGAATATATGGTATTTTCTATTTGAGTGTCGTGCATTTTCTTGTCTTATCAAAACTCATATATTGGAAACTCACCCTTACAAATATATCAGGTTTATTTTAGACTAAGGTAGTACTTTGGTACACTAGTACTGATGAAGCGAAGGAATTCACTAAGTCGTTCGAGGACTTAACTCCTAGATGCTTGAAGAAGTATTCGTTAGTGGGAATGTCACGAGGGTAATAATTCAGGACCTACATCAAGTACATACCAGACTTTGACCGTGGAGATATCTTTACCACCTCTCTGATTTCTTACCGGTTTTCTAGTAGATTAGGAGGTTATATGTTCTGATACTTCCATAGTTCCGGGAGTAGAGGTATCCTCACCGAATATTTCGATAGGTTGGGAGAACTATGGTGGTCTTCCCAACAGTGATTACTAGTATTGATCATCTATAGGCCTTCTGGTGTCTTATAAAGTAGTGGTACTTGTTTAGTCTGGATGTTTGGCTATTGAGAGTCATTCTTTTGAGTTGTAATTCCAGATTACCGCTACGTTACAATTACATCTTTATTTTCTTATGTTGTGATTTTGGAGATGACCTATTATGTGAAGGTCTAATTATAAAACTCTTATGATACCTATTTATATTATATTAATGGTGTTGAATTGTATATGGAGTAAAAGAAAATGAAAAAAAATTTATCACTAATTTTGAAAGGGGTAAGTAACTAGAAAATTATATTTTCCGAAAGCAACCAACATTATTTTATTGAGTATATTTTCGCAACAAGTTATGTAAATGTGATACCCTGAAAATGGGGTGTCGCATTAGTGGTATCAGAGATGTTCGAGTCTTTCGGGAAACCTTGGGGAATAGGTCTGTTAGGTTTTTGTTGTGTGATCTCTGGTTGAAGCTTGTTTGAATTGTTTCTTGGTTGAAACAATGTGTGTTGATGCACAAGTAAGTATGTTTTGGTGGGTTTTGATTGGGTTGAGACCTTGAGAGATATCATGGTTAGTAAAGGGTACTTATGTTCATGTTGATACATTCGTTTATCCCTTAGGATGGAATCAGACATTTGAATAAGGTACCTGTTATTGAAAATTTTTGGGAAGATTTTCTGAGAATGTCCCAAGTTTGTACGGATGGCTGGATGTTGAGTTTCTGATTGATCTAGTTTCTAGATTTAGCCAGATCTCAACCGCTTTGTGTAGGATATCACCAACGAAGTTAGTCGGGTTAGACTTCCAGAAATGGAATTTTGGTCCATTTATCGATAAGTTAGTCATCATCTTCGTCGATGATGTTCTCGTTTACTCTAAGAGTCACGAGGAGCATGAGAGACCTCTGTGTCAAGTGTTACAGATCCCTAGCAAGGAGTTGTTATATATTCAAGGATCGACTTGAGAACAAGCTACCACCATATTGGAGGTAGGACTTATTAAAGATTTTGTACTGTAAACTCAGCTTATGAGGCAAGATTAACTGTTCGTGTGCCTGAGAGATTGACCAAGTTATCAGAAATCGCGCCGATTCAGGGTGATCATACTAAGCGCGTCATAAAAGACCTTTATGCTTGTGAGAAACCAAGGCGAATAGATTTAAATCTTCAACCTTAGGTGAGGGTCTCAGGATTAAGAAAAAATTATTCCTTATTGATAAATTGCTTTTCAAATTCCTATGGTTGTATTAGACAATCATAGCGGTACATTTTGTATAGGCCAAATTCGTTTTTCTGACCTTGATTTAAAATCTATCCTGACTTTGGTTCTGATAGTCTGGATATTTTCATACTTCTTTGGGAATGTATTATGAATATTTATTGAGTTGTGTGACATATATGAATTCTTGATAATGGAAGTTTCTTGATGAGAGATTCACTTTTACTTTTGATGGAAGTGATCCAGTCTGAATTTTTGTTGGACTGATGTTCTTTTAAATCGTTGAGTAGTAAAGTTCTTGTGAAGGAAGAAACTTTATTAGACTCATGTTTTTAGGTAAAATTTTGATTTTATTCAAAATTTTGTTCTTTTCGCTTTCATGGTTGCGAGTTTAAAGTTGAGAATTTGCTTTCGTGTTCTGATTTTTGGATTAATATTTTGACTTCTTTGAAACCAAATTTATGGATGTGAATGAGATTTTGGATGTTGAATTTTGGTGATTTTGGTTTGGACTGAGTTATGACCAAGGAGGCCAGTGTGCATGCATGATATTCTGATCTAATTTTTTGTTGATGATAATGTTAATCTAATGAGTTGGTTAAGCTTATGCATGTGTGTTATTGAACTTTGTCAATGATTGGAATTCGTCCAAGTGATTGAGGAAACATCTTAATGTTGTAATTGATTGATCTATTGACTTAAAAATGAGTTAGACCAATTAATGATAGGAAAAAACTTAAGTGCAGTTAAATAGGTGCTGTTTTTGATGTTCCCCAATTATAACTTGCCACATAGATCAAAATTTTCATTTAAATTCAAATTTAAAATGTCCCTATGTTTTCTATTGGTTGATTAATCCAGGTGTTGAATTGTGATTGGAGAACAGTAAAAACTGCATATAAGGAACTGCACCTAAGTTTTGTCCTTAATGATATAGGTGCTCGAAAATTGAAGAGACAATGAAGTTACTTAGTCAATTGATTTTAAATTGTCTCACATATTTGTTTGTGTTAATTAACTAAATTGAAAGAAAATGACTTTAGGTTTTCAATTTTCATATAATTTTAGTACCATAAAACTTACGTATGATGTTTAAAAAAAAACTAAAAGTAGATAATGAAAACTTACGTGCCTGTCTGGCCGCATTTCTAATGCTTTTACTCATCTTTATTGTATAGATTTATCCAACTTTACAATGTGACGTAATAATGTAAACACATATTATATACATCACTGCGTTAATAATATCATTGTACAAATGAATGTAAAAATAAATAAGATACACATTCTAATAAGAAACAAATCCAAGGTACCAAATATAATTTAGTAAGTGACTATTATTTGACCTCAACATCTCAGCATTTAGATTTTAAAGGAGATTAAGTATGGATCGATTTTCAGTAGCTTTTTCCATTTCCATGCATTACAAACAAAATAAATTTATAATGTTAATTTTTGTTAGATAAAAAGTAACAAAGCATATAATTTAAAAAAAAAAAATTTACTTCTAATAGTCGCTTCCCTTGTCACAATTCTCAAAAAATATTCATACTTTTTATCATCGTTAATGTTTTTTGTTTAATAAACTACAAATGAAATAAAAAATGTAAGACTAAAATTTGGAACATTCATTATCATAATCATTCATAACAAATATAATGTATTATTAAAAGAACATATTACATCCTCAAGTAAGACCATTTTTTGTTTCAAATGTATTAAGTTATCATGACTTCTTTTGCTTGGTAATGTAGCTTCAAGTTTCCTAATAATGTAAAAAAAAAGATAGTATTTTAATAAATTGTGGAAATAATAAAACTTATTATATAGTAAGTAAGTATATTATCATATCGAATACAATACATAATACATTACCTTTCTAACCTCTGAGCCCACAATTCTCTTTTTACCATGTTCCATAGCTGAGTCTTATCTGCTGTTACTGTGGAACCCCACCCAAAAGAGTATATCTTTAGACGATGTACCTGATTATCAAAAGATTAGAATATCGGTTTTTTATACAACGACATAATATGAAGTATTCTAATATAATTTTATAATTCACCTTTTTGTCAACTGGGCATAAAGATGCGATTAATCGCTAAGCCTTCAATATTTTCCATAGTTTTTGAAAGTCATGATCCTATCATTTTTTTAGTCGAAGTGTTAATAGATTGATATGGAAAAATGTTTAAATAAAAGTTGTTCACGTGAACCTACGCGCTTGTCACAACACATGCCCGAAATATTTGTCAGCACATGCTTCTCATAAATTGTTTTTACACTAATAAATCATTACAATAATAATATTTTCAAATAAATCCTTATTTTCTCAAATAATTATTCAAATCAACATCTTCCAAAATTTCTCAATTAACTATTGAATATTCCTCTTAAAGTCTTCTTAAAGCTTTTATTTGATTAATTGATTTGGGCACTGACCATTATCAGGCTTCTCAAACAACAATCAGTAACAACATAATGTCAATATTCCCAGTCAAATCATGCATCACAACATTATAATATATAACTACAGATAAACAATTAAGTGCACATAAACAATCACATATGAAATTAACAAAACTTTAACCAAATTAAACAAATACCACAATCACAATAATTAACACAGACCAACAATAGATAGCACGTAGCCATCGGATAAATCCCTCAAACAATCCCCTCTTACCTCTCGAAGAGATGATGACAAATATTTCAGGCATGTGCTGTGACAAGCAGGTAGGTTCATGTGAACAACTTTTATTTAAACATTTTTCCATATCAATCTATTAACACTTCGACTAAAAAAATGATAGGATCACGACTTTCAAAAACTATGGAAAATATTGAAGGCTTAGCGATTAATCACATCTTTATGCCCAGTTGACAAAAAGGTGAATTATAAAATTATATTAGAATACTTCATATTATGTCGTTGTATAAAAAACCAATATTCTAATCTTTTGATAATCAGGTACATCATCTAAAGATATACTCTTTAGGGTGGGGTTCCACAGTAATAGCTGATAAGACTCAGCTATGGAACATGGTAAAAAGAGAATTGTGGGCTCAAAGGTTAGAAAGGTAATGTATTATGTATTGTATTCGATATGATAATATACATATTTACTATATATTAAGTTTTATTATTTCCACAATTTATTAAAATACTATCTTTTTTTTTTAAATTATTAGGAAACTTGAAGCTACATTACCAAGCACAAGAAGTCGTGATAGCTCAATACATTTGAAACAAAACTGGTCTTACTTGAGGATGTATTATGTTCTTTTAATAATACATTATATTTGTTATGAATGATATGGTAATGAATGTTCCAAATTTTAGTCTTACATTTTTTATTTCATTTGTAGTTTATTAAAAAAACATTAAAGATGATAAAAAGTATGAAGATTTTTTGAGAATTGTGACAAGGGAAGCGACTATTAGAAGTAAATTATGTTTTTTTTTTAAATTTTATATGCTTTGTTACTTTTTATCTAACAAAAAAAAATAAATTTATTTTGTTTGTAATGCAGGGAAATGGAAAAAACTACTGAAAATCGATCCATACTTAATCTCCTTATAAATCTAAATGCTGAGATGTCGAGGTCAAATAATAGTCGCTTACTAAATTATATTTGGTACCTTGGATTTGTTTTTTATTAGAATATGTATCTTATTTATTTTTACATTATTTGTACCATGATATTATTAACGCAGTGATGTATATAATGTGTGTTTACATTATTACGTCACATTGTAAAGTAGGATAAATCCATACAATTAAGACAAGCAAAAGCATTAGAAATATACAATAAAGACGAGTAAAAGCATTAGAAATGCGGCAAGACAGGCATGTGTGTTTACATTATTACGTCACATTGTAAAGTAGGATAAATCCATACAATAAAGACGAGTAAAAGCATTAGAAATGTGGCCAGACAGGCACGTGAGTGCCTGTCTTGCCGCTAGTTTAATATAAGAACGAAGATCTTTGATCCGTGTTATGTTGTTATGTACTTTGTGTCCTATCCACGTTTTCTATTCACGTTGTAATGAACGTTGTTAAAAGTTGAATGTTGTTTTCTACCACCACAAACCTAAGACTGATTGCAAGGTCTAAGGTGTTGTGACCGAGCACTCGGACTTCGTGTCCTGTGTTAACGTTGAAAAATCTAACACGTTGAAAATTACGAATAGTCGTAAGCCATCTTGAGCTTAGACAAAAGAAGAATGAACACAAAGACAAATGACGAGAACAAAATGTTTTATATGCATTCATTGGCAGACGTGCCCACATTGTTATGTATGATGCCTTGATAATTAAGGTATTCCATGCCATGTTGTATGTCTGAATACCTTGCTGGGTAAGATATTTCAGGCTACGTTGTTTCATTTGTGCCTTGGTGGACAATGAAAACCCATATACGTTGATCACTGTGCCTTGTGTTGGACAGTGTGCTATGGTAACCATATAAGTTGATCACTGTGCCTTGTGTTGGACAGTGTGCTATGGTAAACACGTTGTGCCTTATTTGTCAATTGAGCTTGATCAGCTCATTTACACGGTGTTGGGATCTCCAGAGATTATGTGAAAAGTTAGACGTGGAAAGTTGAAGTGTTCATGCATAGTTTTCAAATGGTGACGTTTGGGGTGTGAAACCCATTGATAAACTATTTACTTTGATACGAATGCTTATGTTGACATAACATGTATATGTGTTTTTCTGTTGTGTCGTGCATGTAGTTGTCGAGTTAAATCCATATATTGGTTTCTCACTCTTGCATGTTTTATTTTTGGTTTCTCTACTTGTGCATATATTTATATCCTAGTCCAGATGAACCACTCAAGGGACTTGATGACTACAGGAGGAAGTTCCCTTAGTTCGGAGCATGCCGATGTTTTGCTGCTATTAGGTCTGTCTTATAGGTGTGACCAGCTTAGGTTTTATGTAGTGTATGTTGTTGTTTTTCAATAAGGACCTATACTTATAAAGGTCTAGATGTGAAATAGTATGTTACAATGAAGTTGTATGATGTTATATATATAACTATCCATAAACGGTTATATTTCCGTTGTTGTTGTGACTGTCGTAAAGTAAAAGAAAAGGAAAATTTTTTATCACCATTTTGAGAAAGGATTACAACTTAAGAAAATAGTATTTTCCGAAAGCAACCAACAAATTACTTTTAATTTATTTCTGCATATGTTACAAAGTAATGCCCAAGGGGGGTGTTACAACTTCACAATTAAAGTAATTTGAAGTATAAGGACTTGAAAAAGGTAAAGAGAAAGAGAAAAAGTAAAAGTGAAGAAACATTTCCCTTTTTTCTTTGAGTGATGGACCCTATTTAAGAACCAAAAAGTGTAACTTCATCTATCCGTGTAGCCATATCAAAAGACTACAAATATATATACCATGATAACTAGGGGTGTTCAAATCCAAACCGATCCAAAAAAACCGCAAAACCGATCAAAAATAACCGAAAACCGATGGGAATCGAATTTAATTGGAGTTTTTTGGATTGAGTTTTAAGAGAACCGATCGGTTCGGTTTGGTTCGATTTTCGGTTCTATCTCTAGGAACCGAACCAAACCGATTATTTATGTTGTTATATGATATTTGTTATTGACTTTGTGTACCTCACTCCCTAGTATCACGATTAGAACATAGAAGTTGGCAACGTGACTAGTCCATTAGCTTGATTTTCTTATCCATTTTCAATGGACGTTGAGTACAGAAGTACCATCAATGGTTTAGGCTTGCCATCGTTTTCTATCGCATTATCATGATATTTCATCTTTCATTTCTCAATGCTATGTCTAAACTGTTATGTCTAAACCATGTTTCAGTTCACGTGCTCTTTTTATATATTGCATATAATCTACTAATTTCAGACTCTTTTTAACTTAATAGGTATTAGGTAGATTATATAATACATTTTTTTGGTAAAAGTTGATTATTTGATGCTTATAATATGTTATTTAACGTAATATAAATAAGTAATGATGTGTGGTTAAAAACCGAATCAACCGAATCAATCCAAACCGCATTTAATTGGATTGGATCGGATCATATTTTTTTAAGGGAGTCAATCCAAACCGAACCGAACCGCATGTTGTTTTTATCTTTGGGTCGGATGACTTTTTCCCACAAAACCGATCCAAACCGAAACGCTAACACCCCTAATAATATCCACAAGCAGGACCTAATAAATTTTTATACCAAGCTTGTGTGGTGCATTTCAGCATTGTTTCAGCTATGAATTTCATAAAAAACAGCTTGTTTTCAATTTCCAAATTGAATGATGATATTCTTATGAAGAAGCTCCTCCTTACACATGATCCAGATGGTCGTTGACTGGATTATGGTGCAATGCTTCATGCTGTGGGCAACATAGTGTTTCATGCTTCCACAACAGGAGTAATTTTTACACCCTTGATATGCTGTGAATGCTACTACTATAAACTTGTATTTTCATGTTTCTTTTTTGAATTTGTAGTTTATAAATTGAAAAGCATTTGGATGATAAAATTAGTCATCCAAAACTTGAAATGATTAGCAATCTTTATATATAAAGTAGAAGATAAACTTCTATATCCCCCCCTAAAACTGTGGGCAATTTCGTAAACTCAGAACTCATTAAAGGAGATTAAATATTAAAATAAAATAAGAAATGCATTTAATTATAACAATTTCTTTAAATAAAATAGTATTTAGTTATTGGATTTGGGAATCATTATATCTTTATATATAAAAGTATAAGAGAAACTTCTATATTTCCCCCCCAAAACTGTGGGCAATTTAGTAAAATCACAACTCATTAAAGGATATTAAATATTAAAATAAAATAAGAAATGCATTTAATTATAACAATCTCTTTAAATAAAATAGTAATTAGTTATTGGATTTGGGAATCTTTATATATAAAAGTAGAAGTTAAACTATTTATTAGTACTGTTTTACATGAGTTAACCAATTTTTTTATTATTATTTTTGCAATATGATATTTCATGTTCCATTTTTATAATTGGGCATGTATATTTACTAATCACTCCTAGTTTGCAGGATATTGCAAATCTTGATATATAAAAGTAGAAGAGAAACTTCTATATCCCCCAAACTGTGGGCAATTTAGTAAAATCACAACTCATTAAAGGAGAATAAATATTAAAAGAAAATAAGAAATCTTTATATATAAAAGTAGAAGAGAAACTTCTATATTTTTCTCTCCAAAACTGTTGGCAATTTATTAAAATCACAACTCATTAAAGGAGATTAAATATTAAAATAAATTAAGAAATGCATTTATTTATCTTTATATATAAAAGTAGAAGTGAAACTTCTATATTTTTCCCCCTATAACTGTGGGCATCTTTATATATAAAAGTAGAGGAGAAACTTCTATATCCACCCCCAAAAAAACTGTGGCCAATTTAGTAAAATCACAACTCATTAAAGGAGATTAAATAAAATAAGAAATGCATTTAATTATAACAATCTTTATATCTTTATATAAAAAAGTATAAGAGAAACTTCTATATTTCCCCCCCAAAACTATGAGCAATTTAGTAAAATCACAACTCATTAAAGGAGATTAAATATTAAAATAAAATAAGAAATACATTTAATTATAACAATCTTTATATATAAAAGTAGAAGAGAAACTTCTATATTTTTTTCCTCCAAAACTGTGGGCAATTTATTAAAATCACAACTCATTAAAGGAGATTAAATATTAAAATAAATTAAGAAATGTATTTAATTATCTTTATATATAAAAATATAAGTGAAACTTTTATATTTTCCCCCCTAAAACTGTGGCCATTTTTATATATAAAAGTATAAGATAAACATTTATATCCCCCCCCCCCCCCCCCCCCCCCCACCAAAAAACTGTGGGCAATTTAGTAAAATCAGAACTCATTAAAGGAGATTAAATAGTAAAATAAAATATAGAAGAGAAACTTCTATATTTTTTCCTTCCAAAAGTGTGGGCAATTTAATAAAATCACAACTCATTAAAGGAGATTAAATATTAAAATAAATTAAGAAATGCATTTAATTATCTTTATATATAAAAGTAGAAGTGAAACTTGAAGTTGACACAGACAAACAAAAGAAGGGGAATTGAATTGTGTTTGTTAATAATTTTCTAAAACAACCTTTAAAACTATTTTTGGACACAAGAAGATTAAATCAGAAGCAAGCACAAAGAAATAGATCCCTTTTTTTTTAAAAAAAAAGCTTTAACAAAATCAATATCAAAACCCCTCAGTTAGTAAAAACAAATAAAGCCGTAAGAATTTTGGGACAGAATATTTACACAAGATGTTTTATCCTGGTTCACTATCTTCCAACCAAGAGCTACGTCCAGTCCCTTCTACTTGAAGGTTTTTCTCCACTATTTTCCAAATAGATTACAACCAAGTATTCAACACCTCTCCAGGCTTACAAGTATTCCTTTCTTACCAAGCCTCTTCAGTCTAACTCTAACAAAGAGATTTAACTTATGATCTTCTTAACTCACTATGTGTGAGGATATGAAAGTTTAAGATCAAATGAATATCTTCACAATATTCAAACTAAAGAATACAGACTCTTGCTTTTAAAGAAATATGAGTATGAAATGATTGTTTATTGACAAAAGTTGAGCTAGCAAAACTTGTGCAAGCAAAAGTCATTCTTCAGTATCTAAGGTCTTCTATTTATAGTGACATTCTTCTTCACTTGTATTTCTTCAACGCTTATTTTGAATAGTCCCGTTTAGAGATAACATTGAATGCATGATATCCGTTGTGACTGATAGCTTGATTGTGGCAATGCTGAATAGTACTCTTGGTTATCAAGATAGCATGAAATGGAGGCTCACTGCTCTGAGTATTGCAGCTTGAGAACTTGTTGTTCCTCCTTTGTGTACAATCCAGTTTTTTCCAGCCATAAAGTTGTCATCGTACAGATCGTTTTGCAGTTTCTCATTGTACGATTCTGCTTTTTGTTTTTCTTTAAAGGTACTATGTTTCTTTTACAACAAGGTATTAAAGCAGATAAAACAAATGTGAAGAACAAATATTCTAGAGAAACAAATATCAATCATTTGAAATAAATTCAAGAGATTCGGATTGCATTTATTCATTCAAGAGATGGAGCTCGTCTATTTAAGAACTCCGTCTACTTATGTGAAACTAAGTCTGTTTACTATTTTATTTTGCTCGTCTACTTACGTGGCATATCATCTCGTCTATCAAGTCTTTGGACTTGCTATACCTCATTGAGTTATCATAATCTCCGTCTGATGACGTGGCACTTAGAGATCGTCTACTTGATTATTTTATCTTTCATTTCATTCAATTTTACCAATTATTCCCGTCTGCTGACATGGCAAGCTAGACACGTCTACTATTTGGACTTGCTGTATCTAAGTAAGTTATATTGATTTCTGACTAGTAAACATTTAGTGTCTCGTCTACTTAAAGAAACCAGTCTACTCAATTAAATAAATAACTTTACCAATATTAGAGCAGTCGTCTACAAGGGTGGACGCGTATTTTTCTCAAGGAGTCCAACGAAAACTTATCCCAAGTTTCCATAACTTATATTATAAATATTTCTGCATAACTGAAAGCACATGTTAGATCTCAACTAACACTTTGCCAAGGAAATTTAATCCTTTTGTTAACATCAAAACGTAGAGATTATTTAAATCAAAACCACTTTGGTTCCAACAAAACTTCTATATTTTTTCCCCTAAAACTGTGGGCATCTTTATATATAAAAGTAGAAGAGAAACTTCTATATACCCCCCCCCCCCCCCCCCCAAAAAAACTGTGGGCAATTTAGTAAAATCACAACTCATTAAAGAAGATTAAATATTAAAATAAAATAAGAAATGCATTTAATTATAACAATCTTTATATAATAAAGTAGAAGAGAAACTTCTATAATTCCCCCAAAAAAAAAACTGTGGGCAATTTAATAAAATCACAACTCATTAAAAGAGATTAAATATTAAAATAAAATAAGAAATACATTTAATTATAATAATCTCGTTAAATAAAATAATAATTAGTTATTGGATTTGAGAATCTTTATATATAAAAGTAGAAGTGAAACTATTTGTTAGTACTGTTTTACATGATTTAACCAAATGTTTTTTTCTTCTTATTTTTGCATTATGATATTTCATGTTCGATTTTTATAACTGGGAATGCATATTTACTAATCACTCCTAATTTGCAGGAATTTACAAATCTTTATATATAAAAGTAGAAGAGAAACTTCTATATCCCCCTCTCCCTCCCAAAACTACAGGCAATTTAGTAAAATTCTAACTCATTAAAAGAGATTAAATATTAAAAAAAATAAGAAATGCATTCAATTATAAAAATCTCATTAAAATACTTATTTGTTATTATTATTTTAATTTATTATTTTCTATACTTAAGTATCAATATTCTTTCAAAATAAACTTATATATAATTTTTCCGTGCATCGCACGGGTAAAATATCTAGTGTTACTTAATCTCAGTAGAACTTCAAATATATGATCATTTTATTGCCTCATCATGCAAAAGGCATTATAATTGTAACACCCCAATTTTTCTGCTTTCTAAGATTGGTATAAATATAAATAAACTTTTATATTTTTATCTGAAACTTAGAAAATGTTTTTTGGAAAACCAAAGTCATATTCATATTATACTTATTTTTATAAGTATACGGTTAAATTTTTTGTTGAAAATTCAGACGGAACCCGATCTGCGTTTTCACCGACAGTAAGATTTTACTAATCAGAAAACCTAATTTTGACTCGTGAACGAAATGAATAGATTTTATATCTCATTTCCAACGATATAGGATATTTTGAAAATTTTCAAAATAAATAGGTTATTATACTTGATTCGGGCGTAAAAACCTAAATCGGGTAATCGACGGAATCGAGAATGGACGTGCAGAGACAAAACCCGACATCGGATGCTGAGGTATCTTGCCACCTAGGGTGGTGAGTCATATGGACGACTCAACCCATGTCATGATTGCTTTAAAACAAAAATCTAGATATTTCTTTATAATAGTGTAAATACCATTTTGCCCTTGGACCATTTTACCCTTGAACTTTCATTGAAATGACAAGTTTACCCCACAATTTGTGGACACAAATCAGCCACCTCTCCTTCAATCTCAACCACATAAATTTCATGATTACCTTAGGCAAAATTACCAAAATGTCCTTAAGTCATCTTTATATCACAAAAATGCCATGTTGTAAGATTACTCTTTTGCCCTTAAATTTTTATGATTTGGACCCAAATATCCCCAATTCCCACGGCCCAAACACCCTTGGAGATCCCATCTTCTTGCTATAAAAGCCTTGCTTCATCATCTTCATCAACTTTCTCCATTTTCCCATTAAAAAGCTTAAGTTACATAACCTTGTTTTGTGAAGAAAGTGTGTGATTCCTTGCCCATTTCTAATTTCCAAGAGGTATACCATACTCCTCTCGCTCAATCATCATCATGTTCTTCATTTAGTTTTATGTTTTAAATCCTTGATTATCTTTTTTAATTCCTAGATCTAGAACTTTGAAAATTCATAGTAAATCATAGAAAAGTCCAATAAGCATGAAACCAATTTCTTATGATCCTAGTATCCTCTCTATATTCAAGATCCAAGAGTAGGCATCCAACAAAAATTTCCTTCCCATTTAACCCTATGAGGCCGAACCTATGTCAATAGGAAGGTTATGGATTTTTCTTCAATTTTTGTGAATTAACAATTGATTTAGTCTTTACAATACTCATAGTTGTTGAATCTAGGAGAATGAAATCAAACCAAATTTTTACCTTTTTTTTCAAGCTTGACCGAATTTATGTATCATAAAAGAAAAGATGTTTTGATTCAACTTTTCAAGTATGCACTTGTTTTGATTTAGTGAATATCTTTTATAGTTAAATCCAAGAGTTTGATGATTTTGAAAATCCCTAGCCTAATTTAATAAGTGAGGCCGAAACTATAGGTTTAATGTAAAAGAAGTTTTGTTTCAATTTTTTGTCATGTCATACTTAAAATCATCTCTTTAATGCCTAGTGTTTTTGAATCCAAAAGATTGGAAAATCAAATCAATGACTAGGCCAATTTTTATGTCAAGGCCGAAACCTAACTCATGTGAGTTAGATGGATTTTCTTCAAGTTCTTGACTTATGATTTTTTATTCCAAGAGATTAGAAACCAAATCAAACTCTAGCCTATTTTAGCCATGAAGGCCGAAACCCTAACTATTTGAGTTAGAGGAGCTTTTGATCCAATCTTTGTTAACTGACAATTTATTATGTATCTCTTATACTTAAGGATCATTGATCCAAGAGTTTTTTAAACTTTGAGATCTCTAGCTAATTTAGCGAGTCATGACCGAAACCTTCAAGTAGGAATAGGTGATTTTAATTGTGTGATTGATAATTATTTGTTGTGGTTTGTTGAAGGAGATTGTGTGTGAATGTGTACGTGTGCTGTCAAGAAGCCGGAGTGTCGGCGAACTTGTATCGTAAGGAAAGATCTTCGAGAGGTAAGGGGAGTACCCGAGGGATTTTTCCAATAACAGTATGTAAATTGTTTGTGGTCTGTATATATTATTTGGTGTATGTATTGTTTTACGTAATTAGATTTCTCTGCTTTTAAATTATTTACTTTTAATTATTTGATTATCTGCATTTAATTGTTGTTATATTTTATTGCATGTCATTAATTGTGCTATTTGCTATATTATTGGCATGATTGTGATTGATATTGTTTGTGGATTGAAAAGCCTGACAGTGGTTGTAACACCCTGTATTTCACTTTTTTTAAATAACAGTAATACATATGATTATGTTTATTAATTTATTTGAGTTTGAGAAAATTATTTTAAATAAACGGAGTTTACCACTCAATCCTACTTGACCGTAGGAAGCTACGATTAAAATTTAGGTTGGAAAGTCAGGCGAAACCCGGCCCACAAATTCCATTGACAATATAATAATACTGCTCAAAAGACCTAATTTTAATTCGTGAACGAAAGACTTAAGATTATTATTTTATTTTCTACAATTTTGTATTTTTAGAATTTTTTTTGAGAAAAAAAATTAAAATAATTTACGTTTTTCGGGCGGAACGCGTAATCGGGTAGACGACGGAAGGGATTTCGGAGTTTCTAAGAGCCGATAGAGGGTTTATCTTAGGATTTTGAGATGATTCAAGGGGATGAATCATATTTTTAAGTCTAGAAGGTTTTTCAGGGTTAAATAGAAAATTTATGAATTTTACGCTTAAGTCCCTGATGGACGTGGCTAGAATTCTTGTTTCCAATCTCTAATGGGCGTGGCTATGAAGCCCAAAATTTCCTAGTTCATGGATTGATTCCATAAAGCCTATTTGAAACTATACAAGTTTCCTATGTTATGTCTAATGCTTAAATCTTTAAGTGGGCCCCACAAAAATGAATCCAAGCCCAAAGTTACTAAGCTCATGCGCAAGCCCAAGAGGGATTGAAGTCTGCCCTCATTTGTTGTTGGATGAACCAAGATTTTTTTGGAATGTTCCACAATCTTCCACATTATTCTACATCATTCTTTAATCTTCTTCAACATTCTTGAATTTTCTTAAAAATATCTATGACAAAAATTCAGCCCAAAATAGTCAAGATAAGTTCACATTAAATGTGGTAAAAAGTCATCATGACAATTTATTGGGAAATTGCAAACTAGTGCTTAAACTTTTGGAATCTTTGCAAAATGGTCCCTAGGAAGTATTTGCATTTCAATCCTTTTAGCAAGACAACTCATCATCTCTAGATCCTTCCCAATATGGCACCACCCATCTCTATAAATACTTTCTCTCACTTTTCACTTAGTTTCTATTGTCATTTGTTCAAAAACCCTAAAGTTATAAGTCTTCTAGTGTTAGATTTTTGAAGTAAGTTCTTGGATTTCCTGTCATTGATTTTCAAGAGGTAAATCCTAACCTTCTTTCTTAATCATGCCTATGTTCTTTAGCAAGTTTCTTGATTCAAATTTTGCACTACAACATATTAGACTTTTAATAACGCACCTTTTATAGCATTTCCGTGTGGAAATGCTATTAAAAGTGATGGGGGGACTTTTAATAGCGGTTCCTTAGAGAAATGCTATTTTAGGTATCACCTAAGATAGCGTTTCCTTAAGGAACCGCTATTAAAAGTCAAGCTGTAGGAAAAGATAGCGGTTCCGTGTGGAACCGCTATCTTAACTAACAACATAAGATAGCGGTTCCACACGGAAACGCTATCTTTTCTAATGTGCAATTAATAAATAAAATAAAATTAACTTTTAATAGCGTTTGTAAAATGAAATGCTATCTTAGGTAACCTTTAGATAGCGTTTAAATATAGAAACACTATCTTAGGTGATTGTTGTTTTAGAGTTACCCGTGCGTGCGTTGCTTTGATCCTTCGATTCTCAGTTTCTGCGTACCCTAATCCTCAGTTCATCACTGACCTCAGTTCAAGTACACTAGGGTTGCCATTGCAGATTCATCCTCGCATTGCATCCAGAGAGCTCGTCCCCTCTCATTGCTCGCTGTCTCCACCATTAATTCGTGCGTTGTCTTCGCCATTCTTTGAGTCGTCCGTGTGCTTCTTTCTCGAAGTTCCTTTATTAAGAGAGTGGGTTTTCACTTTTCAGTTTCAAGTTTCCGCTGTCTCGAAGTTGCTTCTTTCGGTTTGATTTCCCTTTTACAGGTAACAACTCTTCTCGTTTATGTTTTGGGTTTTAGCAGTCTGTTCAGATTTTCATTGGATTAAATTGTTGGAGGAAGTTGATGAAAACTAAACCTTTCTATGTTGGCTTCTGATGTTCTGTCTCAATGACCATAGCAAGTTGCAACTAATTTATCTGGGTATGGATGTGCATGGTACAATCACTTCTTTGTTGGGTTGCTCACTGTTGTTTGAGGTGAGTTTCCACCTAAACTTTTGAGTCTGTGTATGTTTGTGTGTTTGTTTTAATATTTTTATGTTTAATAACTTTTTTCTTTAGTAGCAATTGTTTTTGTCATTGACTTGATTGGCTTTGGATGGTTTTGCTGAAACATTATAACTGATTGAACCCATGTGTTTGTAACTGGTGTACTGCAATTTGCTGGATTGAATAACTCTGCTAAAACATCATAGGTGAACACAGTCATGAGCTGAAGAGAATTAGATTAAAAGAATGCAGGGAGATAGGTGAGAAGCCAAGCTGAAACCTCTCTTTGAACACCAAATATTTTTGTTGGTAGAATAGAGACAAAGCTAACAGAGCAGAGTTCGCTACTACCGTTTTAGTTAAGAAATTAACACTTAGAAGTTAGGACTTAGGACTAAGTTGGTAGAATATTGCATCAAATAATAAAATGTACTAATAAAGTGTACAACTTCTGAAGTTCTGTGAAACTGTACTAAAGACATTCTTTTTGTTTTCATCTCTGCAGAAGTCATGTGCTTGATAACACCATAATAATATAGCAAACCAAAGCTTCCTTTAATGAAATCTTACTAAAACCTAGAGACTCCATATAGATATTAAATCAAGAAAGGGTTTTTGGGGACTGAACTCCTGAATCAGTCTTCCAATTAACCACCATTGAGTTAGCTTATAAATGTTCAGTACCTTATGTCCTGTTGTAGTGTTGTTTCATAGTTGTTCATCATTTTCAAGTTTCTAAGTCTTGAACTTTGAAAAGTCATAATAAATTCTAGAAAAAATCTAATGATGATGAAACTACTTTCTATATTCTTGATATCATGCATATTATCTAAATCCAAGAGCATGATGTAATCCAAAATTTCTTTCCTAAAAACCTAGCCTTGGCCGAATCTATCAAAGTAGGTTTGGTAGAGTTTTGCTCATGTGTTGTCATGTATGATCATGTATTCTATATGGCATGTATGTCTACACACTCTAATCCATGTTAGAATCTTAAAATTAAAATCTTTACTCAAAAATCTCTATGTTGGCCGAACCCTAAGTGGGTGAGATTTGATGAGTTTTGTTCATAGTTTTCCTTAATGATCTTAGAAATCAAACTCTTAGTATGTATACTTAATAAATCCAAGTTGGTTTATTAAACTAAGAACCCTAGCCCTATGAACATATTGAGGCCGAATCCTTGTATAAAAGAGTTAGGAAGTTTTGAGTTTGAAACTTAGTTGTTTAGTCACTAATCTATGATTTAGGTTAATCAAGGATCATTAATCCATGACTTAATCATGATTAGAAATTTTAGTCATTCAAAAACCCTAGAGGCCGTGACTATGTATTAGGGTTTAGAATGTTTTAGTTTCTTGACTTATAACTATTTGGTTGTAATGGTTGAAGGTTAAGTGAGTACGACGTTTAAGCGGTATCTGAACTTCCGAGGAAATCAGTAAGTTCACAAGAAAGTCTTCAAGAGGTAAGAGGGGAACACCTGAGGATTTATTCGATGGCTATATGATATCCCGTGTTTGGTTGTAATTATTTGTCTGTTAGTAATTATGTTAGTTGTTTATTGTTGTGTTATTTGTATCTATGTGGTTTTAATTGCGTTTAATTGTTTATCAGTAATTATATTATGCTACTATGATGCATGATCTGCCTGGGAAATATCTGTGATATAACTGTTGGTTGATGTGTGAGAAGCCTAACAGTGGTCAGTGCACAATTAAGTTAATCGGATAAAAGCTTTGAGAAGCTTCGCAAATTATATTCAATGTTTTAACGGCAAAATATTGATATATAATATTAAAGGGAATTTATTTTGAGAAAAATAAGGAGTTTTGAAAAATATTATTATTTTAATAATTTATTTCTGAAAAAGTGAATTATGAGTCACAATGAGCGCGAAACCGTGAAAATATTTTAGCACTGCTAATTTTTACGTAAGAAATTCCGGAATATTACAAAATATTCTTTTATGAAATTAATTGGTGAAAATAAGTTAATCATGATTTTAGAGAATTAATTAAGTGGAAAAAAGTTTAGTTTTGGTTTAAAAAGCCTTAAAAAATAATATTTGACGGCAAGTATTTTGAAACGGCAGTGCATATTTTTGAAGAAAGTAAACCTCAAGTGACTCATTGGTTTGTCAAAAACTAAGTTTTATTATTTAAGGATTTTATTAATGAATTTCCAATTTGGAAAAGAATATCTAAAAATCAAAAGTTAATTCAACCGTGTTGAAAGTGGTGTGGAACTTATTAACCGAGATGTCAGGGTACTAAGGTTCCGTGTTGTGATGGACTTGAGGTCATTTGGACTTTGAGGGCATATACCGTATACGTGGTGTATACCGTATTGAAACATTGGAGATGTTTTCTAGTGCCACGAACCTAAGACTGGTGCATCGGTTGAGAGGTGTCATGATTGAGCACTCGGACTATGAGGTCCTGTGTTGTAATAAAAGTTTTAATGGTGTTTTAAAACTATGGGAGTCGTAAGCCATTTTGAGCTTCGGCCTAGAAAGATTGAACACAAAGAAAAGAACAAAACAAAAGTGTTTTGCATGCATTTGGCAGACGTGCCTGTGGTTCGATGCATTAATTACCAGTGGCGAAAGGTAATTCTGATTGCATTTTTCTCATGTGCCTAGTGAGGACATTTGAGACCCCATCTTACTTGCTATTGGTGCCCTGAGTGTGGACATTAGCAATGTGTTTGGCAGTGTGCCTGGCCTTGTGTGCCTGTGTGGATGGGAAGAGGTTGCGCACCTAGTGGTAGTGTGCCAAGATTAACCACACTCAGTGTGCCTAGTGGCAGTGTGCCAAGTTAGCCAGTGTGGCTATGGAGCTTGATCAACTCATTATATGTTGGGATATCTCATGAGATTAGGACGAATTTAGATGATGAATATGAAGTGTCATGCATAATTTTCAAATTGATGATGTTTGGGGTGTTAAACCCACTGATAAACTGTTTGTTTTTAAATGTTTGTACTTGGTAAATGCTGATGTGTTATATGGTGGCTAGTATGTAGTTATTGAGTAAGATCCATGTATTGGTTTCTCACTCTTACATATTCAGATGAACCCGGATATACCTTTGGTGCAATCGAGGGTTCGAACGATCATATTTGATCGTGCGCAATACGGTCGTTCCTGGGAGATTAACCCTGGGGCACTCAGCGCCACCTACCATGGCCCGAGTAGAGAAGTTATCGGAACAATATAGGAAGGACCACAGCAGAGAATTCATGTAGTGGAGACGGTCGATGTATATCTACCTCCAGTTTGGCTTTACCTACAGTACTTGGAAGAGCACGGATTGATGGATCCGCCACCTCAACCACATCCTCTTCAGATAGTGGGACTTGAGGAACCTCCTGCTGAAGTGGAGTTAGATGAGGGGGAGGAAGATCCGGAGGAATACATTGAGGACGATCTTGAGTTTCACCCTCCTGCGGTTGATGATGAGGATTCTTCTGATGACGCAGCGGAAACGGAGGCATCATCGTCAGATTCGTCAGTTGTAGGCGGGGTTGATCATCATGATCTTCCCAATGGGTTTTAGTAGCTTGACCAGCTATAGGTATAGTTCTGGGATAGTGAGCCTTAACAGTTTCTGATCTGGCTTCTGAGAGCCATGAGTTTTGATATGGTCTTGAACTACTTGTTGCTGATGTGCATATATATATATATATATATATATATATATATATATATATATATATATATATATATATATATATATATATATATATATATATATATATTTTCTTTGCTTAGTTTGATGGAGAATAGCCTATACTTGTGAGGGTTTTTTTTGTTATCTCCTGTTATAGGTAATGTGTATTTAAAAAGGTGATGTATATATATGTTGTATGTTTACAATGATTCTATGTTTAAGAAAAAAAAAATTCAGCACTATTTTCGCAAAGAAACAGTCCATCAAATTTATATTTTTCGAAAGTAACCAGCGTTAATAATTTAATTTCCGTTCTTGGGTAATAGTGTGATGACCCTAGAGTAGGGTGTCGCATTTGTGGTATGCTCAATTAATAACAAGCTTAAAAGCGTTAAAAAGCTTTTTACGGAATAATGAGTTTTAGTTGATGAGAAATAGTAATATAATATTACTTAAGTATTTGGTTTGTTGAAAATGAGAAAAAGTTGAAAATAATATTATTTTAATGATTTAACGGCGTAAGAGTGTTTTATGATTCATAGTGAGAACGTAATCGTGAAAATATTTTAGCACTGCTAATTTATACGTAATAAATTTCTAAATATTAGAAAATGTTATTTTAAGAAAATAAGTTTCAAAAATAATTTTATTATGGTGTTGGAAAAATTATTTTACTAGAAAAGTCATTTTTGGACTTAAAATGTTTTTAAAACGTCAAACGTCGGACAATTCCGACAATATTTTCAGAAGTATTCTTAAAAACGATATTTGATTGGACTAAGGTTCAAAATATTGATTTTCGAAAGAAAAGGGGTTTTAAGTGATTTTGATGATTTTAGAAAATAAATTTCCAACGTAAAAGGATTTTCTATAAAATATATTTATACAACGGGTTATTTCCGACAACTTGGACAAGTTGAGGAAGTTTTGTTTTTGGATTTGTATTTTAAAGAGAGAAAATACTTTTTAAATTGATAGACGGACCTAACTACCGAGATATCCGGGTCTAGTGTTCTATGGTATGGGCCAGGGGTCCAAAAGGGTGAAGTTATGGACTAGATGTCCTATAAAATCTATATTGATTTTTGGGCACCAGAATCTACGAATCTAAATCTGGTACATCGGTCTAGATTTCGTGATTCTCACATTTTTGACTTGGAGTTTGTTTGATTGGAAAGTTTGTTAAACTTAAATGTTTTACATGCATTTTGTATTTTATTTTGGCGAATGTGCCTAAAGGTTTTATGCATGGTACCTTGGTAGGTATCCATGTCATGGGATACTTTTCACCTTTGGGTGAAATGAATGGGGGTCTAGGAAAGGTCGGACTAATTACGACTATTTCGGGAGCTCGGATATTACTCATATTTTATAGGCCGAGTTAATTACGACAATCATTGGATGTTCTTGTGAACTACTTACGATGATGGTTGGAGCTCGTATCCTACCGAGTTATTTATTTAAATAGTTGGAACTTGGAACCTTGACATGTCAAATCATTTGAAACTTGCCTTATCTGGTAGCGTTTATATTCTGCCTTATTCGGCAATGAGAGCCTGATCAGCTCATTTATTTGTTAGTTGGAGCTCCGGAGATTAGGTATCAAAGTTAGATGATGAATATTGAAGTCTCATGGTTTTTAAAACAACGAAGATTGTCAGGTATGAAACCCTTTGATAAATAAATTGTTTATTTTAATTGCACATGTTAAATGTTATTTGAGAGTTGTGCATATGGTTATCGTTTTAAAATCCATATATTGGAACTCACCCTTGCATATACATGTTCTCCTAGCTTTGCTGTTGTACCTTGGTACACGAGTGCAGATATTGCAGAAGAGTTCCTTAAGTCACTTGGAGACTTGAGTCCGGATTGCAAGAAGAGGTGTGATCATAGGGATGATCACGAGGTCTTATCCGTGAGAGTCTTGTAGAGCGACCAACTTAGGATTTTCTTTGGGTGTTATGTTTTGAAAACCTTTATATGGTTTGAAATTCTGTTGTAAAAAATATGATTTTTACTATTGTGATGTGCGCGTTATGTTCATAGTATTCAGAAGAAAAATTTTTACCCCCAGATTTTCTGACTTAAAATAAATCAATTTCCGAAAGCAACCAGCAAAATTCTTTTTAATTTATTTCCTCGCGTGTTACATAGTAATACCAAAGGGGGGTGTTACAATAATTATTCATGAAAAATTTGCTTTAAAAACACTAAGGAGGCATTCAGTTAATGGACATACTAATATTTTAAATATTTCAAAGAAAAACTTATCTATAAAAATATGGATATGAATCATATGACAATATGAGATACATGAAAAATTCAAGACTTGCATATGTCACTTAGAAACCATCTCCTATTAGAAGCTTATGACATACAATATGACAAATTGACAATAAGCTCTGAATTCTAATGTTTAGTTTGTGCAAAGCATTGAGTGTCAATTTATCACTACTAGTGGCTCACCAAGTAGCTATCAACTGCCGACAACATTAGAAGATAATGTTTTCATATTTTGATTTCAGTTGGCTTGTCTTGTTTCAGGTGGCTTCTAATTTATATTTTGCCTCCTTTATGAAGAATGATATAACGGAAATTGAACTGCTTGGTTGTCCCGAACCGGTAGGACATCATTAGACAAATTTCATGCAAGGTACTTCGGACGTGTTTGCTTTGTTTTTAGTTTCTTGTTTTCATTTTCCGTTTTAAAAAATAATTGCAATTGAATATGTTGGTATATGCACATGCACTTATGATTAACATATTTATGTTATTGGCAGATACTCCACAAATGCTCTGGAGAGGGTGATCTTAACTCAAGGATAATGAGTTTGTTTGATTTGATAGGAAACTATAGATGGGATGCAAAAGTAGTTTTAGTGCTTGCTGCTTTTTCTGTAAGATATGGTGAATTCTGGCAACTTATATAGCTTTACCCTTGTGATACTTTGGCGGCTTCGATTATGAGGCTTAAGCAGCTTCCCTGCAACTTAAGGCCCCTAAAGCCACAAATCAAGGCATTGAGCTTGTTGGTTAAGACCATGATGGATGTAGCAATGTGTATCATTAAATTTCTATCCATGCCACTTCAACATGTAGAACTGGACAATGATATACTCCTTGTTACAAAGTCTCTTGTATGCTTAGCTGTATGCTGGATCACCAGAAGCAGTTTGGCATGTTTATCACAAGTCACTCCTTAGTTATTTTTGACTATTAGATCTATAAAGTCAAAAACATAATTGTTTTCATTTTTTTGACTTAATGACGGTAACACCCAGGTTTTACGGTTTTTCAATATTGGAAAAATATATCTGTTTATATTATTTTTATTGGAATGATAATTATTTTAGACATTAATTTTGGTTTATTTTATGACGTTTAATCTTGAGTAATTTTATTTACTCTTTTAAAATTATTTTATTGAGTACGTTAACACTGCCTTGTTCAGTGTATGCACGCTTACTAGAGAATAATATTATGTTATTGTCACTATTAGTGTTTGTTTAGAAAAATATTTCAAATGATATGATTGAAAGAAATTTATTATATAATTTACTCTATATAATTTTAGTTTTGAAAATAAATTATTTTGGCATTAATTTGAGGATAATTTTTGGATTATCGATTTTCTTAGTTGATCAATTCAACTATCAATCTTTACTTTATTTTAAATTTTGAAAGTATATATTTATCACCTTTATTTTCAGAGTCAAAAACTAAAAACATGTTTATTTTTAAGCTTATAATTTATTACTCATTTTTGTACCTATTAATAAGTAGTAAGTTAAAAATCATATTATTTCTCTCCCTTCCCATAAAATGTGCACGACTACAACAATGGTTGGATAGTTGTCACAAGGGGCCGTATGACTAGCTGCAATAGCTGTTTGAGTGGCTATCATACGAGGTCGGATAATACTTGTGCATAGCTGCAATAGTTGTTTGAGTGGCTATCATACGAGGTCGGATAATACTTGTGCATAGCTGCAATAGCTGTTTGAGTGCTTATTGCACAAGTGACTTTGTACATAACTGCAATAACTGTTTGAGTGGTTATGTATCTGTGTACAACTGCAATAGCTATTTGAGTGGTTGTCACAGAGGGGTCGTGTGAACAGTTGCAATAGCTGTTTGAGCAATGGTCACATGAGGTTGAGGTGGATTATCCGGCAACATAATATGGAAAGTTGAAAGTTGACCATTGTTTCGTTCGTTGACAATGTGTCATGTAAAGAGCATGATCAGCTCAAACGAAGAGAAGTTAGGATCTCCGGAGATTGTGTTTTAGAAAGTGGATATTGAAGTATAAAGACATAATCTATGAAGGACTTTTGATTTTAAATCCTGAGATTTATTAGTTGCCATATGATGTGTTGTTGTATCTTATAGTATCATTGATATTGTTTATATGTTAAATATATAACTGTTATGTCTATACTCATATATTGGTAACTCACATTTGCAATATATCTGTGTGGTTTTGTGTCGTACCTTGGTACGTGACTACAGATGATGCAGAGAAGTTCCCATCTTCACTCGGGGATATTAGTTCCAATCCTTGAAGACGTCTGATGTAGTTATAATGGTGAAAACCATGGGGTCTTCCCCAGGAATATCTTTTAGAACGACCAGCTTAGGTTTTTGATACGTTATTGATTAATGATAGTATGGAATGTTTATGGCTCGGAGAGCTTTTATTTTGGATGGAAATCTAAGATTTTCCTTTTGGTCATGTATAATTTGTTGATGTAAATATTTTCAGAATAACTCAATCTTGATGTATTTTGTATGACTGAAACTTCTGGGATGAAAATATAAATACTTCAGCGGTTGTTTTATTTTGGGATTACAGAGGAGACTTTGTCAAAATTTTTGTAAAAATTCTAGCTTTTTATTCAAGTACATTTCTAAAATAAATAGGCTTGCCAGGCTATGGTTGTAAGCCTGTGCACCACTGATGAGTGTGATTTCACCTCACATTTCATTGACATTTTGCATGCATTTTCATATAGTTTAGGCATTTCTAATTTGATTTTTGGTTAGTTTTTACCTTGGAACAGGTAAGACGGTTTTATGGTGTTGTTGTACAGGAATTGAGGATTAAAATGCTCAAGATTAGCCATGATGGAGCTTGCATGAAGATGGGGTTTGAAAAGTAAAGAAAATGAGCCAAACAGAGCCCATCAAGGCCTAGCCAGGACAGCCATCACGGCCATGATCGAGTAGAGCTGAAAAGAAACAATGGAAAAGTCAGAGCTGATCACGGACATGACATGCCAATTGAACCAGACCCTCACAGACATAATTGATCACGGCCTAGCCGTGATGGTGGTCACGGCCGTGACAGACTAACCAGTGAAGCAACCCCCAAGGCAGAATCCATCACGGCCTGGCCGTGATGCCCATCACGTCCGTGACGCGCAATATATGGATCTTTAGAAACTGATTTGATATGAATTTGTGTTTGATTGGGATTCAAGTTACCCTAATCTATAAATAGAGCACTTAGGCTAGAAAATAGGGAGACTTGGAGGGACTTTTTGGCTGTTACCCCTTATAAAAAATTAGGATTTCTCTTCTCCCTCTTCTTCTCTTCTCTTAGGATTTCATCTTTTGTTGCTGTTAATCAAGCTTGCCATCACCATGGCAATGCTTGAGTAGCAGTTTTATTTCTAGGGATTGGGGCTATGCCCAAGGTTTGTTTATGGTAACGAATTGATGTTTTCCCTTTGTTAATTTCAATTTTGCTTTAGATCTGATTTCTATTTGTTTAATTACTTGTAAATTCGGTGGCCACTTATTTGCATGTCATAGATACTCTAAGGAGGAACCTAGCGGTAAACTTAGGTATTGGATCTATAGGAATCAGGCTTAGGACTTAAATCACGAGAGATAGAAGCGGTCCTTCGAGGGTTAACGAATTGCACAAAGCTTAAATGGTTCAATCTAAATTCAACTACCACGAGAGTAGGGGTTCGTTTAATTGGCCACGGTTTTTGTAACCCGAGAGGGATCATTAACTTATTTAGGATAAATTCGCCTTCAAAGCAATTTTGATAATTAACAAGGGGTAGTCAATTTTGTAACATAATCAATCTTGTTGGTAACTCAATTCCTAGGAATCTCTTTAGAGATGAAGGACCCCAAATTGATTTACTTTTCTGTTTTAATTGATTGCATTCTTAAATATATGATTTTCTAAGTTATCTCTTATTAAAAAAATCAAATCTTTTCAAAATCCTTTTTTTATATAGTCTAGTTTAATTGATTTGATAATTAATTGTAATTTGAGATCACGGTCTCTGTGGGGTCGATCTTTTGTTACTTGGCGACAAATCCGGTACACTTGCCGGAGTCCACACATCAAGTTTTTGGCGCTGTTGCCGGGGGCTGTGCTTTCTTGAATCTCAATTTAATTTTTAAATTGATTTTTCTGGACTTTTTCTTTTTAATTATTTCTTTTTTAATTTTTTTTCTTTTTTTCACTTATCTCTTTTTCTTTCTTGAGTATCTATCTCTCTCTTATAGGTGTTTTTCTCTTTTATGCAAAGATCCCTAAGTCTTGGAAACCTTATTGAGGTTGATCCCGAAATCGAAAGTACCTTTCATAGACGTAGGAGACTACAAAGAGAGAGGGAGAGGTTGATTCCCATTCCACTCATGGCAAATCTACCGGATACAAAACCACTGAAGGACTACGCAGCCCCAAATGCTAGGGGTTTGCGAACTGGGTTTGCTATGCCAAAAATCGAGGAGGAGAACTGCACTATACCGCCTATGCTAATTAGCATGATTAAGCAACATCAATTCGGAGGATTACCCTCGGAAGACCCGACCGATCATATGGAGACATTCTTGGAGTTCACCGATGCAATTAGGATTCATGGTGCCCCGATTGATGCTATACGCTTGAGGTTATTCCCCTCCTCTCTGACTGGAAAGGCAAAAGCTTGGTTGAAGCAAGTGCCCGCTAATACGTTGTCAACTTGGGACCAACTGGAGCAGGCATTCTTGGAGAAATTCTTCCCTCCATCCAAGACTGCCTACCTACGAACTCAGATCACCGACTTCTTCCAAAAGGATGGAGAATGCTTATCCGAAGCTTGGGATCGCTACAAAGGGTTGCTGGAGTCTTTCCCACATAATGGGCTCGAGAGGTGGTTGTTAGTGCATACCTTCTACAACGGATTGGATTACTCTTCGAAGGTGTCACTTGACTCCGCAGCTGGTGGAGCCTTTATGAATAGACCTCTGATTGAAGCATTCAATATTATTGAAAACGTAGCCACCAACTACCACCAGTGGGGTTCGGAAAGAGGTAATAACCCGAAAAAGCTTTCGGGGGGTAAGTTTGAAATGAATAACACTAATCTTATTATGTCTAAATTTGACTCATTGAATAAACGCTTTGATCAGCTTGAAGAGGCTAATGTGAGTTCAATAGGTGTTACTAATATTGTTTGTGAGATTTGTGGAATGCAGGGACATGACATAATGGAGTGCCCACGTGGTATTGCTCCTGGATCCGGTGCTTCGGGGGAACAAGTGAACTCTTGTCGCAACTTCTATGACACGAACCCGAAGTTGCCAAACTATGTTCCCCCAAATTCTTACAACCAAGGAAGGAAGAATAGCCCTTACCTGTCGTACAGGAACTACAAAAACACGTTGAACCACGAATTCCATGAAGGCCAAGGTAATAGGAAACCCGCATCAGGGTATCCTCAAGTACAAAAGTATAAACTTGAGTCTCTCCTGGAAAATTTTGTTGAAACTCAAACAAAACAAAATGAAGAGTTTAGACAACAAGGTAAGGCAGTCAATGAGGCAATAAAAGAGTTAGCATCTAAGGTAGATAACTTAGCCATCCATAATAAGATGTTAGAAACTCAGATTGCCCAACAAGCTAGTACATATACTAGAACTAAGGGTACGTTTTCAGGACAACCCGAAGTTAATCCCAATGAGCACTGTAATGCTATATACTTAAGGGATGATAAGCTTGGGGTAGTTGAGAAGGATGTGGAATGTGAGGAGGACACGAGCGAAGATGAAGAGATAGAGTCAAAGTATGTCACTCCAACACCTTACCAACCCCCAATACCTTTCCCACAAAGGTTGGTGAAGAAAAAACAAGTAGAAATAGAAACTAAGAGCTTAATTGAGGAGCATAATGTCATGATAAAAACTAATATGCCTCATAAACTAAAAGATCCAGGAAGTTTCTCTATTGCTTGCTCAATCGGAGAATTGAAAATAGACCAAGCCTTATGTGACTTAGGGGCTAGTGCGAGTCTGATGCCGCTTATTATCTCCGAGAGGTTAGGAACCAAGAAATTGAGTCCATCCAAATCCTCTTTACAATTTGCGGATGGCTCAACAAAAACTCCTCTAGGCATACTAGAGAATGTTCCCGTAAAGGTAGGGAAATTTTTCATTCCTACCGATTTCATGGTGTTAGATATGAATGGGAATTCTAAATTCCCTATCATTCTTGGAAGGCCATTCTTGGCCACAGCTGGAGCGATAATAGACGTAAAAAATGACAAGCTCTCTTTAAATGTAGAGGAAGGTAGGGTAGATTTTGATTTGACTAACTCATATAACAACCCTCCTTTTGAGAGTCATTTGTGCAGGATCGATATAATGTCTCCAGAGGTGAAGGAAGAGCTTAACATGGAAGCAACTCCGAAGCTTTGCATGACGAATGATGCACCAAATGGTGATGAAGTTGGAGTTGTTCCTTATGTGGAGTTAAAACTTCCACCGGGAGGAAGTAAGGCCATGAAACTCAGAGTGAAAAGAGAAAAGCAAAGCACAATTGGCCATACGAACAAAATAGGCTCTTTGAAGGACTTCCATGGAATAGAAGTACTGTTCTTTCACTTCCAGGCCAAGCCGACCCCGGTTGATTGAAAGAAGTATGGTCAAGCTTAAGACCGTAAATAAGCACTTCTTGGGAGGCAACCCAAGTTTCCTTTCCCTTTTCCATTTGTGTTTGAATTTTATTTTTTAATAATTTGAGGAGATTAAGAGAAGAAAGATCACTAATTAATGGTTTTGCCAAGTATTTTCAGGTTATGAAAGCAGTAAGAGCAAAAAGGCAAGGGAAAATAAAGTCAAGTCATCACGCCCAGGCCGTGACGGTGGTCACGGCCGTGATTAGCTAACCAAATAAGATCAGAAAGGATCACGACCTAGTCGTGATATCCATCACGTGCGTGATGAGAAGGACCCTGAAGATCAGAATGTATCATGACCCAGCTGTGATGGAAGTCACGGCCGTGACAGGCCATCTCTTAGACACCAGAACTGATCACGGCCAAGTCATGATGAACATCATGGCCGTGACACATTTTCCAGCATCTCTTTGACTGGCATGTGAGCCAGCACCTGCTACCACCTCGGTGAGTTATTCCATTTTTCTCCTCTATCCGACTTGATTATTTACATTGGGGATAATGTAAGTTTTTAAGCTTGGGGTAGGGATATTTTTGCAAATTTTTTTTTGCATTTTTACATTTTTCATGTTGCATTCATATAGGCATAGTTTTGAATGATCACATGATTAGATTACCCCCTTGCTTAGAATTTGCATCCAATTGTGAGAACTTGGTGCTAAATAAATTGAGACAGTGAATTTTTGAACGCAATTTTTGTATTCTTGTGATAGGCTAAAAATAAAAATTCTTGAGATGATCTTTTGATAGTTAATAATTAGCATGTGGTTCCTTAGATTTGTGTTTCTCATTGATTTTAAACTACTAAATGTAAGAATTTTGAGCCTAAAAGGGGTACTCACTAAATCTACCCCATTCTTTGTGATTGAGTGTTTTATTCCTCATGGATTGTATTCTCTAGAACTTGACTTGAAACCGTTTTGAAACTTAGAAATTTTTGAAAACATTTTTGAAAATGATTGAGGCACTAGGTATTTTTCTGGCCTTTTGAGCTTTGATTGATTAAATGCTACCCCTTAGTTGCCCAATTTTGAGCCTAAAAGAATAAAATACTTTTCTTGGTACCTTGAAATATTTTGATGAATGATGCTTGGTATGACACCTTTTAAAGTATTGCAAAAAGGGTAAAAAGGTAGTTTGAAAAATAAATTGTGGGATGAGAAAGTTAGAAAAATATTTCTCTTAACTTGAAAATCTCCCCTTCTCCAAAAAAATAAAATAAAATAAACAAAAAAAATGGAGAAGGAGATGAGGAAAAGAAACTGAGAAATAAAAAGTAAAACAAAGAAAAAAAAGAAAAAAAAAGAAAGAAAGAAAGGTGAAAGGTGAACTAGTAAAGCCCGAAAAGGTATTTTAGAAGGTTGTCATGCTTTGTAATGTTTGATATTTTGTTTAGACTTCTTGAATTTTCCTTTTCTTGATTCCCCACCTAACAATTAATCCCATGGCCCCACTACAACCAAAATAAAAGACCTCTTGATTCTTATGTGTTTTCATTAATAAAGTAGAGATTTGGTTAATAGTCAAGCTTATGGTAGAATACCTTCCTTGAGGAAATTGAGCGAATTGTCACATATCCTTAAACACTTAAGTGAGGTGAGAAGAGTGCCCGAATTAGTGAGAGATATGAATTTAGGGAACCTAAGCTTCTAATTGGACTTGAAATTGATTGTCTCTTGGGCACTTATTTGAATATGCCTGTCACTTGGATTATCCATGCTCTGACTGTTTATCTTGTCTGGCCTTAGTGATTGCTTGAGGACAAGCAAAGTCTTAAGCTTGGGGTAGTTTGATGAGTGTGATTTCACCTCATATTTCATTGACATTTTGCATGCATTTTCATATAGTTTAGCCATTTCTAATTTGATTTTTGGTTAGTTTTTACCTTGGAACGGGTAAGGCGGTTTTGTGGTGTTGTTGTGTAGGAATTGAGGATTAAAATACTCAAGATTAGCCATGATGGAGCTTGCATGAAGATGGGGCTTGAAAAGTAAAGAAAATGAACCAAACAGAGCCCGTCACGGCCTAGCCGTGACAGCCATCACGGCCATGATCGAGTAGAGCTGAAAAGAAATAATGGAAAAGTCAGAGCTGATCACGGCCAGGCCATGATGCTCATCACGACCGTGACATGCCAACTGAACCAGACCCTCACAGGCAGAAATAATCACGGCCTAGCCGTGATGGTGGGTACGGCCGTGACAGACCAACCAGTGAAGCAACCCCCAAGGCAGAATCCATCACGACCGTGACGCGCAATATATGGATCTTTAGAAACTGGTTTGATATGAATTTGTATTTGATTGGTATTCAAGTTACCCTAATCTATAAAAAGAGCACTTAGGCTCGAAAATAGGGAGACTTGGAGGGAATTTTTGGCTGCTACCCTTTAGGAAAAATTAGGATTTATCTTCTCCCTCTTCTTCTCTTCTTTTAGGATTTCATCTTATGTTGTTGTTAATCAAGCTTTCCATCACCATAGCAATGCTTGAGTAGCAGTTTTTTTTCTAGGGATTGGGGCTATGCCCAAGGTTTGTTTATGGTAACGAATTGATGTTTTCCTTTTGTTAATTTCAATTTTGCTTTAGATCTGATTTCTATTGCTTTAATTACTTGTAAATTCGGTGGCCACTTATTTGCATGTCATAGATACTCTAAGGAGGAACCTAGCGATGAACTTAGGTATTGGATCTATAGGAATCAGGCTTAGGACTTAAATCACGAGTGTTAGAAGCGGTCCTTCGAGGGTTAACGAATTGTCACAAAGCTTAAAGGGTTCAATCTAAATTCAACTACCACGAGAGTAGGGGTTCGTTTAATTGGGCACGGTTTTTGTAACCCGAGAGGGAGTGTTAACTTATTTAGGATAAATTCGCCTTCAAAGCAATTTTGATAATTAACAAGGGGTAGTCAATTTAGTAACATAATCAATCTTGTTGGTAACCCAATTCCTAGGAATCTCTTTAGATTTGAAGAACCCCAAATTGATTTACTTTTCTGTTTTAATTGATTGCATTCATAAATATTTGATTTTCTAAGTTATCTCTTATTAAAAAAATCAAATCTTTTCAAAATCCTTTTTTTATATAGTCCAGTTTAATTGATTTAATAATTAATTGTGATTTGAGATCACGGTCTCTGTGGGATCAATCTTTTGTTACTTGGCGACGAATCCGGTACACTTGCCGGAGTCCACACATCAACCACCGGTCACAGCTTAGGTTTTAAGTCGTGACAAATTTTATATACATTACCATAATCTATTCAATGACAGATGAAAATGTGGTGTTATTATTTTAAAATCGGTTTAAGTTTTACTGTAACCGCAGAAAAAATTTTATACCAGTTTTCTGACGCTTATGTACTTATATAAATTATTTTTCGAAAGCAACCAACCTTTATTTAAAGTTTTATTTACGCAACGTGTTTGTCATGTAATGCCCAAGGGGGGTGTTACATTAGTGGTATCAGAGCTGGTCGAGTCTTTTGGGAACCTTAGGGAATACGCCCGTTATGTTTTTGTTGTGTGATCTCTGGTTGGTCACTGTTTGAAATTGTTTCCTTATCGAAACAATGTGTGTTGGCTTATAAGTATGTGTTTTTATCCTGATGGGTTACACAAGTTTTGACTTGTAGGAACCCGTGGCTAGTAAATTGTGTTTTGGTCCATATGTGACACATTGTTATCCATTTGGATTATGTCAGACATTTGAATAGTATGCCTGATAAGATAGATTTTCTAGGAATGTTCACTAAGAATGTTCCAGGTCTATCGTTTGCGAAAGGATATTGATTTTCGATCGATCTAGTTTCGAGATTCAATCTGATTTCTAATCTCCTTGTATAGGATGTCACCTACAAAGTTGGTCGAGTTGAACGACTCGATTCAACTGGAAGACCTTTGCTCTAAGCAGTTAGTTAGACCGAGTGTTTTCCGTAGGAAGAACCAATGTTGTGTGAAGGTTCGAGACTCGGTGTGGATTTCGAACAACTCAAAAAAATAATGATCAAGAATGAGTACTCTTTGCCGCTCATATTTCCTTTTGGTCACGTATAATTTGTTGATGTAAATATTTTCAGAATAACTCTATCTTGATGTATTTTGTATGACTGAAATTTCTGGGATGAAAATATAAATATTTCAGTAGGTGTTTTATTTTGGGATGTTGGGATTACAGAGGAGACTTTGTCGAAATTTTTGTAACAATTCTAGCTTTTTATTCAAGTAAATTTCTAAAATAAATAGGCTTGCCAGGCTACGGTTGTAAGCCTGTGCACCACCGGTCACGGCTTAGGTTTTAAGTCATGACAAATTTTATATACATGACCAGAATCTAAACAATGATGGATGAAATTGTGGTGTTATTATTTTAAAATCGGTTTAAGTTTTACTGCAACCGCAGAAAAAATTTTATACCGATTTTCTAATGCTTATGTACTTATACAAATTATTTTTCGAAAGCAACCAACCTTTATTTAAAGTTTTATTTACGCAACGTGTTCGTCATGTAATGCCCAAGGGGGGTGTTACATTAGTGGTATCAGAGCTGGTTGAGTCTTTTGGGAACCTTGGGGAATACATCCGTTATGTTTTTGTTGTGTGATCTCTGGTTGGTCACTGTTTGAAATTGTTTCCTTATCGAAACAATGTGTGTTGGCTTATAAGTATGTGTTTTTATGCTGATGGGTTACACAAGTTTTGACTTGTAGGAACCCATGGCTAGTAAATTGTGTTTTGGTCCATATGTGACACATTCTGTTATCCGTTTGGATTATGTTAGACATTTGAATAGTATGCCTGATAAGATAGATTTTCTAGGAATGTTCACTAAGAATGTTCCAGGTCTATCGTTTGCGAAAGAATATTGATTTTCGATCGATCTAGTTTCGAGATTCAATCCGATTTCTAATCTCCTTGTATAGGATGTCACCTACAAAGTTGGTCGAGTTGAACGACATGATTCAACTGGAAGACCTTTGCTTTAAGCAGTTAGTTAGACCGAGTGTTTTCTGTAGGAAGCACCAATGTTGTGTGAAGGTTCGAGACTCCATGTGGATTTCGAGCAACTCAAAAAAATAATGATCAAGAATGAGTACTCTCTGCCGCTCATATTTCCTTTTGGTCACGTATAATTTGTTGATGTGAATATTTTCAGAATAACTCTATCTTGATGTATTTTGTATGACTGAAACTTCTGGGATGAAAATATAAATATTTCAGCAGGTGTTTTATTTTGGGATGTTGGGATTACCAAGGAGACTTTGTCGAATTTTTTGTAAAAATTCTAGCTTTTTATTCAAGTACATTTCTAAAATAAATAGGCTTGCCAGGCTATGGTTGTAAGCCTGTGCACCACCGATCATGGCTTAGGTTTTAAGTCGTGACAAAATTTATATACATGACCAGAATCTATACAATGATAGATGAAAATGTGGTGTTATCATTTTAAAATCGGTTTAAGTTTTACTGCAACCACGGAAAAAATTTTATACCAGTTTTCTGACGCTCATGTACTTATATAAATTATTTTTCGAAAGCAACCAACCATTATTTAAAGTTTTATTTACGCAACGTGTTCGTCATGTAATGCCCAAGGGGGGTGTTACATTAGTGGTATCAGAGCTGGTTGAGTCTTTTGGGAACCTTGGGGAATAGATCCGTTATGTTTTTGTTGTGTGATCTCTGGTTGGCCACTGTTTGAAATTGTTTCCTTATCGAAACAATGTGGGTTGGCTTATAAGTATGTGTTTTTATCCTGATGGGTTACACAAGTTTTGACTTGTAGGAACCCATGGCTAGTAAATTGTGTTTTGGTCCATATATGACACACTCTGTTATCCGTTTGGATTATGTCAGACATTTGAATAGTATGCCTGATAAGATAGATTTTCTAGGAATGTTCACTAAGAATGTTCCAGGTCTATTGTTTGCGAAAGGATATTGATTTTCGATCGATCTAGTTTCTAGATTCAATCCGATTTCTAATCTCCTTGTATAGGATGTCACCTACAAAGTTGGTCGAGTTGAACGACTCGATTCAACTGGAAGACCTTTGCTCTAAGCAGTTAGTTAGACCCAGTGTTTTCTGTAGGAAGCACCAATGTTGTGTGAAGGTTCGAGACTCTGTCTGGATTTCGAAAACTCAACAAAATAATGATAAAGAATGAGTACTCTCTGCCATGTATAGTTGATCAGATAGATCATTTGTGAGGAGCTGTTGCCTTATCAAAGATCCATTTGAGGACGGGTTGTCACTGGATTGGAATGAGGACCTATCGAAGATTTTTGCGTCGTTGACTCAGCTTATGAGAAAAGATCAACTCATCACTATACTATTTAATTCTTTGTGACCTTGTAAGTTGACATTTGTTCCTTGGGTCCCTATGATTGTATTAAACAATCATGGTGATCAAGTTTGTATGCGTCAGACAGACTTTTTTGACTTTGATTTGAAAATTTATCAGGACTCAAACATTGGTTATGCTAGTCCGTAATCTCAATAAGCCCTAGTGGAATTCTTAGTATGTGAGAATTTGTACACACACTTCTTCATAACCCTCAGTGTATTAGGCATTTGAGTGGATTGATTTGGTAATATTCATTTTGTAACATCCCTGGCTGCTCTATGGATTGACGACTGTCCCCACAGACCAACACGGGTCTTTTCAGCGTGCTTTGTCCTTACTCACACGCTTCCTGGGAAAACTTCCCAGGAGGTCACTCATCCCAGAATTGCTCCAAGTCAAGCACGCTTAACTATGGAGTTCTTAAGTGATGGGCTCCCGAAAAGAAGATGCGTCTTGTTAGTATAGGTAGTACCAATCAATTCATATAAGCATTCCTCAACTGTATAGTCCCATACCTACACAGTCTCAGGATCCCTCTCATTCGGGTGTGTAATCGGTTCATTCATGTGTCCCTCTGCCTAGAAGCCTGCCAGGAGCCGCTCCTTGTCCGTGCCTTCTTGCACCGGCGACCACTCCCTGCCCTTGTCGGCACCCGGGAGTTACACATTAGCCTGGATATTTTCACAATTCGTTGAAAGAATTTGTTGTGACTATTTCTTGAGTTATAACACAGATAACTTCGTGGTAACAGAAGTTTCTCGATGAAACTTAGTCTAGTCACTTCTAATTTTGGTAGATGTGATCTAGTCTGATTTTTTACCAGGTTGTTTTCTTTTTAAATTGTCGTTTTATACATTCCTTATATTCAAAAGGAATCCTCTTGGTGTTAGAAATTATCTATCTTGTGATTTCCTGATTCACTAGGAATTGTATGGAATGAGGAACTTTAGTAGAGTTATGTTTGTAAGAATGTACTGGCCATTTTTACACATACGATCCTATTGAATAATCTTTTTACATACCGGATGTTCTTGTGTCTTTCTGGTTGATGAAATTTTGTCAGATTTTTGTGAAGGCAAGATCAAGAAATTTTCTCCCTTGAAAAATTTCTTTCCGTAATTTTCAAAGCCATGTTTTATAGCAGTTCGATAGAACTTACTATTTTTTTGATCAATTTGATCCTATATCGTTTCAATGCATCATTGACGTGTGACCTATCTCATGAGTCAAGAGGATGGGTATCTGATTCATATCAAGACGTCAGAGTTAATCGAGTACAGTGAAAGAGAGATAATTTGATGTTTTAGACCTTTCTTGTTAAGATGATGGAGTCACAATGAATTTTCGTTATGAGTTTATCAAAAACCTCTAAGATTTTTGATTATTTTTGAGTGATCTTATACAGACTGATGAAGTTGACACCCTGCTTCCATGTTACGATCAATTATCCAGTGGAGAGGCAAACAAGTATGTATCAGAGAACTGATCAGACTTCATGTAGTATCTTCCAGTATCGTTCGAAATGAAGACCCGAAATTTACCAACGTTTGTCGGTAAAGTCTGCTGTAAGTGTTGAGGACAAGTTGAGGCTAAGTCCAACTGATCACCCTCAACTCGAACGGGCAAGTAAGGAATCATGATCTAATCCTTAGAAGGTGGATAAGGAGTAAGTGTAGTACCTAAGAACGATCATCCCTATGGTACGATAAACAAGAAGTGATAGGAATTTGTTGAGGTATAGATATGACTAATAAGATGAGAACCATAAGCTCTACATCATTAAGTAAGTTGATTTCAATAGATTTTAACATGATCGAGGCGGAGTATCATTAAGGAAAATCTAAGGTAACAATCAAATACTTGTAATTAAGATTGATTGTATGAGTTTGGAAGTTTAAAAGGAGAGTATCTATAGTAATTACACCTAGTTGATTCGAATCGAAAGAGATAAACTAGTGTATTATCTAAGTTTGTTAGAGAAATTCAAAGTTGATGAAATTAGATCATCCTATCTAGCGTGTTGTATTTTGATTTTAGTTATCTTAAGAAGTTTATGGTGTTTTGATTGGAGACTGGAAATATATGATTTTAACATAACCTGGAGAAGTCGACTACGTCCAGAGGGGCTAAGACTAGAGTTGGATACCTAGAGTAGGAAGTTGATACTTGTTGCGGTAAAGTTAGTTTTGATCTTAGTAATGACTATGAGAGTTAGATGTGTGGAAAACAGTTTTTCTAGTGGACCAGTAATTGAGAATAGAAGTGACTAAGTTTTGATTTTGCCCTTCATGTGGGAGGAACTAAGATAAAATGTTATGGACAGTGGATATAATGTGGTGGTAGATAATTTTAAGGATAAAAGAGAACGCGCAAGAATTGATTATGTTATGGAGTTAGCAATAAGATGAATGAAGCGATTGGCAATGCAACATAGAATCTAGGATAGGAACTGATGTGTGTGCTGTGAAAAAAAGTGGGAATCTTAGTCTAAATCTTGAAGTTAACGGTGAGAGTTAAGGATGTAGAGAAATTTTTTTCTAATGGACTAGTATTAAAGGAAGAAGAGATTTAGTTTAAAATTATATCTTTCATGTGCGAGAGATTAAGGTAAAGTATTAAGGAGGGAGAGTATGAATTGAGGATAAGCAATTTGATGTTGAGGATAAATAGAACAAAGAATAAGTATGAATTTCGTTATTAAGTTACAAAAGTCATCTATGGAAAAGTGAATACGGGAAATACAATGCAGGATCTTGGGATTAAGATATAATTGCAAGATTCTATCTAGCTTGAGTCACGAAATTTAGAGGACGAATTTTTTTTAAGTGGGATAGTAATGTAACACCCCGATTTTTACGGTTTTTTAATATATATCTGTTTATATTATTTTTATTGGGATGATAATTATTTTAGACATTAATTTTGGTTTATTTTATGACGCTTAAGCTTGAGTAATTTTATTTACCCTTTTAAAATTATTGGTTGGGTGCGTTAACACTGCCTTATTCAGTGTATGCATGCTTACTAGACAATAATATTATGTTATTGTCACTATTAGTGTTTGTTTAGAAAAATATTTCAAATGATATGATTGAAAGAAATTTATTATATAATTTACTCTATATAATTTTAGTTTTGAAAATAAATTGTTTTGGCATTAATTTGAGGATACTTTTTTGATTATCGATTTTCTTAGTTGATCAATTAAACTATCAATTTTTACTTTATTTTAAATTTTGAAAGTGTATATTTATCACCCTTTATTTTCAGAGTCAAAAACTAAATACATGTTTATTTTTAAGCTTAAAATTTAGGTTAAAGTAATAATTTGGTCCCTATACATGACATGAATTCTCGATTTGGTCCCTATACATAAAAAATTATTAAAATGGTCCCTATACATACAAAAAGTCTCCATTTGGTCCCTATACATTACTCGTTTGGTCCCTATACGAGCAAAAAATTATTAAATCAGTCCCTAAAATTTTGTACGGCAGGGACCAAATGGAGACTTTTTGTACGTATAGGGACCATTTTAATAATTTTTTATGTATAGAGACCAAATCGAGAATTCATATCACATATAAGGACCAAAAAATTACTTTAACCTAAAATTTATTACTCATTTTTGTACCTATTACTAAGTAGTAAGTTAAAAATCAGATTTTTTCTCTCCCATCCCATAAAATATGCATGACATCCGCCCCCTCCCCCTCTCCCTTCATTTAGCTTTACATTCTTTCCTGATAAACCAAACACCTTGTCCCTTACCTCTGAGCAGCCATGACAATCGCCGCCTGAGTCCGTCTGGCCACCGTCACAAGCTACACATGCCACCCCTGGGAGCGCCTCCGATAGCCGTGCGATGAGAGGAGACGATCGTGTCTCGGTTATGCACGCGTCCCCCGCCATTTCCGTTGCGTGAACCGCCTTTCCCAGCCACGGTAGACGTCGCGTCGTCGCCTCCTAGCTGCCGACTATGGTGGCCACCCTTATCTTCTTATATGAGGTTCATCATTTGTTTTTGAGAAGTCATCGCCGCTGTCCTCCACCGCCTGCCACAATGCCGGACCCCACAGTACCACCACAACCTCTTCTTTTTCACATTGGGTAAGAGTTTTACCCCTAATTTCTTCTCTTTTGTAAATCCCTAAATTGATTTTGAAAACCCTAACCCTAGCTCTTTGATTTCTGTTTTGAATTCTAAAATTGAACCTTATTTGGTGAAATTGGGACTGAGAATTAGTGTTTCCCTAAGTCAATTTCAATGTTCTTTGGCTAGATTGGATTTTCCCCAAATTTTGTGTTATGAACCCTAAGCCCCAAATCTATTTTTTTTAAATGGCTCTGTTTCGTGAAATTAAGTGTTTAGATCAACTTAGAGTGTGTTTGATGATGGGTAGTTGATTACTTGATTTTTTGGTTGTTGCAGATTGTTTGGATTCTCTTGCTGGGATGTTGCCTGCAATTGTTTGGAGAAGCCTGATTTGCCTTATTGGGAGCTGACAAAAGTTACCTGCACACATTGCAAGGTGTCAAAGGAACCCGGGGCATCATTGAGAAGGAAACAAATCATTGAAGGCATTGAGAGAATATTTTTCTAGTCTACAAAGGTAAATGGAGTAAGCCTGATAAGTTCCTAGCCGTTATATGTTTAATGTTATAGACTGCTTGTGATAATTTATAATGTGTTGACTGACTGCGAATCTATATGTGTGTGTGTGTGTGTGTGTGATGCTGAGATATGGAACTATCTGTTAAATTATGAAGCTGTTTGAAGCGTGACGTTGGTCATGGCTTATAATGAAAAGGAAACAGAAAAGGACTAGATTTTCGTGCTGAGGTTTCAGACTGGATTCTGATTAAGGTAAAGCCGGACTAGCCTTCCTCTTGTTAAGGACCTAGAGTTCCGAGACGTCGGACTAGTGTCTGTTGATAAAAGATTTTGAAAAATCTTTAGCGAGAGTTTAAAACTCAATTGACATTGAAAGTTTAATCAATATCTGAAAGATGTTTTGGCAGACGTGCCTGAGTTAAACATTGTACCTTGATGGACAATGTACCATGTGTACGACTACAACAATGGTTGGATAGTTGTCACAAGGGGCCGTATGACTAGCTGCATTAGCTGTTTGAGTGGCTATCATATGAGGTCGGATAATACTTATGCATAGATGCAATAGCTGTTGGAGTGGTTATTGCACAAGTAACTCTGTACATTGTAACGCCCCCCCCCCCCCAGGGGCATTACTTACGTAACACATGCGGAATTTAAATTAAAAGATAATTTGCTGGTGCTTTCTGATTTTCACTATGTTGTCAACCCAGCTTGTCATCTCCATGGCAAGACTGGAGTAGTAGTTTGTTTCTAGGGATTAGGGCTCTGCCCAAGTTTTGTAAATGTTGTTGATTTGATGTAAAATCGTTGTTGATTTCGTTATTGTTTTAGATCTGATTTCTAGTGTGTTAACCACTCGTAAATTCGGCGACCGCTTATTTACGTGACGTAGACGTTCTAAGGAGGAACCTAGCGGTGAACTTAGGATTTCTAGGGTGTTTCACTCGTAAAATTCGGAGGCCACTTGTTTGTGAGATGTGGATGATCCAAGGAGGAACCTAGCGGTGAACTTAGGTTATTTGCATGACTGAGACATTCTAAGGAGGAACCTAGCGGTGAACTTAGGTGTCAGACCTATAGAAGTCAGACTTGGGACTGAAATCACGAGAGTTAGAAGCCGTCCCTCGAGGAGCAACTAGTTGTCACGGAACGCAAAGGGTCCAATCTGGGATCGACTACCACGAGTAGGGGGTCGGGTCAATTGGACACGGCTTTTGTAACCCGAGAGGGAGCTTAAGCTATCAGAGGATAAACTCGCCTTCAAGGCAATTTCGGTAATCAACAAAGGTAAATCAGATTAGCAACATAAACAACCTCAAAGGTAACCCAAATCCCTAGGAATCCGTTTAAATCTAAAACCCCATAAACAATTGTTTTCTGTTTGTTTATCTTTTTAATTTCAAATTCAAAAACCCTTTTCACTCAAAATATAAAAATCCTTTTTACAAAGTCCAAATCTAATCGATTCGAAAACCGATTGCGATTCGAGAACACAGTCTCTGTGGGTTCGATATCTTTTATTACTTGACGACAGTCCGGTACACTTGCCGGAATCGCAGAGTCGCGTCGCTCGACCACACGCGCGTCGCAGCTCACATCAAGTTTTTGGCGCCGTTGCCGGGGACTATGCCTTTTCGAATTTCAATTAGTTTTTAAATTGATTTTTCTGGACCCTTTTCTTTTTATTTGATTTCTGAAACACAAAGAAAAAAAATAGAGAAAAAAAATCAACAATTTCTTTTCCTTCTATTGTATCCATCTCTCTGTGTGTTATATGCAAAGATCCCTAAGTCTTGGGAGCCTTAGTGAGATTGATCCGGAGATCGAGAGGACCTTCCACAGACGTAGAAGACTACAAAGAGAGGGAGAAAGTTTGAGTCCCGTTCCACTCATGGCGAATCAACCAGATACAAAACCTTTGAAGGACTACGCAGCCCCAAATGCGAGAGGCTTGCGAACTGGGATTGCAAGGCCAGAGATTGAGGTGGAAAACTACACTATACCGCCCATGTTAATCAACATGATTAGGCAACATCAATTCGGAGGATTGCCTTCGGAGGACCCAACCGATCATATAGAAACATTCTTAGAGTTCACCGATGCAATCAGGATTAATGGAGCCTCAGTCGATGTTGTGCGTTTGAGACTGTTCCCCTCATCTCTCACTGGAAAGGCGAAGGCCTGGCTTAAGCAAATCCCCGCTAACACCCTGACTACTTGGGACCAACTGGAGCAGGCGTTCTTGAAAAAATTCTTCCCTCCATCCAAGACGGCCTACATAAGAACCCAGATCACCGGCTTCTTCCAGAAAGATGGAGAATCATTATCAGAAGCTTGGGATCGATACAAGGGACTGCTGGAGTCTTGCCCACACCATGGACTTGAGAGGTGGTTAATAGTGCACACCTTCTATAACGGATTGGATTACTCTTCGAAGGTGTCACTAGATTCTGCAGCCGGTGGAGCGTTTATGAATAGGCCTCTCACTGAGGCATTCAACATCATCGAGAATGTCGCCACCAACTACCACCAATGGGGATCCGAAAGAGGTAATAACCCGAACAAGATTTCGGGGGGTAAGTTTGAAGTAAGTAGCATTGATCTAATTATGTCTAAATTTGACTCACTAAATAAACGATTAGATAAGATTGAAAGAGCTAATGTGAGTGCAATAGGTGCTACTAACACTATTTGTGAGATTTGTGGAATACAGGGACATGACATGATGGAATGCCCTCGTGGCATCACTCATGGATCCGGCGCTTCGGGTGAGCAAGTGAACTCTTGTCACAACTTTTACGACACGAACCCGAAGCTGCCCAACTATGCTCCCCCAAATCCCTACAACCAAAGGAAGAACAACCCTTACCTCTCCTACGGCAACTACAGCAACACGCTCAACCATGAGTTCCAAGAGGGCCAAGGTAATAAGAGAGCCGCACCGGGGTATCCTCAGGTACAAAAATCTAAGCTCGAGTCTCTCATGGAAAACTTTGTTGCCACTCAATCTCAGCAGAATGAGGCAATAAAGGAGCTAGCATCTAAGATAGACCACTTAGCCACTCATAGCAAGATGCTAGAAACCCAGATTGCCCAACAAGCCGGAACGTACTCGAGACCTAAGGATACATTTCCGGGGCAACCCGAAGCAAATCCCAATGAGCATTGCAATGCCATACACTTAAGGGATGATAAGCGTGGGGTGGGGGTAGCTGAAATGGAGGTGGAACCGGAGGAAGACACGAGCGAAAAGGAAGAGCCAGAACCGAAGTATGTCCCTCCACCATCGTACCAACCCCCGATACCTTTCCCACAAAGGTTGGTCAGGAAAAAGCAAGTAGATGTAGAGACTAAAATGCCTACTAAACTGAAAGACCCAGGTAGTTTCTCCATCTCTTGCTCGATTGAACAAGTGCAAATTGACCAAGCCTTATGTGACCTAGGGGCTAGCACGAGCTTGATGTCCCTCACTATTATGGAAAGGTTAGGAAGCAAAGAGTTGAGACCATTCAAATTCTCCTTACAATTTGCGGATGGCTCAACTAGGACTCCTCTAGGCATACTAGAGAATGTTCCTGTAAAGGTAGGGAAATTCTTCATCCCTACCGACTTCCTAGTATTGGATATGAAAGGGAATTCTAAATTCCCCATCATTTTAGGAAGGCCATTCTTGGCAACCGCTGGAGCAGTAATAGACGTAAGGAATGGTAAACTCTCTCTAAATGTAGAGGAAGGTAGGGTCAATTTTCATTTTACTAACTCTTATAACAACCCTCCTTTTGAGAGCCATGTGTGCAGGATCGATTTAACGTCTCCAGTGGTAAAAGAAGAGCTCAACATGGAAGCGACTCCGAAGATATACATGTCTAATGATGCACCCAACAGTGATGGAATTGGAGTTGCTATCCATACGGAAACAAAACTTCCGTCGGGAGGAAGGAAGGCTAGGAAGCTCCAAGAGAAAAGAGCGAAGCGGAAGCGTTATTGGCCGTATGAGCAGAAACGGCTTTTTGAAGGAGTTCCTTGGAAGAGAAGTGTTCCTGCACTTCTACGCCCAGCCGACCCCGGATGATTGAAGGAAGTATGGTCAAGCTTAAGACCATAAATAAGCGCTTCTTGGGAGGCAACCCAAGTTTTCTTTCCCTTTTTCCTTTTGTTTTTGAATTCACCTCTAGAATAATTTGAGAAGATCAAGAGGCAAAAATATCATTAATAGGATTGTCTAGTGTTTTCAGGTTGAGAAAGGGAAGAAGAGCAGAGAAAAATAAAGTCAGAAGCCATCACGCCCTGGCCGTGACAGTGGTCACGGCCATGATAAGCTATACAAGAACACAGAAAGGATCACGGCCTAGTCGTGACAACCATCACGGGCGTGATGAGTAGGATGCCAAGATCAGAGAGCATCACGGCCTAGCCGTGATGTAGATCATGGCCGTGACAGGGCAACTCCTGAGGACCAGAAACGATCACGGCCTGCCCGTGAAGAGCCTCACGGCCGTGATACTATTTCCACCCAAGTTTTGACTGGAATGTGAGCCAACACCCGCTACCGATTCGGTAAGTTGTTCCATTTTTTCTCCTCTCTCCGACTTGATTATTTACATTGGAGACAATGTAAGTAATCAAGCTTGGGGTAGGGGTATTTATTTTTGCATTTGCATTGTTGCATTCATATTGCATTCACATAGGCATAGATTGGTATGATCACATTCTCTAGATTGCCCCTCACTTAGAACATGCATCCGATTGTGAGAACTTGGAGCCAAATGAATTGAGATAGTGAATTTTCGAACCCAATTTTTTTATTATTCTTGTGATATGGCTAAAAATAAAAATTCTTGAGATAGTCATTTGATAGTTGATAATTAGCATGTGGTTCCTTAGACTTGTGTACCTCACTGATTTTTGAACTACTAAATGTAAGACTTTGAGCCAAAAAGGGGTAACTCACTAAAACTACCCCATTTCTTGTGATAGAGTGATTTAATTCCTCTTGGACTGTATTTTCTAGAACTTGACTTGAAACCGTTTCGAAACTTAAAAATTTTTTAAAACACTTTTGAAAATGATTGAGGCACTAGGTATTTTTCCGGCCTCCCGAGCTTTGATTGATAAATGCTACCCCTTAGTTGCCCAATTTTGAGCCTAAAAAAAAAAGAATACTTTTCTTGGTACCATGAATTAATTTGATAAATAATGCTTGGTATGGCACCTTTTAAAGTATTACAAAAAGGGCAAAATGGTAGTTGGAAAAAGTATGGGATGAAAAAGCTAGAAAATAATTTCTCTTAAGCTATAAATCTCCCCTTCTCCAAATAAATAAAAATGAAATAAACACAAAAAAATGGAGAAGGGGATGACAAAAGAAAGTGAGAAATAAAAAAAAATAAAAAAAAATAGAAGGAAGAAAGGTGGAAAATTAAACCAAAGCCGAAAAAGGGGTATTTTAGAAGGTGTCATGCTTTGCAATGTTTGATAATTTGTTTAGCCTTCTTGAAATTCCCTTTCCTTGATTTTCCCACCTTACAATAAATCCCATGGCCACATTACAACCAAAGGAAAAGACCTCTTGATTCTTAAGTGTTTTCATTAATAAAGTAGAGATTTGGTTAATAGTCAAGCCTATGGTAAAATACTTTCCTTGAGGAAATGGAGTGAATTGTCAATATACCCTAAAACACTTGAGTGAGGTGAGACGAGTGCCCGAGTCAGTGAGAATATGAATTTGATGAACCTAAGCTTCTAATTGGACTAGAAATTGATTGTCTCTTAAGTGCTTATTGAATATGCCTATCACTTGGATTAGCTTCTAGGGTTCTTGGTTCACTATCCATGCTTTGATTGATTTATCTTATGGCCTGAGTAATTGCTTGAGGACAAGCAAAGTTTTAAGCTTAGGGTGATTTGATGAGTGTGATTTCACCTCATCTTTGTCTATCATTTTGCATGCATTTTTTCATTTAGTTTAGGCATTTTTAATTAGATTTTAGGTTAATTTTCCTTTGGAACGGGTAAGGCGGTTTTCGTGTGTTGTTTTGCAGATATCAAGGGTAAAATGCTCAAGATCAACCATGATGGAGTTTGGATGAAGATAGGGCTTTAAAAGTGAAGAAAATGAGCCAAACAGAGTCTATCACGGCCTAGCCGTGATGTCCATCACGGCCATGATCGAGCAAAAAACTGAAAAGGAACAAAGGCTGAAGTCAGAGTCTGTCACGGCCTGCCCGTGATATCCATCACGGCCGTGACCCAAAACCACCACAAGTCAGAGACCATCACGGCCACAGCCGTGATTCAGAACACGGCCATGAACAGAGGGCTCGCGACGCGAGCTTAGGCTCGCCACGCGAGAGACTGGAATTTCACAAAACTACCAGAAACAGAGACCGTCACGGCCGGGCGGTGATGGCCATCACGGCCGTGACGCGCATTACTTGGACCTGAAAAAACCGAAATAGATCAGATTTTGAGTTGGTTTGGGACTCTAACTTCCCAATTTCTATAAATATGGACCAGGCAGATGCAGAAAGGGGATTCATCATCCATCATCTATCATATCTAGACTTGTACACAAGGACTTAGGCATAGATCTCTCTTCTCCTCTTCTCCTCTCTTCTCTTTTCTGATTTTCACTATGTTGTCAACCCAGCTTGTCATCTCCATGGCAAGACTGGAGTAGTAGTTTGTTTCTAGGGATTAGGGCTCTGCCCAAGTTTTGTAAATGTTGTTGATTTGATGTAAAATCGTTGTTGATTTCGTTATTGTTTTAGATCTGATTTCTAGTGTGTTAACCACTCGTAAATTCAGCGACCGCTTATTTGCATGACGTAGACGTTCTAAGGAGGAACCTAGCGGTGAACTTAGGATTTCTAGGGTGTTTCACTCGTAAAATTCGGAGGCCACTGGTTTGTGAGATGTGGATGATCCAAGGAGGAACCTAGCGGTGAACTTAGGTTATTTGCATGACTGAGACATTCTAAGGAGGAACCTAGCGGTGAACTTAGGTGTCAGACCTATAGAAGTCAGACTTGGGACTGAAATCACGAGAGTTAGAAGCCGTCCCTCGAGGAGCAACTAGTTGTCACGGAACGCAAAGGGTCCAATCTGGGATCGACTACCACGAGAGTAGGGGTCGGGTCAATTGGACACGGCTTTTGTAACCCGAGAGGGAGCTTAAGCTATCAGAGGATAAACTCGCCTTCAAGGCAATTTCGGTAATCAACAAAGGTAAATCAGATTAGCAACATAAACAACCTCAAAGGTAACCCAAATCCCTAGGAATCCGTTTAAATCTAAAACCCCATAAACAATTGTTTTCTGTTTGTTTATCTTTTTAATTTCAAATTCAAAAACCCTTTTCACTCAAAATATAAAAATCCTTTTTACAAAGTCCAAATCTAATCGATTCGAAAACCGATTGCGATTCGAGAACACAGTCTCTGTGGGTTCGATATCTTTTATTACTTGACGACAGTCCGGTACACTTGCCGGAATCGCAGAGTCGCGTCGCTCGACCACACGCGCGTCGCAGCTCATATCACATAACTAATTCAGGAGTCCTGACAGACTGCAAATTAAAATTAGAAAATATGTCTGACATATACCAACTTCACCGTTGTGATTATCTAATACAATCACAGGATTTGAGAAATAATTGTCAACTGACAAACACAAGAGAATCAAAGGGTACAATGAAGAATTCCTCAATCATGAGACACTCACCCAAGATCGAAAATCCACTCGATTCATCTTGGTTCCAACCAACATACACAACTTTCTAGCCAAGCTTAGTATGACCACCTTGAATTGGGTACGATCCCGGATGACTTAACCAATCGATCCAACATACAATAGGTTGATCTTTCCTCATAAACTGAGTTGATGATGCAAAACCTTAGATAGGTCTTCACTCCAGTTGGGTAATAACTCATCTTCAAGTCAATCTTTGAGTAGATGACAACTCCTCGCAATTTAATTTACCAAATCAACTACGCAAGTTAGAGAATACTTATTCCTAATTCGTCCTTTTACCTAGTCGTTAGAAATCTAGACGGTGACACGAGCCTCCACACAACATTGGTGCTTCACAAGGAAAACACTCGGTCTAACAAACGATTCAGACCACCGATCTTTCAGTTGAATTGAGTCGTCCAACCCGTTTCAACTTTGTAGGCAACATCCTACACAAAGCGACAGAGATCTGATCGAATCCAGAAACTAGATCAATCAAAAATCAATGTCCTTTGCTAACCATAAACCTAGAATATTTCCAGGGAACACTCCCGGAAAAACCCTTTACACAAGCACCTTGTTTCGAATATCAGACACGATTCGCAAGGATAATCGAATGTCATATTCGAACCCAAGTAACATTCAAGATCTAAGGTCTCCCAGGACATAAAGCCCTTGGAAAACCATCAAGAAACATATACTTGTGCGTGAACACACATTGCTTCAATAAGAAACAATTCAAACAAGAGCCAACCAAAGATCACACAACAAAACTTAACAGACCTATTCCCCAAAGATCCCGAAAGACTCGACCAGCTCTGATACCACCTTGTAAAGCCCCCCCCCCCCTGGGGGCATTACTTAAGTAACACATGCGGAATTTAAATTAAAAGATAATTTGCTGGTGCTTTCGGAAAAATAATTTATATGAGTATATAAGTGTCTGAAATTGGGTATAAAAATTTTGTCACGACTCCTAAGCCTTGATTGGCACACAGACTTACTATCATAGTATGGCAAGCCTATTTAATTTAAAGAATATACTTGAATAAAAGCTAGTATTTTACGAAAATTTCGACAGAGTCTCCTCTGTAATTCCGACATCCCAGGTAAAAGAACACCTGCTAAAATAATTACATTTTCATTCCAGAATTCCAGTTACACCAAATACAATCAAGCAATAACATGCTAAAGATAGTTATATCAATTAGCTTTACAAGACCAAAAGGAAAAGTTTAAGTTTTCTTTCAAAATAACGCTCTCCGAACCATAAACATTTCATTTTAAAATAAAGACTCTCTGAGTCATACTCATACATACTTATCAAAAATCCAAGTCTCAAACCCTAAGCTGGTCATTCTAAAAGTTATTCCTGAGAAGAACTCACGTGATCGTTCCACAATCAAATACTTCCTCAAGCAACTAGATCTAAGTCTCTGAGTGACTTAGGAAGGCTCCTCTGCACATCTGCACTAAAATACCCAGGGTACAATAGCAAACCAGAAGAAACCTGATATGTTTGTAAGGGTGAGATACCGACAAATGGATATATCACACAACAACCATATACATGATACATACATCACATAATCATATAAGCAGTTAAATCATGCATATACATAACATAATAGTGTTATATCAAAGGGTCTCAAACCCGCACAGTCAATCTTTTGAAAATATGCATGACACTTCAATATTAGGCTCTAACTTAATCTCATGAGATATCAACATCGTTTTTCACTGGAGAAGAATTAGAGTTGGTCAATCTCTAGCCCACCGGGCAGTTGCCTCCTTACCCTCATCCATTAAGGTCTCAGGACGAGCAACGTCACATGTGCCTCTTCACTCGGTTTACCTGGACAGACTCCCAGATACCATCTTTGTATCTGATTTATTCATCAATAGTACGTCTGCTTGGGGAAATGCACATGAGAAAATATTTTATTTAAAGGTTTTCTTGTGTTCATTCTTTTTCGCTGTCGCTGCTCAAAGCTAACGACTGAAAACATCATTTCCCCATCACCTGAAAACTCAGAAGCATAGGACTCATAGTCCGAATGCTCAATCACAATGCCCAAGACCGTGGCCGTAGTCAAGGGTTGTGGTCGTAGAAAACAACCTTCACCTTTAATCATGTTCATCACACGCGGTTAGAATACACAGTCCAACACAACGTGATTAGGACCTAAGTCCATCACAACGAAATCAGAACGAACTGTCCTCAATTTCGAGAATTGGACTCTCAGTCCATAACGTCATAGCCAGGACTCGTAGTCCCGAATTAACACTGATCCAAGATCACGTGCCATAACATCATAACCAGGACTCGTAGTCCCGTATTAACACTGATCCAAGATCACGTGCCATAACATCATAACCAGGACTCGTAGTCCCGAATTAACACTGATTCAAGATCATGTGCGTATCACTGAATACTAGAGGCGACGTCTCGCGTACTAGATTCTCTTTCTTAAGTACTTATTTTTCATTCAGTGAAAAACAAATTCAAAACCGAATCCTCGATAACCTATCCAGGTTATCGGAAAGTTTCTAAAATATTTAGGAAAAACCTTTTCTTTGAAAATCTTTTATAAAGCATCTTTGAAATTCTTTTATCTTTGAAATATTTCCCCCCAATAGGATATTGCCAAATAATCTTGAAAGTTATCCCTTGAAGACACATAGTTCGAAAAGGATTTTTCTCTTGTATAACAATAATTCACCAAAACCATTTCAACATTTAAAACAAGTACTTTAAGTTTAGAGAGCTTTTGGAAAAGAACACCAATCCCTTCATCTTCAAAGCTTATTAAGGTTTTTAATCCTTATAACGGTTGAGCACGACGCGCACGTCTGGCTTAGCAAACTTTCAATCAACAACAGTATATATCATCAGTTCAATGCTAATATCACAGTTGAAAGCAGTTCATCACATATATGCATTATATCATTTAGAACAAGTACAGTTCAACATCAGATAATAGCATAACAGTTCAAGTACATCAGATAATCAAGTAAGCTCAATCAACATGTAAATATCCAATTAAACACATACACACATGCATACAGTTATTGAATATCCCTAGGAAAACTCCCCTTACCTTTGAAGACAAGTAAAGGATCCTCGTCTTAATGCCCACGTTAGCTCATATCTGCTCCATCAAGCAAGCATAGCCGTGTCTAAACGTCTCAGAGAGTAAATCCAACAACACGCAACAACCAGAAATCAAGAAATCAATTACACATGATCAAACACATATTCTAACTTGATCTAAACACTTAATCTAATTACCAAACAAGGTTATTTTTAAAGAAAATGATGTTTGAAGCTCACGCTTCCCAATACCCTTTAAGGAAACTTTGTTTTGATTAAAAGATCATGAAAAGGACCTTGGGAAATCATCCATTTAGAGTCCTAATTGCACTAAATCATAATTAATTTCACAAAAACATACCCAAATTCAAATAAAATCAAATTGGGGTTTTAGGGCTCCTTATTAAAATTTAGGGAAAACTCAGAATAATGAAATTGGTTTAGGGAAACACAAATTCACTGTCCTAATTTCATAAAACAAGCTTAAATCTTAAGATTAAAATCTGAAATAAGAGGGTTATGGTTAGGGTTTCAAAATCAATTTGGGGGTTTTGAATCTAGAAGAGATGAGAGGGTTTTGACTCACCCAAGCTTGAAGACAACTTGAAGGTGGTGCTGTGGTGCTCCTCGCTGCGGCGGACGTGATTCCGGCGAGGTGGCAGTGGCGGTTCTACAGTGAACAAGAGCAACAGAGTTGAAAGAGAGCATAAAAGAAAAGAGAGAAGCTTAACCAACGAGTTGGGTTCGAAACCACCATGGAAGGCGACTGGTCGGACTTACCGCGGTGGAGAGACGATCGCGCGACGGCGGACCGGTCACATGGGTCGCGCGGCGTGGTCGTGGCAGTCGCGGCTGTGCTGAGGTGGTGGTTGGGTTCCGGCTAGCTCCCAAGCGGCGCTGCTATGGTGAGAGGAAGGAGGAAGAAGAAGTTAAGGTGGAAGGAAGAAGAAGAAGAAAAGAGAAAGAAGAAAGAAAGAAAGAAGAAGAAAAAGTTGCAGAGAAGGAGAAGAAAAGAGAGAGATAGCGTCGAGAAAGATAGAGAGAAAAGAGAGAAAATGAGTTTTTAAACCAATTACTTAGGGATAGGTACAAAATGAGTGATAAATATTAGACCTAAAATAAACATGTTTTTACTTTTTAGAATCTAAAAATAAATATTGATAAGGATATGTTTTCGAAATTCAAATTAGAGTAAAGATTAATAATTGAACTGATCCACTAAGAAAATACTCGGTCCAAAATTTAATTTCCGATTAAAGTCAAACCAGTTTATTTTCAACTCTAAAATTAAATAGGATGAAATTATGAAAATGCTTTTCTCTTAATCATATTATTTAAAATATTTTTCTGTACTGGTAATAATAGTGACAATAACGTAAATTATTGTCTAGTAAACGTGCATTCACTGAAATAATTCAGTGCTAACACACCCAATAAAATAATTTGAAAAGAGTAATTTAATTACTCAAACTAGAACACATAACACAATAAATTTAAACATCCAAATAAAATAATTAAACATAGGTGTAAAAAAAACTAGGGTGTTACATACATAACTGCAATAGTTGTTTGAGTGGTTATGTATCTGTGTACAACTGCAATAGCTGTTTGAGTGGTTGTCACAGAGGGGTCGTGTGAATAGTTGTAGTAGCTGTTTGAGCAATGGTCACATGAGGTTGAGGTGGATTATCCGACAACGTAATATGGAAAGTTCAAAGTTGATGGATTATCCGACAACGTAATATGGAAAGTTGAAAGTTGATGGATTATCCGACAACGTAATATGGAAAGTTGAAAGTTGACCATTGTTTCGCTCGTTGACAATTTGTCATGTAAAGAGCCTGATCAGCTCAAACGAAGGAAAGTTAGGATCTCTGGAGATTGTGTTTTAGAAAGTGGATATTGAAGTGTTAAGACATAATCTATGAAAGACTTTTGATTTTAAATCCTTTGAGATTTATATAGTTGTCATATGGTGTGTTGTTGTTATCTGGGTATCATTGATGCTGTTTATATGTTAAATATATAACTGCTATGTCTATACTCATATATTGGTAACTCACCTTTGCAATATATCTGTGTGGTCTTGTGTCGTACCTTGGTACGTGACTATAGATGATGCAGAGAAGTTCCCAGCTTCACTCGGGGATATTAGTTCCAATCCTTGAAGATGTCTGATGTCAGTTATAATGGTGAGAACCATGGGGTCTTCCCCAGGAATATCTTTTAGAATGACCAGCTTAGGTTTTTGAGACGTTATTAATTAATGATAGTATGGAATGTTTATGGCTCGGAGAGCTTTTATTTTGGATGGAAATCTAAGATTTTCCTTTTGGTCATGTATAATTTGTTGATGTAAATATTTTCAGAATAACTCTATCATGATGTATTTTGTATGACTGAAACTTCTGGGATGAAAATATAAATATTTCAGCAGGTGTTTTATTTTGGGATATTGGGATTACAGAGGAGATTCTGTCGAAATTTTTGTAAAAATTCTAGCTTTTTATTCAAGTACATTTCTAAAATAAACAGGCTTGCCAGGCTATGGTTGTAAGCCTGTGTGCCCGTCACGGCTTAGGTTTTAAGTCGTGACAAATTTTATATACATGACCAGAATCTATTTAATGATAGATGAAAATGTGGTGTTATTATTTTAAAATAGGTTTAAGTTTTATTGCAACCGCAGGAAAAATTTTATAACTTTTTTCTGACGCTTATGTACTTATATAAATTATTTTCTGAAAGCAACTAACCTTTATTTAAAGTTTTATTTACGTAATGTGTTAGTTATGTAATGCCGAATGGGGGGTGTTGCAATGACTCAAAAGTTATTTATAGTTTCAAATGCATATAAAATAAATCACTGGGATGCTATTTTGATGTATCCTCAAATTTCAAGTTTTCAGATTCAACAATAATTGCTGCTAGTGAGCTCTCAAGTTTGGCCTATAAGTTAAGTGACATATACAGCATCCTCAGAGGACAGGTGAATGTGTGTCAACGAGAAATAGGTTACTTTTTTGCTTCATAAGAGTGTAATAATGGAACATTTATTAAGAAATTATGAGTTATGAACTAATATCAATGAAATTAAATAAATGTTTCCGAGAGAAACTCGCATGACAATGGTTTGAGTCTTGTTGATGAAGTGCACATTGATAATCAGAAGGTTCTCAATTTATTGTTTGCTTCCAAGAATTACTTGACATTGAAGGAGTGCTCAACACATGCAAAGGAATTATGCTCTTTGATGGTCATTTGTGTGATGGGTAAAATTTTGCCTCTATATTTAGTAAAGAGTTATATCAATAGGTACATCAAATTTGATTGAGTTAATAAATATAGGATAACACAAATGTCCTAGAGGGTATTGCCAAATAAATGAAAATTCCACTTGTATTGTCAAGTCGACTTGAGTGCACTCAAGTACCCTTTAGGCAAGATTAGGAGCAAAACAATACCTCTTGTATGTATATATGCTGAACAAAACAAGTAGGAGCAAATAAAAGAAAACACATGTAACACCCTGTTCACATGTAACACCCTGTTTTTCGTATGCTTATTTATCAGTAAATACATGCTTTAATGTATTTATTTTTGATAAAATCTAGAGGATGATTTTATTTAAACTAAAATCATCTTCTTGTGTTGTTTTAACCGTATGAAGTCACAAAGAAAATTTTCGGTTGAAAATTCAGATGAAAACCGGTCGGTATTCTCACTGCCAGTACAAGTTGACTGAGCCAGAAACAAAATTTTAATTCGTGAACGAGACGGAGAGTGTTTTTATGATGTTTTGTGTAACACCCTAGTTTTTACACCTATGATTAATTATTTTATTTGGATGTTTAAATTTATTATGTTATGTGGTTTAGTTTGAGTAATTAAATTACTCTCTTCAAATGATTTTATTGGGTGCGTTAACACTGACTCAATTCAGTGAATGCACGCTTACTAGACAATAATTACGTTATTGTCACTATTATACCAGTACAGAAAAATATTTTAAATAATGTGAATAAGAGAAAAGCATTTTCATACTCTCATTCTATTTAATTTTAGAGTTAAAAATATTTTGGTTTGACCTTAATCAGAGATTAAATTTTGGACTGAGTATTTTCTTAGTGGATCAGTTCAACTATTAATCTTTGCTCTAATTTGAATTTCGAAAACATACTCTCTAAATGGACCCCGGATTTGAATCCCAATGTCCAAAAGCAAACGAATGTCCAGTGCTGGATCCGGATATATGAGCTGCCAATGGAGTATTGGAGACCTAAAATTCTTTATGAAATAGTAGCAAGTTTAGGTATTCCATTATCTCTTGATGTATCTACTAAAAATAGAGTTTTTGGTCATTATGTCAAAAACTTAGTAGATGTTGACTTAACTGGCCATTTTTATAATGAGATCAGTGTTGAACGTGATGATTTTTCCTTTTATGTGGGGATTGAATATGAAAAATTGCCTAGTTTCTGTAGTTTTTGTCAATCAATTGGTCATTTAGTTGAGCAATGTAGAAAGAAGCATTGTATTGAGCATTTGAAGGTGCCGCATGATCCTGTAGTCAAGAACATTGAACATCAGAAGGGGCAACATGATAAGAACAAGGTTTATGTGCCAAAGAATCAGGTCTATATATACCAAAGAATCAGGTTCTTGACAAGTTGGTTGAGAATCTGTTTGAAAATAAGCAGAATGTTAATATGCAGGGTGCTGTGACAAAATCAGATAATGTGCAGAAAGAGGATATCAATGTTGAGAATCAATCTCAGGGGTGAAGATGTCCATGAGAGTAGTGGAAAGTTACAGGATGCTGATATATCAGAAGATCAAACAAAGGAGCTTCTTGAAAGTCATGTTAATTTAGATGATGATGTTGCCTCTGTTGAGACTGCATATGATGAGTCTCTTTACCCTGATTATCCCAAGGATCTGTCTGATTCAATGCCTAGTTTAATTGATGAATCTCAGGGTCATGATTCCCTAATTAGGGACCATGTTTCGGATTCTTTAAATCCAAAGAATAGTGCAGGTAAAGATTTGTCTATTGATGTCAATTCTGCTATGCAACATGCAGTTCAAAAGGATGAAGTTGATCCATTAATAAAAAATCAAGCAGAAAGGGACTTGTTGTCCTCTGATGTTAATTCTAGATTTTCTAAACAATTCCAAGATGATTTACAAATCTTATCTAAATTTTGGGAAGGTGTTTCTACAAAATTTGATTTAAATGAGAAGGATTTGGTTCCTGTTCAAGTTAATATGGGTACTTATCAAGACTTTACTGTTGTGATGTCTAAGTCCCAAAGGAGAAAACTGCAGCAGCAAAAAAAAAGAAGAATCAAGAAAAAATGTTGACTTTTTTGAAGCTTCTTCTAGGTCTGCTTCCCAACATTCTTCTCATTGAAAGCTTATAATGCTCAATCCCATCTCATGTCTGAATCTGTTTTCAGTATTTTATAAGACGTATATTTGCTAAGCAGAGATGGTATTAATGCTAATTCGGTTTCATAATTCTCTCTGCTATATATGTAATATTAGAATGCATCTATGGTTAAAGATGGTTTCTCCCGAGGCTTGGTTATTTTCCTCTTTTGATGAACCTTGGCAGTATACGTCCTTGAATCCTTTTTGTTAGCTATTGGTTGTTCTGGTATGCCTTTAATTCCTTGGAGGCTTAGAGCAAAGTTGTATAGTTCTTGTAACACCCCGATTTCTGTTGTTTCTGCTGTTTTCTGTATCGATAAACAAACATTTGTTTATATTTTTTTTTCTGAAACTTAGAAAATGATTTTGGGAAAACCAAAGTCATATTCATATCATACTTATTTTTATAAGTATACGGTGAATTTTTTGGTTGAAAATTCAAACAGAACCCGGTCTGCATTTTCACTGACAATAAGATTTTACTGATCAGAAAACCTAATTTTGACTCGGGAATGAAATGGATAGCGTTTATATATCATTTCCAACGATATAGGTTATTTTTAAAATTTCCAAAGTAAATATGTTATTATACTCAATTCGGGCGTAAAACCCTAAATCGCGTAATCGATGAAGTCGAGAACGGACGTGCAGAGACAACCTGATGTCGGATGCTGAGACCTCTTTCCACCTAGGATGGGGAGTCATGTGTATGAGTCACTTTCATGATTACTTTTTACAAAATATCTAGATATTTCTTTAAACTAGTGTAAATACCGTTTTGCCCTTGGACGATTTTACCCTTGAACTTTCATCGAAATGACAAGTTTTCCCCACAATTTGTGGACACAAATCAGCCACATCCTCACTTATTTCTCACCACATGTTGGTCATGATTGCTTTTTGGGAAATGACCATTTTGTCCTTATGTTGTCATAATACCACAAAAATGCCATTTTGTGAGATTACTACTTTGTCCTTGAATTTTTGTGTGTTGGACCCTTTTACCCCTCAAAGGACACGACCTTAGGCAGACAAGAGGCCCATTTTCACTTCTATAAGAGGCCATCTTCATCTTCTCCATCAAGCTTTGCCATTTTTTCCATTAAAGCTCTAAGTACCATAGCTGATTTTGTCAAGGAAGTAGGTGATTCCTTGCCCATTTTTCATTTCCAAGAGGTATACCATGCTTCTCTCACTCAATCATCATCATGTTCTTCATTGATTTTTGTGATTTGAAGTCTTGATCATAGTTTTCAATTCCTAGATCTAGAAACTTTGAAAATTCATAGAAAATCATAGAAAAATCCTTTTAAAGTGAAACCAATTTCTATGATCTTAGTATCCTCTCTCTATATTTAAGATCCAAGAGGATACATCAAACAAAAATTTCGTGCCCTTTTAGTTTGTCAAGGCCGAACCCTAGTTTCTAGTGGGGAAGGACTTTGTTCATTTTGTTAACTAGTATTTCTTGATTCAATCTTATAATTCATATATATATTGAGTCCATGATTTTTGAATCAAAATCAAATCTCTAAGCCATTATTTTATTCATGGCCGAAATTATTTTCTTGAGGAGTTGAAAGATTTTGTTTCATCTTTCAACTTATGATAACTTGTCTTAACTCTACACTACTCTAAGGTTATAGATCTAAGAGTATGTAGAATTTTGAAACCTTGAACCTATTTTCAACCATATCCATAGGAAATAATAGATTTTTTCGAAGTTTAATTAGTTATGTGTTGTTTTGTGAAGGATTATGTTAGTAGTTGTTGTTCGGAGTTCGTGGAGGAAATCGGACTTGAAAACTGAGACTTTGTTGAATCAGAACTTGAATCTTCAAAGGTAAGGGGAGTTTTCCTGAGGAACTTCGACAACTATGTGTATAAATTGTTTGGTGTGTCTGTAATTAATGGTTACAGTTTGTGGTGTTTGTTTTAAAATTATTGCGTAATATTCTGTGATGCATGATTTATCTGTGAAAGCATGCTATAAATTGCGATGTGTGAATTTATTGTTGGTTGTGAAAGCATGTGATAAATTGTGTTGTATGAAATTTTTGTTGATTTTTATGATTGGCTGGAAGCTTGACACCGGTCAGTGCTTATTGAAAATTAAGGATAAAACGTTAAGAAAATTAAAGGGAAATATTATGTTTTTGAAAATTAGTGGATTTAATTTTTAAGTTAAAAATAATAATTTTTTAATGAGTTTTAATAAAAGAATAAGTTAATGAGCAACCGTATGCATGCTAACTAGTGAAAAATTTCACTTTAGCACTTGTTTCAAAACATCGGGAAAAATGGAAATAAAATCTTAAATTTAAGAAAATGTATTTTAAAAAGTGTTTTAAGATTGATAATAAATAATTTTTCGAGAAATAAGGGTTTTTGCTTACCTTACGGCAGTATGAGGAAAAACGATCTTTTTACATGAGAAAAATAAATATATGGGTTAGAAATGATTTTAAAAAGAATTAACAGATTCTCAGAAATAAAAATAAAGGATTTAAGGGGAAAATGATTTTTGTTACGTTTTAAAACGAATTTCATCGAAAAAGGATTTTGTTGGAAAAGAATTTAAGAACAGCTGAAATTTCCGACAAACTTGGATAAGTTTTCGGTGTTTTTGTTTTTGGTATTTGTGTTTCACTGAACGAAAATTCTTTGGGGAAAAATCAAGGAAAGGATAAGGACCTAGATTGCCGAGATGTCGGGCTAGTGTTCCTAAAAGGAAATTGTACTTGGAAAGGAAAGGAATTGGAATACCTAAGGAAGGGTAGTTGGGAGCTTTAAGCCTCGACAGAGGAAAAACAAATGACAAAGAACAATTACGATAACTGATGAATGTGTAAAATATGTTAGTTTGGAAGTGTAATTAGGAAAGAGTTTGTAAATAATACTAGAAATTTGTAGGAAAAGTGATAATAAAATGTACACATTCAGTACAATAGAGTTTTGATAGTTAGATTTCAATTTATACTGAAAATATACTTAAAAGGTGTTGAAAATGTGCAGGAATAATAGCCCAGCGCTCAGCCTTGGAATTGGACGCTCAGCACGGACAGAAACGGAAGAAAAATGCATCCTACAGAGCATTAGCTTGGCGCCCAGTCCCCTGCATTTTGGAGTGAACCAGCGCCAAAGCATAAAGAGGGGCGCCCGAGCGCAAAGCAGCATGGGCTAGCGCCCGGCTCTAGGAGATAGCGCCAGCGCTAGTGCTTAAGGTGTTTGGCGCCAGCGCAGCTAGGCGCCAGCCAAATGGCGGACGAAGAGAACCAGTATAAATACGTTTTGAACAGATTCGAAAAGGACTTTTGGTCATTTTTACTCGATTCTAATCTGTGTTCTCCGAGAGGGTGTTGAAACCAGGGGAGTTCAAGAGCTTTCGGAAGAGAGGATTGAAGAATCCATGGCTTCTCTACCTCGATTTCTTCTATTTCTTCTAGATTTCATCTCGTAGATATGAGTTTCTAAATTCCATAGGTTAGGATAGGATGAGTTCAATCAGATCTTGATGTAAGTTCGTTCCAACTCTGATTTCAATTGATTCGTTCAAATTGAGTAATCTTTTCAATGCTTAATGCTTTTCCTGAATTGGCCATTCATGAAATTGATCGTATGAATGAATGCATAATTGGAAAATGTGTGTTCATGCTAGAACTGAAATAGATTACCACTTTGTGAGGTCGATTCTAGGAATAGAACTTCATTGCAAGTGCATTCCTTGTAAGTCTTGTGCTTCTTGCTTGTGCTAATTTTGATTCACCTAAGGAATTAGGGTTCATAATTTGTAACAAAGGATTATCACCTAAGGAATTAGGGATAGATCTAAATCGGTGGCTTGAATGTCAATTAAATGAATTGAATTGAATATTAGGGTTCTGTGAGTTACATCAAGTGAAGATTGAGTGATTCCGATTCCTAACCGTCTTAAATACTTGATTCCTCTTAATTGTTCATTTGTTTTCCATTGTATTGATTGTGTGATAACAGAAAATCTATTTCAATTACCGTTGTAACAACACTTAATTCAACATCTCAGTTAAATGCTGGAACTATGAGTTTTATCCGTTCAAATATCGATTGCTTAGTTGTCATTGTTACTTGAATCTCAATCCTCGTGGGACGATACTCTACTCTCATTATTATTACTTGTACGATTTGGTGCACTTGCCAAACCATCAACAAGTTTTTGGCGCCGTTGCCGGGGATTGTTGATCAATAGCAACAAAAACAAAAGCATTTGTTAATTTGAACATTATTTTTCTGTTGATTAATTTTCTGTTTCTCTGCGAAAATTTTGAATTAGTGCATGCTCTGAAATTCTCTTGAAAATCTTGTGCAGTGTATGCGAGGTAAAGCAACAAGCGAGCTGTTATTTGACCCAGAAATTGAGAAAACAGCAAAGAAGAATCGAAAGAAAACAAGAGAGCAAAAACAGAGAAATAAAAATTTGGCAAAAGAAAATCCTTCTTCATCTCAAGTCCAACAAGATGTGATCATGGCTGGAAATGTGGATAGGAACCGGAGAACATTGGGAGAGTATTCCAGTGGTCCAACCAACCGGAATCACTCAAGCATTGTTAGACCACCGGTAGCTGCGAACAACTTTGAGATCAAACCGGCTTTACTCAATATTATGCAGCAAAATCAGTTTGGAGGAAGTGAAGCCGAAGATCCGAATAGTCATATCTCGAATTTCATAGAGATATGTGAGACTCTCAAGATCAATGGGGCCACCGATGATGCGATACGACTGCGGTTGTTTCCTTTTTCACTAAGAGATAGAGCCAAAGCATGGATCCAATCTCAACCTCAAGGAAGCATCACAACTTGGGACGATTTGGAAGAGAAGTTCTTAGCAAGGTATTTCCCACCGTCCAAGTTTGTGAAGATGAGGGGTGAAATCTCAAGCTTTATGCAACGTGATCTTTGAAACCTTATATGATGCTTGGGAGAGATTCAAGGAGTTTCTAAGAAAGTGTCCCAATCACGGCTTTGATGATCTTCAACAAATGCAGATTTTTTGTAATGGATTGAGGCCATCAACAAAGCTTATGTTGGATGCTTCGGCGGGAGGTTCTATGAATTCCAAAACAGCGGAAGAGGCCTTAAGGTTGATTGAAGCTATGGCATCCAATGATTATCTTATGAACCATGACAGAGGGAACACATCAAAGAGAGGGATATGGGAGCTTGAGTCTCAAAATGCAATATTAGCTCAAAACAAAATCATCACAAATCAATTGGATGCAATCACACAGCAACTAAAGGCTATGAGTCTAGGACCAACACAAGGACAACAAGTCATGAGTTGTGATTTTTGTGGAGGAGGGCATGATAATGGTAATTGTGAAGCATCTCTAAGTTCTCAAGAGGAAGCAAAGTACATGGGGAATTTTCCAAGACAAGGTCAGAATTTGTACTCCAACTCTTATAATCAAAATTGGAAGAAGCACCCTAACTTTCCTTGGTCACAAGAAGCTCCACAAGACAATACACCTTCACAACAACCACTACTTCAAAATCAACCACATCGTGATACCGATGAGAGGATGAACAAGTGGGAGAGCACTCTTGCACAATTCATTCAAGTCACCCAATCTAACTTCAAGAATACCGATGCATCAATAAAGAACCTTGAAGTGCAGATTGGACAGCTTTCTAGTGCATTAAGTGCAGGAGTTTCTGGAAAAAACACTAATAATCCAAAGGAGGAGTGCAAAACCATCATGTTGCTAAGTGGAGAGCTAGTAGAGCCGGGTGTTAAGCATTCCTCAAGTCAAAATGCTGAAAATTCTGCATTGAGAAAGGAGATAGTTGATACTGAAGAGAAAGAAGAAAGTTCAAAAAGGAAAGAAAAGGAGGAACCTCAAGATGATAGGAAGGAAAAGAAACTGAAATTAGTTGATGAAAATTCTATCTTGAGAAAGACAAAGAGTCAGCTTTTGAAAGAAGGGGCAAGCCGCAAGAGATTCCTTCTTATGTGAAAATGCCATATCCAATCGAGAAGAAGAGGAAAATGAAAGAAGAGCAATCTAATAGGTTCTTGGATACCTTCAAACAATTGCATATAAATATTCCCTTTGCTGAAGAATTAGAGAGTATGCCATCAAATGCCAAGTTCATGAGAGAATGGCTTGAAAAGAAGAGAAAGATTGAATCAAGTGAGGTAGTGGCTTTGACTGAAAACTGTAGCTCAATTCTCCAACACAAGCTTCCACCTAAGTTGAGGGATCCCGGATCCTTTACCATTCCTTGCGTCATTGGAGATGTAATAAAGGCTAGAGCCCTATGCGACCTTGGGGCAAGTATTAATCTAATGCCATTATCCATGATGAAGAAGCTTGGAATTCATGATGTGGAACCAACCATGATCTCATTGCAACTTGCAGATAGATCAATTAGGAGACCATATGGTTTGGTGGAGGATTTACTTGTGAAAGTAGGAAAGTTCATATTTCCCATGGATTTCTTTGTGATGGACATTGAGGAAGATGTGAGTATTCCGTTGATTTTTGGAAGACCCTTCTTGGCTCTGAGCTTTGATAGATGTATCAAAAGGCGAGATTATACTGAAGGTGAATGAAGAACAAATGGTTGTGAACATGTTTGATAAGGAGCTTTTGGGAACTTCACCAACTACTCATGCTCAAGTTCAATTTGTGCAAAGCCAGGAAATCCAAGAAGTTCGCAAGGATGAACATGAGAAGAAAAAGAAGAGCAATGGGAACAGAAAGAAAAAGAAGAAGAGGAAGTCTCAATGGTCATCTCAATTCCAACCACTTTGGCCAAAAGAAGATGATTCATCAAATAAGGGCAATACACCATTGGTTAATGGTGGGAATAATGTGACCAGTGGTGGCAAGAAAAGCAACAAAAATGCTCCATTTTTCTGTTCATTCAAGCCACCTTGAGCATTAAATAATCGGCGTCAAGCTAGTGACGTTAAAGAAGCGCTTCTTGGGAGGCAACCCAAGATTAGATTAGATTTTATTTGAAATTTTTTTTTTCCTTATCTTTCATCACACATTATGATGCATCTTACTGTGTAAAGTTCATTCTGACATTTGGTACAGATTTGAGTAGGCCAAAGAATTAGCAGCAGAGGAAGTGGGAGAATTTGAAGGTAAACTGCTAACGCTAGGCGCTCGGCTTGACGCCCAGCGTAGGAAAAGTCAGAGACTACCAGGATGAGTGGCGCTGGGCGCTCCGCAGGAAGGACGAGCGCTGCACATTTCTGCAGCTTCTGGACAGCTAGCGCTGGGCGCTAGACAGCAGAGCTGGGCGCTGGGGAGAGAGCTGAGCGCTGGACTTCATACAAAAAAAAAAATAAAATAAAATAAAATAAAATTTTGGATGCGCACATACTCATCCATTATGCAGACGAAAGGGGGTGCTCTGAACTCTATTAATTTTCTTTGCCCTCCCTGATTTGTTAGTAGTTGTCGGAATAAATTACCCAGACTTGCATATTTTGCACAATCTTGTGTTTTTGAGTTGATTTTTGTGTAGATTCTCTTGTGAGCATGACTCTTTTGCTTGGCTAGAATTCCTAACATGATGCATTTTAGACTTGCTAAGCATATGATTTCATTAAAACCATTGATTCTTGTGAATTGTTTGTGACAATTTTTCATGCTATGATTGATGCAATGTTGAATGGCTGGATTTTCTCTTGCACATAACCATAAACTGTGAGCTTTTGAGCCCAAATGCTCTGGCACATTATCCAGATGACTTGATTTCTTTCATGTGTGATTGTCCATCTCTTGCATGTTCTCACCTTTTCTTGCCTTGCATGCTTGTCATTGTTGCAATGTTCTTGCATATGCATAAATGATTGAGGCATTAATTCTTTGTTTAAGCTTAGTGCCATAATTGCCAACCTATCATTTACCATTGTTAAGCCCAATTGAGCCTTGACCTATTGTTCTTGGTATGATAGCACATTACAAGCCAACAAGCGAAAAAACCATTTTGTCCCACTACTTTAGCTTAGAGGAATGTTTGGACTTAAGTTTGGGGTTGTTCTCTTGCTTAGGGACAAGCAAGCAAATTAAGTTTGGGGTGGTAAGTAGGCCACTAAAGATGCCTACTAAAAAAAAAATGAAAAATAAAAACTGAAAAAGAAAAAAAGAAAAATAGAAAAAGCCAAAAAGAGGAAAAGGAAAGAGAAAGTATACAAAGAAAGAAAAAGGCAAAATAGAAAGAAAAGAAAATTAAAACAAGAAGCAACAAGAGAAAAAGAGAAAAAGAAATAGTTGGAAATGAATAAAAAGGAAATAGCACAAATTGTGTGCTTATGTGCTTGTAGCTAGACTAGGCAAGTGAAAATTCCAAAAGAGTCCAAATAGTCCTTGAAGCCAAAGTAGCATAGCATATATATCCTTATTCTCATCCACCCGTACCTAAGCCCCATTACATCCAAATAAAAGACCTCATGATATGTGTTGCATTGGCATTTGTGATGTATGTTCCTAGCATCTTATTAAGATTAGGATTGGGGAATGCATGATGATTGGAATTGAGAGCAAACATGACCAAGTGAGGATGTGTGAAACACTTAAACAGAGAGGTTGCAAGGGATAATTTTGTGCATTCAATGGAGCTAATTTTGTACTATTTTTGATTGTTCTAAAGCTTGAAACTTGTGATCGATTGGAATTTATGAATGATTGTGTGATGCTTGTCCATTTTGCAAAAGTGTCAAAGAATTGAAGTCTTGCATGAGTAATTTGCTTCACAAGAGAATTGACCATGAAAATCTATCTCATTCACCCCTGTTTTGAATTTAATTGTTTGCTTGAGGACAAGCAAAATTTCTAAGTTTGGGGTTGTGATGAATGTGTAAAATATGTTAGTTTGGAAGTGTAATTAGGAAAGAGTTTGTAAATAATACTAGAAATTTGTAGGAAAAGTGATAATAAAATGTACACATTCAGTACAATAGAGTTTTGATAGTTAGATTTCAATTTATACTGAAAATATACTTAAAAGGTGTTGAAAATGTGCAGGAATAATAGCCCAGCGCTCAGCCTTGGAATTGGACGCTCAGCACGGACAGAAACGGAAGAAAAATGCATCCTGCAGAGCATTAGCTAGCGCCAGCCCAGCGGCATTTTGGAGTGAACCAGCGCCCAGCATAAAAAGAGGGGCGCCCAGCGCCAGGCAGCATGGGCTAGCGCCCAGCTCTAGGAGATAGCGCCCAGCGCTAGTGCTTAAGGTGTTTGGCGCCAGCGCAGCTAGGGCGCCAGCCAGAAGGCAGACGAGCAGAAACCAGTATAAATACGTTTTGAACAGATTCGAAAAGGACTTTTGGTCATTTTTACTCGATTCTAATCTGTGTTCTCGAGAGGGTGTTGAAACCGGGGAGTTCAAGAGCTTTCGGAAGAGAGGATTGAAGAATCCATGGCTTCTCTACCTCGGATTTCTTCTATTTCTTCTAGATTTCATCTCGTAGATATGAGTTTCTAAATTCCATAGGTTAGGATAGGATGAGTTCAATCGGATCTTGATGTAAGTTCGTTCCAACTCTGATTTCAATTCAGATTCGTTCAAATTGAGTAATCTTTTCAATGCTTAATGCTTTTCCTGAATTGGCCATTCATGAAATTGATCGTATGAATGAATGCATAATTGGAAAATGTGTGTTCATGCTAGAACTGAAATAGATTACCACTGTGAGGTCGATTCTAGGAATAGAACTTCATTGCAGTGCATTCCTTGTAAGTCTTGTGCTTCTTTGCTTGTGCTAATTTTGATTCACCTAAGGAATTAGGGTTCATAATTTGTAACAAAGGATTATCACCTAAGGAATTAGGGATAGATCTAAATCAGTGGCTTGAATGTCAATTAAATGAATTGAATTGAATATTAGGGTTCTGTGAGTTACATCAAGTGAAGATTGAGTGATTCCGATTCCTAACCGTCTTAAATACTTGATTCCTCTTAATTGTTCATTTGTTTTCCATTGTATTGATTGTGTGATAACAGAAAATCTATTTCAATTACCGTTGTAACAACACTTAATTCAACATCTCAGTTAAATGCTGGAACTATGAGTTTTATCCGTTCAAATATCGATTGCTTAGTTGTCATTGTTACTTGAATCTCAATCCTCGTGGGACGATACTCTACTCTCATTATTATTACTTGTACGATTTGGTGCACTTGCCAAACCATCAACAATAACAAAGGATTTTACATGCATAGTCTGGCAAACATGCCATATTTGGGCAGACATGCCTTGGGTATCGAGCTACAATTTCACAAAGGGTGAATTGGGTAAATTGGTTAGTTACGGACCAAAGATAAATTCTAGGGTCTTTGGGTCTTAGGGACATTCGGGCTTCAAAAATCCAGCGAATACTTGGGGCCTTGCAACCTCGGGTCGTGGAATTCGGTTACCCGGCACGAATGTACTTAATAGGGAACTATTCCAATATTATTTTAGGTGCTCCATCGTGATATTCCCTGAGCAATTGGAGCAGGACCTAAATTTAGAGGCCGGTCTCATGAGACAATTGTGTTAAGGGTATCGCAGCCTAATCATTGCTCGAAGAAGGGAAGTTAGGAATCTCCGGAGAATAAAGGTCAAGGATCATAGGACTGAATATTGAAGTGTCATGCATTTTTGAAAAATTATGATTGGATGATCGGGTATGAATCCCATTAGTAGGAAATATTTATAATATGTATACATGATGTTTGTTTGAGTGTCGTGCATGTAGTTATCATGATGAAAACTCAATGATGGTATCTCACCCTTGTTTTATTTATTTTCATGTTGGGTTTCTACTATGCTTATATATATATATATATATATATATATATATATATATATATATATATATATATATATATATATATATATATATATTCGAGTACGAATGAGCCAAATGAGTCGATATCGTACACGGGGATACGTTCCCTACACTTTGATGAGGCGATGACGGAAGCGTGTGGAGGACTATCACGGGTACTTCTCTACAAGTGGTGTAACACCCCGATTTTATTGCTTCGTAATATCGGTAATAAATATATAAATATATATTTTTATCCAAGACTTAGAAAATGATTTTGGATAAACCAAGGTCATTTCCTTGTTATACTTATTTTCATAAGGTTACGGGGAAGTTTTTGGTTGAAAACTTCGAGGCGGAAGCGGTTTCTTCATTTTTTCGTGTTTTCACCGACGGTAAAAGTTCTTGCTCGAGAAAACCTAATTTTGAGTCGTGAACGAGATGAAAAATATTTTTATCATATTTATTACGATATTGGAAGTTTTGAAAATTTTGGTAAAAAAATTAAAATATTATATTTGTTGCGGGCGTATAAGTTGAGATGTCTCTAGGAAAAGCTTGCGCCAGATGAATCAGGAAGTCGGAAACGTAGCAGAGATGTTGGATTGACCAATTTGCCGAGTATTTATGACGAGTTTATCCGAGTCATAATGGCCATAATGGCACATTTATGACAAAGTGAAATTTTCCTATGAAATGACCATTTTGCCCTTGTCTTTATATGACAATTGCAAGCAAATGCCATTGGAAAAGTTGACTAAAGCTTGCCCAAAACCCACGGCTCCAATGCCTTCTTCGTTAAGTTTGGTTTTTTCTTCATTTAAATAGGTTGTCTTCTTCATTAAGCCATTTCTCCATTTTCATGTTCTTTTGCTCCAAAGAGTTCATATTTCGTCAGATTTTGATTGGCAATTCTGACCAATTTCTATTTTGAATCTCGAAAAACTTTCAACATGAAAGTTGTTCATCTTTCTCTCTTGTTTCCAACGACATAAAGATCATCCAAAACGGACAAGTATGTTGAGAGATCCACCCAAAATACTAAAACTGTTCTAAAACCTAACTATGCTCATCTTCTCCCTTAAGTTTCTTAAGAACACCATAAGAAAACCTTGAAGAACATCATCCAAACTTTGTTTTCTTGGATCATCAAGAGGTAATAACTTATTCTCTTGTCATTTAAATCATTTCTCTTCATAACTTTTGTAGATTCATGACTTAGATCAACATGTTCTTCATTTGTTCAAAGTTCATGGAACTAGATTCAAAAATTCATAACTAATTCTAGAAAAATCCTTTTTACATGAAACCAATTGCTATGATCTTATAATCACCTCTATTTTCATCATCTAGAAGCACAAGATCATGAGAAATTTCTTTCCCTAAAATCTGGACTGGGCCGAACCTAGGTTAAAATTGTGTTCTTAGGTTTTGTTTCAATTTCATGTCTTGATTCATGATTTTATCTTGATAGTTCTTGTATTCAAGTATATAGAAGATCAAAAATCAAACTTGAGCCTATTTGTTTCTTCAAAAACCGAAACCCTAGGTATGATCACTTAATGATTTTGTGATTCAAAAGTTGTTGTAATCTTTGAATCCAACTCTAAGCTTTGTATGTTGATTAAATCCAAGAGTTTAGAAATTTTAGAGATTTCTAACTCCAAACTCAGCCCTTGGCCGAAACCCTAGTTCTTGGAACTAGATGAGTTTTAGTTCATGTTCTTGGTTCATAATCTTGGGTTAAGTGCTTCATCATGTTTAAGTAACTTATGGATCATTAATCCCTAAGTCAATCAAATGTTAAGTTTCCTAACCTAGAAAATTGGGTGAAGCCGAACCCTACCCCCATTGATTTAAGTGTGTTGTTGTTTGATTTTGATTTATTTTGGTTGCAATTCGTTATGAAGGAATCGATCGGGTTGGTTTGACCTAAAGCCGACGGAGGAAACCGGATCAAATCGGGAGATTATTTGAAACCCTTAGTTCGAGTCTTCAACAGGTAAGGGGAGCTTACCTGAGGGATTTTTCTCTATAACTATTTGTGTGTAGTGTGATTTATATGAATGATATGTGGTTGTGGTTATTTGTTTATGTGGCTTACGTTGTGTTGTTTATCTGTGTATCGGTGATTTATTTGCTGTTAATTTATTTAATTATTTGCAGTAGTATATTATGTTGCTATGATGCATGATCTGCCTGGTGATATAATTATAATGATGTTGTTGAATGATGAATGTTGAATGTTGTTTGAGAGGCCTGACAGTGGTCAGTGCACAACCGATTAATCAGATAAAAGATTTAATAAGTTGTGAAAATTATATTGAACATTTTATAGGAAATGTTGGAATATAATAATGGTGGAAAATATTATTTTGGAAAAATAATGAGTTTTTGAGAACTATTATTATTTTAATAATTTATCAGTGTAAAAGAAATTTGTGAGTCACGGTGGGAGCGTAACCGTGAAATTTTTTTAGTACTGCTAATTTTTACGCAAGAAATTCCGAAATATTATAAAAAGTTATTTTGTGAAATTAATATTCAAAAATACTTTATAAAAATAAAAATAATAAATTAGTAATATAAAATAAAAAGTCAAAGTTTGACTTTAAAAATATTTTCTTGGAAAATGATTAACGATGGCAAGTTTTGAAATTATTTACGGTGAAAGTTTAAAAATAGCAGTACTTGTTTTGAGAAGAGGTTTAATCGGAATTGATTTAATTTTTAAAGTGAAGTTTCAGTAAAAAGAGTTTTCAAGTAGAAATGATTTTTACGTAAATGAGTTTTACTAAACGACGATATAGAACTAAGTAACCGAGATGTCGGGGTGCTAGTGTTCTTATGACGTTGTCTTATTTTGGATTTGTTTTTCACAGACAAAAACGATGTAAAACGATGTTATGGAACTTAATAACCGAGACGTCGGGGTATTAAGGTTCGTTGTGTTGTAGATTGGGTATCTACGTAAAGAAGTTAAAACGTTTTGAGATGTTTTCTATTACCACGAACCTAAGACTGATTGCAACGGTCTAAGGGCTTCGTGATTGAGCACTCGGACTTTGAGGTCCTGTGTTGTTAATAAAAGTTGTAAAGATGTTGAAAACGATGATGCTTTTGAGAGCATTCGAGGTTGAAAACGATGATGCTTTTGAGAGCATTCGATGTTGAAAACGATGATGCTTTTGAGAGCATTCGATGTTGAAAACGATGATAAGTTGAAAGCTTTTGAGAGCTTTGATGTTGAAAACGATGATGGGTCGAAAGCTTTTGAGAGCTTTGACAAATAAAGATATAGCACAAAGAAAAGTGTTGGGAACAAAAGGTTTTTATTGCATGCATTTGGCAGACGTGCCATGATCAAACGAGTGATTACCATGCGGCGTCATGGTAGATCATAAAAATGTTCTTATTGTGCCTGGTGGACAATGAGGCCCCATCAACGTTGATATCACCTGTGCCTCGATGTTGGACAGTGTGAGATGGGTTTTGACTGCGTGTCTGTGGCTGCGTGCCTGTAACTATCGAGTCTGATCAACTCATTACGATGTTGGAGATATCTCATGAGATTAGGTATGAATGTTAGATGATGTTTTGAAGTGTTCATGCATAGTTTTTCAACGTTGATGTTTGGGGTGTGAAACCCATTGATAAACGATGTGATATAATATGAATGAGTATGTTGTTATAAATATGTATATGTGTATGTGCCTTCTTTTGTGTTGTGCATTTAGTTATGGTGATAAATCCGTATATTGGTGTCTCACCCTTACAACACATCTCAGAGACGTACGAGGGGTATGATCCCTACAAGAAGAGGAAGGCTGTCTAGTTGGAAGCGTGTTGTGCTGCTCCTATTGGCTGTAGTGTCTGTTAGTTACGACCAGCTTAGGTCCTATTTAATTTTCGAAAACATGATTTAAAGTCTTGATCATCCTTTTCAATTTCTAGATCTAGAAACTTTGAAATTCTTTAGAAAATCACAGAAAAATCCTAAAAATATGAAACTAATTTCTATGAGTTAGTTATCATCTATAATATCATAATCCAAGAGATTGATACAAACAAAATTTTCCTTCCCATTTAACCCTCCAAGGCCGAACCCTACTTGTGTGGGTGTGGGTGTAGGAGGTTTTGTTTATTTTTCTTAGGAAGTGATCTTGTATATCATCTTTCTAATAAGTATGTATGTTGAATCCAAGTTGTTGTGTTTAAATAAAATCCCTAGCTCATGTTTCCATTAAAGGCCGAAATTGAGTTTTGGAGGAATTGGAGTATTTGATTTCAATTCTTTGTGATTAACCATTAATCCTATGTCTTAAGTATTAAGGATCATTAATCCAAAGAATTAAGCAATTTAAAAAAAATTTAGTCACCAAACCCTAGCATGTCCGTGACTTACCTATAGGGAATAGGTGATTTTATTTGCTTGTTTTTTATTGGTTGTTTGTCACTGTTGAAGGATAAGGAGTTGAATTGTGTACATGCGTTAACGGTTTCCGGATTTGCGATAAAGTTTTAAATTGGAAGCTAAATTCTTCAAGAGGTAAGAGGGAATTGCCTGAGGGATTTTTCCAATGGCTATGTGCTAGTTGTTGTTGGTATGTATATTTATCTGGGGTTGTGGTTTTTAGTTTAGTTTGTTTTGAATTGGTTTAAGTTGTGTTATTTTTATTTGTGATGGTTTATCTGCATTTAAATTGTTTATTTACAGTTATATATTATGATGTTGTGATGTCTGATCTATCTGGGTTAATTGCTATAATGTAGTTGATGATTGTTGATGTTGTTTGTGGATTGAAAAGCCCGACAGTGGTCAGTGCTTAGTTAATAATGATGTTCAAAGTGTTAAAACGTTTTTACGCGATAATGAGTTTTAATTGATGAGAATTAGTAATATAATATTACTTAGGTTTTTGGTTAGTTGAAAATGAGGAAAAAGTTGAAAATATTATTATTTTAACGATTTGTCGGTGTAAGAGTGAACTATGAATACAGTGAGGACGTAACCGCGAAATTATTTTTGTATTGCTAATTTTTATGTGAATAAATCTAAAGTATTGTAAAAAGTTATTTTATGAAATTAATCTTTGAAAATAACTTAATGATGATTTTATAAAATTATTTAAGTGGAAAAGATCAAGTTTTGACTTAAAGGACCTTAAAATGATAGATGACGGCAATTTGGAAGAGTATTTAGGGCAAGTAATTTTAAAGTGGCAGTTTTTATTTTTAACCAAGATTTAGTCCATGTGACTCTCTTCTTGAAAAGTAAAGCTTTCAGAAAAAGATTTATTAGAAATTTGATGATTTTATAAAGAGATTTTCAATCAGGTTTGAATGGTTTTCTATAAACGAGTTTTACTCAATTAGGTTACTTCTGACAGCTTGGACAAGTTGTACAGTTTTTGTGTTAAACGGAAAATGGTGTACTAGTATTTTTAAGGCGTTATGGATATAGTGTTCTTTGGATTTGGTATCCTAATTAAGGTGTTAGGAATAAAAGGTTTTACATGCATTCACTAGGTAGATATGTCTAAGGCATGAATCTGGATATCTTAAGAGAGAAGACATTCCAGAAGTCGAATCTAAATAGCTTAAAGGTTAAGGTATTCAAGACGGCGAAGGTGAATCCGGGTATCTTAGTAGATAAGGTATTCAAGAAGGCGAATCTGAATAGCTTAAAGGTTAAGGTATTCAAGACGACGAAGGTGAATCTGAGTATATTAGTAGATAAGGTATTCAAGAAGGCGAATCTGTATAGCTTAAAGGTTAAGGTATTCAAGATGACATAGGTAAATCTGGGTATCTTAGTAGATAAGGTATTCAAGAAGGTGAATCTGAATAGCTTAAAGGTTAAGGTATTCAAGATGGCGAAGGTGAATCTCGGTATCTTAGTAGACAAGGTATAAAGAAGGCGAAGCTGGATATATTAATGGAAAGTTATTCAAGAAGGCGTGCCTTATTTGGCATTTGAGCCTGATCAGCTCATTTATTTGGTGTTTGTAGCTCCGGAGATTAAGTATGAATTTAGATGAGATATATGAAGTGTTCATGCATAGTTTTCAAATGATGATGTTTGGAGTGTGAAACCCATTGATAACTATTTTCTTTGATATGAATGCTTATGTTGTTTTGAACATGTATATGTTGATCTGTTTTCTTTGTGTCGGGCATGTAGTTGTCGTGTTAAACCATATATTGGTTTCTCACTCTTGCATATTTTCTTGTTGGTTTCTCTACTTGTGAAATATATTCAATTTGAGTATAGGTGGACCTGGATATACCCTTGGTGCTTTTGAGGATCTTTAGGTCTGACCTTTAAAGCGACCATGGATTTTAAGAATGACCTTTGGAGTCTTCTTAGTAGGTGTTGTAAAGAGTGACCAGCTCAACTAGGGCATTAGATTGGTTTATAACTTTTATGTCTGGCTTTAGAGAGTCATTCTTTTAAAGTAAGACGTTCTTTGTTTCTAGTAATGTATAATGATATCTTATGTTATTTCTTTCCCTAAAGGACCTATATGGATAAAGGTCTAGATGTGAAAATAATATGATACAGTATAGTTGTATGATGATATATATATATATATATATATATATATATATATATATATATATATATGTATATATATATATATCCAGATATGGTCATATTTGTGAAAATGTTATGTATGTCGAGGAAGAGAAAAATTTTTATCACCATTTTTGTATTAAGAAAAGTGTTATAAAAGATTATTTTTCGAAAGTAACAAGCAAATTTTATTATTTTATTTTTCGCATTTTGGGTAACTATGTGATAACCCCAAGGAGGGGTGTCGCAACTCTAATCGGCTTATCCCCTTTAGACAACAAAAGACGACCATGAGGGTTATTCTTACACCCTTGAATACCTTTCTTGTACTCATCTTCTGAAATTTTTACTGAAATCAAATCACGACGAATACGGGGACGAGGGAGTTGACTAATTGGGATATCAAAGGAGTTTTTTAAGGCCTGAGCAAAGGTGCGTTTATGAAGAGGTTGATTCAGAGGGGAGGATGGAAGAGGAGAGGGGGAAACGGGAGCGAGGAACTCCCATGGGCAAGCAAGCTTACGAGGACCCATGCTAAAAGCATTCAAATGCCATACCAAGATCAATCATCACTAATATTATCTAATTTAAATTTTAAATCTAACTAATATTTTTTAATTATCTAATTTATTTCAATTTTAATTTAACCGATGGAAAACATGTATCATCATCTTATCTCACTTTTTTAAATGTGTAGCAATCATTTTATTTAGTTTGGTAAATCTTATCTACAATAATATATTTTTTTTAAAAAATACAATGGCCACATTTAACTAAATTTAAATCAAATTTCAAATTTACGTAAATATTGTTATCAACATTACGTAAATTGCAATCAACATTACGTAAATTGCAATCAACATTACGTAAATTTTGTTTATTCAGTAACAGCTGATAAGATTAGTTAAATTTAAAATTAAAATCCAAATATTAGTCTTAAATTTAAATTTAACTAATCTAATCTAATTTAAATTTTAAATTTAACTAATCTTGTCTAATTATCTAATTTATTTCAATTTTAATTTAACCGATGGAAAACGTGTATCATCGTCTTATCTCATTTTTAAAATGTGTAGCAATCATTTTATTTACAATAATCTAACTTTTAAAATTAAATCTGGTTGTTTCGCTTCAATCTCTATCATAATCTTTATATATCTTCACTACTTACATATTCCATTCAATCTCCCTATTGACTTAAAATGACCTCTGAATATACTTTTCTTGATAACATAACGGCAATCTAGAAAACGAGAAAGGGGAAAACATAGACTGAGAGGGGTTTTGTGTAACACCTCGGTTTTTACTATCCTTCAATAATAGTAAATATGTGTAGATGTTTATTTGGAGTGATTAATTATCTGAATGTTTATTTTTGTTTATTTTTATGTGGTTTGGTTTGAGTAATTTTAATTACTCATTTAAAATTTATTTTTGAGTGCGTTAATACTGTCTTATGTCAGTGTAGGCACGATTAATAGACAATAATATTATGTTATTGTCACTAGTAGTATTTATTTAGAAAAAATATTTTAAATTTTATGATTTAAAGGAAATTATTTTCCTATTTGATTCTATTTAATTTGAGATTTGAAAATATGTTGGTTTGAAATTAATCGGATATTAATTTTGGATCATTGATTTTCTTGGTAGATCAATTCAACCATCAATCTTGACTCTAATTTAAATTTTGAAAGTATATAATTGTCAACCATTATTTTTAAATCAAAAAGCCAAAAATATGTTTATTTTTAGGCTCAATATTTACCACTCATTTTGTACCTACTATTACTAATCACAATTTTTTCCTTCTTATATCTCCCACTCCCGTACTCGATACCCACCTCCCTCACTCTTTTCTCTCTTTCCTTTTATCCCTTCTTTTACTTTATTCTGGTTTCTTCTTCTTCCTCAAACACCAAAACCTCCTTCCACTCCAACCTCATCTCCTTCCCTTCCTTCACTCCAGTCGCGCGCCGCCACCCATAGGACCGCCGTCGGCAGCCGCTCGCCATGGGAGGACGAAGATCGCGCCCCTGCGTGCGGCCCTCGCCACTGCTGCGCTGTCTTGTGTCGAAATCGCCTCCATCGCGGTAAGCTCCGGTTGATGCCATTAATGGTGGTTTTCCACTCTTGTTTTCTTTGGATCTTTGGTACTGTCCATAAATCGTGCCATCGTCCTCAGCCCCTGACGCCGCGTCAGACCACCTCCAACCGCCACCACCACCATTTCTTCCTTTTATATTGGCTGAGTGTTTCACTATGGTTCATTTTGGTTGTGAAAACTCTACTTTCTCAAACCCTAAATTCCCAATTTAAAACCCTAAATATTAATTTGGATTTTAGTTATCCAAATTGATGATGTTGCTTATAAATTGGATATGTTAATTTCAAATTCCCCATTCAATTTCTCCAATTTCTTAATTTCGGATTTCTCCTAATTCCACTCAAAAACCTAATTTTTCATCTTACTCTAATCTTGAAATTGATTATATTTTAGTGCAATTGAAGCTGTTTAATGATGATCTCCAATGCTAATTTCAAGTTTTTATGACCAGAATGAGTTTTCCTTTAATTGTGATTAGGAACCCTAAAGCCCAATTTGATTTTAATTGAAAAAGTTCTTTTTTTTTGTGAAATTAATTATGATTTAGTACAATTAGGACTCTTAATTGATGAGTTCTAAGTTCAATTTCATGATCCTCTAATCAAATCTCATTTTCCCCAAATCCACTTAAACCTTTACTTTCCATCTTGCTCCAACTATGAAATCGATTCTGGTTTTGTGTAATTGAGACTCTAAATTAGTGTTTTCCTAAAATTCCTGGTGAAATCTAAAACCCCAATCGATTTTTAAGTAAAAACCAATATTGTTTCCTTAGTTGAATCAATTATTGAAGTTGTACAAACTTATGTTTTGTGATGATAAGCTCTGATTTGTATTGTGTTGGATATTGGTTATGATGATGGCCGATTTTCCATCTACGTGTATGTGACTGTCATAGTTGAAGGAGAAGAGGGAAAGTGGTTGGACCTGTCTTGGAGTTTCCTAAGTGTGTGGCCAAGTGTTAGAGTAATCCGGAGCGTCATGTCAGGGTGTCAATTGAGGTGGAATCTGATGCTACTTCGTTGTGAAGGAAACAAAATGTTGGAACGTCAAAAGACTGATCTTTAGTTCTTCTGCTATAGGTAAGGGGAGATTGCCCGAGGGATTTTCGGTAACTACATGCTATTTGGGTGTTGTATTTGAGTTTATCTGTTGTGATGTGAGGTGTTAAATTAAGTTGTTATATGACTGTTGTGTGATTTTTAATGTTGTCTGTGAAAGCATGATTATGTATATGATGTATGGATTATCTGTTTTGTTTGATTGACTGATTGAAAGTCTGACTGTGGTCAGTGCCCAATTAAATCAAAGATAAAAGCTTTAAAAAGCTTAATGAGAAATTTAAAGGATTTGGTTATGAAAGCGTAAGAAAAATATTGAAAATATTTCAGTTATGCTATTTTTTTCAAAAATAAGATGAAAAGTTATTCCAAGAAATTTAAGTGTCGAGGATACTTTAAAAGTGATTATGAAGAATTTTTTGTAAAAGATAAAATCATTTTATTTATAAATGACTTTATTTCCAACGAAAAATACTTTGGAAAAGTATTTGACGACGAAAAATTATGAGGAGAAATTTTATTATTTCGAATAGAAATGGGTTGGAAATGATTTTACAAGGATTTGAAGTTGTTACGGAAAAAGGAGTTTCCAAAAGAAAACGGATTTGAGTAAAATGGATTTCTCTATGATTTGACAGTTTTATGAATGAATTTCAAACGGAAAGGATTTTCTCTAAACGAGTTTTACACAATGGTGTTATTTCCATCAACTTGGATAAGTTGAGGAAACTTTGATTTTGTTTTGTGTTTCACAGAACGAAAATGGTTTAAAGTTGAAAACGAACCTAGCTACCGAGACGTCGGGTCTAGTGTTATATGATATGGGCCCGGGGTCCGGAAGGTGAAGTTATGGACTAGATGTCCTATAAATGGTGTATTGGTTTTGTGCACTAAAATCTACGTGTATCTAAGACTAGTGCATCGGTCTAGATTTCGTGATTCGCACACTTTTGACTTGGAGTCAGTTATGGTTTGAATGAGGTATTAAACTTGAAACTATAAAATGGTGATTTGGTCATGAGACTTTTAGCTCCGACACATAAATATTGAACACAAAGAAAACAACGGGAACAAAAAGTTTTACATGCATTTCAGGACAGACATGCCTTTGCATAGGACATGAATGCTTGATGGCAAGTATTCATGACGTTTGCATCACTGTGCCTTGATGGATATATGACCACGAAAACCATATGTTATACGTAGTCACCACTTTGCCACGTTTTGGATTGTGGAATGGTTATTTGAACTTTACCATATCTGGCATTGATTCTGTCGTATTTGGCAATGAGAGCCTGAGCAGCTCATTTATTTGTTGGTTGGAGCTCCGGAGATTAGGTATCAAAGTTAAATGATGAATATTGAAGTGTCATGGTTTTTAAAACTGCTACGACTGTCGGGTATGAAACCCTTTGATAAATATATTGTTTATCTTTGAATATTCATGTTAAATGGTATTTGAGAGTCGTGCATGTAGTTATCGTGTTTAAATCCATATATTGATATCTCACCCTTGCATGTATCTGTTTTTTTGGTATTGCTATTATACCTTGGTACACACGTACAGAAGGTGCAGAAGAGGTTTTCAGTTTCACTCGGGGATATTAGTCTCAATCCTTGAAGAGGTCTAATGTCAGGTATAATGGTGATGACTATAGGGGTCTTCCCCAGGAATATCTTTTAGAACGACCAGCTTAGGTTTTTTTGAGATATTATGGATTAATGATCGTATGTATGTTTATGGCTCAGAGGGCCTTTATTCTGAATGGAATGTCTATGGCTAGGAGAGCTTTTCTTTTGGATGAAAATATAAGTATTTCAGTAGGTGTTTTTATTTAGGGATGTTGGAATTACAAATGAGACTCTGTCGAAATTTTTGTAAAATTTTTATCATTTTATTTAAGCACATTTCGAAAATAAATAGGCTTGCCAGGCTAGGGTTGTAAGCCTGTGTGCCGGTCACGACTTAGGTTTTGGGTCATATGACAAATAGTATATATGACCAGAATATATACAATGATAGATGAAAATGTGGTGTTACCATTTTAAAATAAGTTTAAATTTTTACCATAACTGCATTTAACAAATTTTATACCCAAGTTTTATGACCTAAAGTAAATAAATTTTCGACAGCAACCAGCAAATTTCTTTTAAATTTATTTTCGCACGTGTTTTCAAAGTAATGCCCAAGGGGGTGTTACATTTTGACATGTGGCTATATGGTGGATTGTAATAAACCCACATGTCCCATTTTATTTTTAGACTTTCATTTTAATGAGGCGTATGGTTAAGTTTTTTTTCATCAAAGAAATTTTTTAATTATATTTTATTTTTTATTTGAATATATTTAATGAACTATTTGTTTTGGGTCAATAAAATATACCTCCGAAACTCAAAATGCATAAAAAAAAACATATTCAATAACTCTAACACTTATTCCAAAACAATAGTTTTATTTAAGAAAATAAATAATATATTTATATTTTAATTTTATTGTTAATAATAATGCCTAAATTATTTTGACTTATATGATTCAAAGATTTAATTTGTATATATTATTAGAATAAAGAGTTTTTAAATTGTCGATTAATACTAAAATAACACTTCATTAAAAGGTTTTATGCATATAAAAAAATAATTCAAAATCAAATAAACAATACTTTGCCATCGTCTCACAAAATAAAAAATTTGATCCTAGCAATGTATCAAATTTTATAATCAATATTTTATTTCTCAATTTAGTAAATAGGTTGTTTAAACCTAACTAATTATATGATATTCACATGCATTATATATTTTATATAATATGTGAATATTTTGTTAAAAACTTTATATAATTGATAGTTAATTTTTTTCTGAAAAATTATAATACTAAACTTATTAATCATATAATTTAAAAATATCAATAATTTATCCCGTGAGGGCACGGGTTCAAACTCTGGTATATTTATTATATCTATATATAAACAATACAATTATATACCCTACGCAATGTAGGTTTGTCATATGTCATCTTCTATATACAAGAAATGCATCAATGTTTATGGATGTCAAGTATCAACACTACAATTTTTTTTATTTATTATTTGATTTATAAATAATAAATAAACTTAATACAAAATAGCACAACAAAAATAAAAAATGAACCAATATTAACTAAATTGAAATCAATTAACAAATCAATTTTCTAGTTTACATAAATATTGTTATTTAAAACTGATAAAATTGAATTTAAAATCAACTATAAAATTGAATTTAAAATAAACTATAAAATTGAATTTAATTTTAAAATTGAATTTAAATCAACTATAAAATTTCAAGTTTACGTAAATATTTTTATTTAAAATCTTGAAATTAAAACAAATAATACATCAAATTTTAAATTTACGTAAATATTGTTATTTAAAAACTAATTTTTTAATTTCAAAATTGAATTTAAATCAACTATAAAAATCCAAGCTTACGTAAATATTGTTATTTAAAAACTTGAAATTAAATTACCTAAAAATTACTCGAAATTAAATCAAATTATATATCAAATTTCAAGCTTACGTAAATATTGTTATTTAAAAACTAATTTTTAAATTTAAAAATTTAATTTAAATCAACTATAAAATTTAGGTTAATATTCGTAAATTTAAGTTTTAAATATAAATCAAATTTGGGTTGCGTAAATTTGAATTTCAATCAAATAATAAATGTAATTTAAATTTGGGTTATGTAAATTTGAAGTTTACGTAAGTAATTTTTATTTAAAAAATAATTTTTAAATTTCAAAATTGAATTTAACAAAATCAACTATAAAATATGGGTTAGTTTCAAAAGTTTAAATTTTAAATGTAATTAATATTATCTAATTGCTTAATCTTGTCATATTTGAAATTAAATTAAAAATCCATAAACTTAAATATAAATTGGGATTTTAATTTAAATTTTATGAATCTTATGTAATTATTTAAATTATTTCAAATTTAAGGTCATAGAAGTTTTTTTTTTTACTAAAAAATATATTCATTCATTCAAATTGGTAAAATACATCGAAAATAACACAAATTCAACATCGCTAAAAACCGGAAATGATGAATCTGCAAACAAACTCACAGCACCCGGGTTAATAGCATAACATGGCAAAATGTCTACAAATGTGACAAAATCAAAGTGACCGGAATATCCATGCCTCCGGATCTGTAACGTTGACGCCCAAGTCTTGATTGAACCTGTATTGGATCGAAGCTGATCTGCCAATTTGAATCAAATGAACGCCGTAACAAGATGGGAAACCAAATGAAATAACACTGCAACAAGACGTCGAACAAAACACCGCTGTACGTAAATAATGAAAACACCAAAAAACACGAAAGAAAAACCAGATCTATGTGGAAAAACCACTTATTTAGATAAAAGGAGAGAAAAAATGATGTAGGGGTGATTCCAGACCAAAAAATGACCCAAAACCACTTCCTTCCAGTGGAAGAGGAAGAAGGAAAAAGGGAGTAGAAGGAAGGTTGAGAGAGAGAGAGAGAGGCACCTCTAGGTATTTAAGGTCATAGAAGATGTTGCTGAATAAACTATATTTATGTAAATCTTAACAAAATTGGAATTAAATTTAAAATTGGTAAATTGAAATTGAAATTAGAATTTAAATTTTAAATTCAATTAATCTTGTCTAAATATTAAACTTTTTCATTTTTAACTTAATTGATGAAAAACGTGTGTCAATCATCTTATCTCACTCTTTTAAATGTGTAGCAACCATTTTATTTAGTTACGTAAATCTTATCTACAATAATTGTTTAAAGACTAAATTTTAAATTCCAACTTTGAGATAAAATCAAATATCAGATTTAAAAAAAACTGAAATTGCTTTGCTTAAATCTCAATCCTAAATCCTAATCTATATACATCTTCATTACATACGTATTCCTCTCAATTTCCCTTTTAACTTAAAATGGCCTCCGAATATACTTTTCTAAAAAGGAGAATGGGACAATCAAAGTTAAGGTTATTCAGATATGGTATGTACCAGGTTCCGATAATGCGAAAAAAACCATATTTATGGAGATGATATTGATGGATGAGAAGGTTGATTTTTTTTTTTTTGGTAGCAATGAGAAGGTTGATTAGTTATATTTACACGCTTTATTTTTGAAAATTTACTTTTCTATTCTTATTTGATATTTATTAATTTGTCTATATTTTGTAGGGATAAGAAATACAAGCTTATGTACGGAGGACAATAATATATATGATTCAGTCAAAACTAGCTAAATCACATGTTTATACAATATTTGATTTTGGGTGGCTTCAAATGGTGGTGACTATAGAACAACGAGACATCAGTATCGACTAAATTTGAAAAACAAGACAGATGTGCAGATTAAGGAGAATTTGAATATTGAAGGGAGTCGTTACACATTTTATTTGTTTTCCAATATTAGTGGCAACAATTACAACATATGTTATTTAGTTGGTGAGTCCTACTTTTGTTTTATGATTATCGTCTCATTTTTTAGTTGAAATATTCCTTTATCATTTTAAGTATTTATCGTTTCATGTACAGATGTAATTGGTCTTCTTACTGCTTTCCGTATTGAACTAGAAATTTTAAGGATGGAAAGAAATCCAAATTAAGGGTTTTGGAGTTGTACAATGATGGGTATTGATATTGCCACTATAGATTAATAGTTTCAAATTTAATTTCAATTACTCATATTTATTGGGTGTCTGTTGATGTCATTGTTTGGGACATTTTAGTCCTTGATCCTAACAATATATCAAATTTTATAATCAATATTTTATTTCTAAATTTATTAAATAGGTTATTTAAACTTAACTAATTATATGATATTCACATGCATTATATATTTTATGTCTTTTGTATATATTATGTTAAATTTTTAATATAATTGATATGTCAAAATTCAAAAGTTATCTTATAATACTAAAATTATTAGTCAAGTAATTTAAAAATCATCCATAATTTATCTCGTGCACGAGATCAACTTCTAGTTCTAGTAAGGTGACTTCTCCAGTACCCCATTAAAATTAGAGTAATAGTTACCCAGTGATGTGGCTCAACTACACAATCACACCTCAATTAAAATAGTCCACCAGGTAAGACTTTTTATTTTATACTTTGGCCCCAATGGACTTTTTTGAAAAACTAAAAGTTAGGATGCTCAGACCCCTCCTTACAAAATGAAATTAACTCTCAACCTTTAACTTAAACCAAAAATTAACGTCAGTTCCCCCTTCATCGAGCAACTCCCCCTTCCCCCTTCCCCCTTCATCGACCATCACCGCCACCCTTCCCCCTTCATCGACTACTCACCTCCACCCTTCCCTCCTCCATCGACGACTAACCTCACCCGCTCATATTCCCTCTGTTGAATAACTTGGAGATAATTTAGACAAGTGTTTATGAAAAGCTTGAGTTATTTTATTCATCATACTTTGATATATATATATATATATACACTCAATAGTAAATACAATTTACAATTTACAAGGAAATGAATGATAAGCTAAATCCTAGGAACACCATCCGCACCATCCGCACCGTCCACACCGTCCAACTAATTCTAACACTCCCCCTCAAGCTGGAGCATACAAATCAAATGCTCCAAGCTTGGAACAAATATTCTGAATTCTCGGTCCTCTTAGAGATTTTGTAAAGACGTCTGCCAGTTGATCATTAGAGCTAACAGATTCGGTGACGACTACTTTAGAAAGGACTTTTTCTCAGATAAAATGACAATCAATCTCAATATGTTTAGTTCTCTCATGGAATAATGGATTGGAAGCTATATGGAGGAATGCCTGGTTATCACAACATAGCTTCATTTGTTGAGTATCTCCAAACTTCAATTCCTCAAGAAGTTGTTTAATCCAAATGAGCTCACACGTGGCTACAGCCATAGCTCTATATTCAGCCTCTACACTAGACCTTGCAACAACATTTTGTTTCTTACTCTTCCACGAGACAAGATTTCCTCCAATAGACACACAATACCCTGAAGTGGAATGCCTATCAATGGGTGATCCTACCCAATCTGCATCACAAAAACCAACTATTTGAGTGCTTCCTTTGTCTTCATAAAGTAGTCCTTGTCCTGGAGTCTTTTTAATGTATCTCAGAATTTGAATTACTACATCCTAGTGATCATTATGAGGAGACTGCATGAATTGACTCACCACTCCCACTGCAAAGGAAATATCTGGCCTTGTAATAGTGAGATAGATGAGCTTCCCAACCAATCTCCGATACCTTTCAGGATGAGAATAAGGCTCCCCTGGTTGGGTAACAATTTTTGATTCGGATCCATGGGACTATCAACTGGTCGACAATCTAACATACCAATTTCTTTAAGTATGTCTAATGCATACTTCCTCTGTGAGATGATAATCCCATTCTTTGACTGACCAACTTCAATTCCAAGAAAATATTTCAATTTCCCCAAGTCCTTGGTCTGAAAATGGTTACATAAATGTTCCTTCAGCTGAGAAATTTTCTCCTGATCATTTCCTGTGATGACAATATCACCTACATAGACCACCAAGTAAACGCATCTATTTGGAGAGGTATAACAATAAAAGACTGAATGATCTGCTTCACTACGTTTCATTCCAAAAGCTTGAATAACTGAACTGAATTTTCCAAACCAAGCTCGTGGAGACTGTTTCAGCCCATAGAGAGATCGTCGTAGCCTACAAACCAAACCGGACTCCCCCTGAGAAATAAATCCAGGAGGTTGCTCCATATAAATCTCCTCTTCTAATTCTCCATGAAGAAATGCATTTTTAATATCCAACTGATATAATGGCCAAGGACAGATGGCAGCCATGACAAGAAATATTCGAACAGGAGTGATTTTGGCCACAGGGGAGAAAGTATCTCCATAATCAAGTCCATAAATCTGAGAGTAACCTTTGGCTACAAGCCGGGCTTTGAGCCGATCGATCTGTCCATTTGCCCCAACTTTAATAGCATATACCCATCGACAGCCAACGGGTTTCTTTCCCGGAGGAAGAGGAGTCAAGTCCTAAGTACCATTATGCTCCAAAGCCTGCATTTCATCAATCATGGCTTGTCGCCATCCTGGATGATCAAGTGCCTCCCAAACATTTTTAGGAATGGAAACGGAAGATATAGATGACACAAAAGAATAATAAGAAGGAGAGAGACGATGGTAACTTAAGAAGTTATAAATAGGATGAGGATTTTGAGTAGACCGAGTACCTTTCCTAAGAGCAATGGGCAAATCAAGGTTTCCTTCAGGTAGGTCTGTAGTAGGGTCATCTGCTGGAGTAGGACATGATTCAGTTGGTCTTTCAGTGCCTTCCAATTCTGTATTAAGAACTTGTGGACGACGATGATATATGATGGGTGACCTTTGAGATTGCTCGAGTGAGGGATCATTAGGAATTTCTGCAGTCGAAATTGATTTCGACAAAGGAGAAGGCGATGGACCAAGATACGGAATCGGAAAGACTTCTTGATTAGTCTGAGACTCAACTGTGGATGGTGAGAAGTAAAACTTTTCTTCGAATAACGTTACATCTGCACACATGAAATCACGATTCTGTACAGGTGAGTAGCACTTGTAACCCTTCAGAACTCGGAATATCCCACAAAGACACATTTGATGGCTCGTGCAGCAAGCTTATCAAGACCTGGAGACAAGTCATGAATAAAACAAGTGCATCCAAATATTCGTGGAGTGACATGAAATAGTGGCTCTTTAGGGAATAAAACGGAATGTGGTATTTTATGATCAAGAGAGGATGAAGGCATCCGATTAATTAAATAACATGCTGTCAAAACTGCATCACCCCAATGTCGGACAGGTACATTCGCATAGAGTAACAAGGTCCAAGCAGTTTCAATAAGATGTCTATTCTTCCTTTCATCTATGCCATTCTGTTGAGGGGTATGAGGACAACTGGATTGATGGAGAATGCCCTGTGATGACAAAAAGGTAGAAAGAGCAGAAGAAAAGTATTCCTTTGCATTATCACTTCTAAGGATTTTGATTGTCTTACCAAATTGGGTTTTGATCTCATTAACGAAAGTGGTGAGAATAGACAAAAGTTCAGATCGTTATTTCATTAAGAAAACCCAAGTGCACCAAGAGAACTCATCAATAAAGGTAACGAAATATCGGAAACCATTAGAATAAATAACTGAATGGATAACTGAAAAGGGAGAATCAACTCGGCTTTCAACTTTGCTGGGAAAGGAAGAGCGAACATGCTTGCCTAGTTGACACGACTCACAGTTCAATGATGACATTTTTTCAAGATTCGGAACCATTTGCTTCAATTTTGACAAAATTGGATGGCCCAATCGTTCATGAAGAAGATTTGGAGACTCGACTGCAGTACAACTTACAGAAGGAGCTGATTGGAGGTAATAAAGACCATGTGATTCATGTCCTACGCCAATCATCCGACCGCTACTACGATCTCGTATAGTAAAAGAACCAACATCAAAAGTTACTGAGCAGTTTAGAGAGAGAGTAAGTTGACTAAGGGAGATCAAATTAAAAGGGCAACCAGGTATAAACAAAACAGATTTTAAAGTTATAGAAAGAGTGACTGAAACATGATCGATTCCTTTGGCGCTGACCTTAGAACCATCCGCAAGAGTAATGAAGTGAGGAAATTTAGGAGAAGATATGGAGGAGAATAAAGAACGATTACCAGCAATATGATCAGAGGCACCTGAATCAATTATCCAAAGATTTTGATTGTTACCGGATTGAGATATGAAGGCTGTGGAGTCATGAACACCAGCGGCAGTAGACCCATGAGATTGATGGGAAGCTTTCAATTGAAGATACTCTCGGTACTCGGCTTCGGGAAATTTTTTCTTGAACATTTCAGCATTGACTGATTTTTTAGGAAACCCATGAAGAGAGTAACAAGTATTATGAGTGTGACCCATTCGCTTGCAATATGTGCATTGAGGACGACCCATTCGAGCCAAAACAGACAGAGGCTGCCTTAACACCTGAGATTGTAAAGAGGCTAGCGGCGGCAAGCAACAACCAGAAACAGGAACCAAAAAATCAGAGGAGACTAAAGGCAAGAGACCCACTTTCCAAACAACAGAAAAACTGGATTTTGACCAGCTAGACAAACAGAGGAGGTCGAGGCGAACGGTTCTGGGTGGTCGCGGTGGTTTTCCGGCGACCGGAGTGTGGCACGTGAGTTACACGCGCCTGGAAGACGGCGGCGCGTGGCACTTTATCCAGCGACATCGCTTGGTGGGAAGGCGGATCGGAGACTTCTGAGGCTATTTCCGACGATGGTGGAGACTGGGTTGGTCGAGACACTGACTTTCGGAATGGCTTTTGATCTTGAGAGGTGCTATTTGGTTGGGACAGTGTTGTTTGAAAAATAGAGGAAGGTTGAAGGATAGTTGAACCAGAGGCAGAAGACTTCGTAAAAGGATAAAGGTTGACGGTACAAGATTTCTCTGGGACCGGGAGGCGAAACCTTCAAAGGACAAATGAACCTCTCCGTCGATACCATGTTGAATAACTTGGAGATAATTTAGACAAGTGTTTGTGAAAAGCTTGAGTTATTTTATTCATCATACTTTGATATATATATATATATATATATATATATATATATATACACTCAATAGTAAATACAATTTACAATTTACAAGGAAATGAATGATAAGCTAAATCCTAGGAACACCGTCCGCACCGTCCACACCGTCCAACTAATTCTAACACCCTCCTTCATTGACGGCTAAACTCGGCCCTTCTTCATCGACATCTCACCTCGACCTCCTTCCGTCGACCACTCAAATCCCCCTTCCTGAAGCCGTAAGTTGAAATCGTTGGGCAAGTCCCTTGTTTGAGTCACCGCTGCAAGGGTTCAAGGGTTCGTTGCGGTGTGGTAGTCGTTCTCTTCATCACAAACAGTAATTACACATAGCTCGGTCATTTTTGTTAATGTGTATCCCCAAAGCTACTAACGATTTTTGTCAAAGCTGCTGATGGATTTGAAAATGCAACTAGACAAATCCTTAAAGGATTGCTGCCTGGGCATATGATTGACCAGGAGGTGAGTTGCTCAATTAAAAGTCATTTACTTTTAATTTAAAAAACAAAAACTAACGCACAACTTTAACCAATATTGTTTGTCATAGGTGTTGAACATTATTGCTATAATGCTCACTGAACAGGAGAAGGCACGGACCGATTTTAAGGAGTACTGGTTTATGCCTGCTTACTTTTCGACATAGTGTTACCATTTTAACATTATATTTCTTCATTCATAGATGGTAATTTATTCAAGTTGATGATTTATATTCATTTTTTTGGTCTCTGACAGCAACACATTGACGCCCGTAGCCAGACAACAGCTAATATGATTGGAGAATATGGGATAACTTTCATGGGTCCTATTGATTCACTTAGGAAGGTAAGTAACATTTAACTGACCCATCCATAAATCACTCATATTTTAGTTTAACCATTAAGAACTGATATTCTTGTATTTTTTTAGATATTAACCATTAAGAAATGATATTCTTGTATTTTTTTAGATATATATACCTATAAACAAAGATAACATCCACTGGTTTCTCATGATTGTTGATATGCTTAAAAGAGAAATTTACTTGCTCGACTCATTTCCTTCAAGGGAGCAAGCAAGATCAAGGATAAGGAAAATCCGAAAAGTGGTATCCTAATGACTCAGTACTTATACGAATTACTATTGACAAACTTTTCAGGCATCCTATTTGGAAGATATGTTTCAGGACAAATTTTTATGGGATTTACTAAATGTTGAATTGCTACCCATCTCTGACTCCCAATAATGGAGCCCATTGCCCTACCTGTTCAGAGGTGTTACTCGTAAGTTCCTTTCGTTTACATTTTGTATGGCTCATTTTTACATTGATTCATACTAATATTGCTTTTGCATTATGACTTATATGACTGTGGCATTTTTGTCTCAAGTTGGATGATTAACCATGCTGCTGAATCCTATCAGATTGAGGTGAGACATTAAATCTGTCAATTGCTTAAAGATTGTTTGTTTATTTAAATTCACATTGACCTTTTGCTCACAATTCACCAATTAAGGTGGACGATGGGACACGCTTGAGGATTGCTCTTGATTGTGTTTTAAAATCACACAACCAAATTAGGGACAAAGTCAAGATGAAGGCAATTGAACATAGCATAACAAGGACAAATACGAGCACATTAAGTAGAAGACTCTTGTTTTGGATGACTTGGACAATTTGAACTCTGGTTTTGAGATGATGAACACAGTTTTATGGACATTGTTTAATTGGACTCTTGTTTTATGCAGACTTAGTTTTTTGGTCATTGTTAAGCTAAGTTATTTGGACTAGTTTATATTAGTTTGTTGGAAAATTTGGACACTTTATTATCTAAGTTTGTTGGACTCTTTTTGGACAATTTGGATGTTGGTGGGTAACTCACTGATGTTGATCTTTTTTATTGTTCTTTTAATTTGCTATTGTGTTTTGCTGCTATTGTGGATTCTGTACTTTTAGTTTGATGCAGATTAATAACCAAAGGGTGTTCATTCAAGTATCTCTCATAATGGTGCTCATTCAAGTCATGTAGCAACGATGGCTCACGTGGAGCAAGGACATCTAGAGACCAAAGCTGAATATTGAAGATGAATTGAAGATTGATTAGGGGATATAGGTTCACAATTTGAAAGTTTCATTGTAATGGGTCATATGATCTGTTATATATCCCCAAATAGTGCCTAAATTTTTTTAAGACCATTTGTCCAAGGTCTATGTATCATTGTAATAGTATGACTTTATAAATGTATAAACTTCAAATTAATGGTTATATGAATGATATTCAGGTTTCAACTATTCTGCTTCTATTTAGTTTTCTTGTTGCCCATATTGAAAGAATGTGCCCAAAATGAATGGATTTTTTTATTGGAGCCGCATAAGCAAAATGCTTTATTGCATTTTTTTGTTATAAACATTCAACTAATTCATTAGATATGGATACTAAAAATGCATCTACAAGTGTCATCTGAAGTAAACATATATTTACTGGTTACAAGTCAATGTTTGAACCATTTTGGTGATGTATTGCTTCATTTCAACCAAAGGCATGGTGAAAAAAATATAAACATGGTTGAAGATAAAAATAAGTCCAACAGATTTGATCATTGATAAAAATAGTCTTTACATCATTATATAACAATTCAAGTGATCATCGAAGACAACTACAGTTCCAGAGACAGTACATGAAATAAGAAACCATCATAACCCCCTATCATCCAAGAGCTACATCATCCTTGTACAATATTCCTACAAGACCAAAAACCATCTTCAACAACTATGCAATATCAAACTCATGGCATCTTCAGCTACTTCTAAAAACTTGGTGAAGAACTCCATGCACAATTTCATACAATTAAACCAACTTTGTACAGTGTCTCGGGTGAATTAAATTTGTATTGATCTTGTACCGATATTAATACTTCCATACCACTATTCTCACTGTAGGAATCCATGCTTCCAGGTCTTCTAAACTCTTGTGCTTGAACACAAGCAACTTTCAGAACCCGAGAAACTGCATTCAAGGTCTTAAAGGAAGCAATTGTTTTCTCATGGGAGTATTACTTCTGTTGTATTACTAGTGCTACTTGAGGCAGACAGTATTTCAGACTTCTCATTGTATGCAAATATTAGTCCAGCAGAATCATTTGAAGCTGATTCAAAGTTAAAAGAAATTTTCTAAAAAGATAAGATCCCATATTCCCTCTTCATGAAAAATCTCAAGTGACATGGGAGAAGAACATAGAAGATTTCTAAATGCACTAAGAAATGTGCTCTATAGAATTGTGACAAAGATCCTGCAGAAAATGGGAAGAAATGCAACATATAAAATTAGTTCAATACATTAAGGTCCTATTTCATAAGCATAACAACAGAAATAATTCACATCACAATACTGCTCTTGGTAGATAATTAGAATTTTTAGAAAACATTGCAAAGAAAGACACTACAAGCCATTGAGAAATTCACCTTAAATAGCTTGGAAACTCATTGACTTGAGCAAGCTTCGACGCAAGGAAATATGGTTAGGACCGAAAATTGAAGAGGAATATACGTCTTCGAATTTGAAAAGCTCTGACGAACATGAAAGGGATCCCTCACGAATCAGACGGTGGTGGTGACGACGCTCCCATCCGGCGGCGACACCCACACCTCCCACCTTTTCTCCGCTGCCGCCATATCCATTGATCTACAAATGTCACCAGAGACCTTCCTTCGACACTCCCATAGTGCGGCGACGGCGACGACACCCACAACTCCCACCTCTTCTCCACCACCACCATATCCATGGCAACACCCTTCCTTCCACGATCCCACCCGGTGCCAACCTTTCTCTTCTTACACTTAGACCACAAATCCAAACCCTTCATTCGACAAATGTCACCAGAGACCTTCCTTCAACGCTCACATCCGGCGGCGATGGAGCAACCACCACAATAATCATTCATTCACTGAATTTCAAGAAATTGATTAGAGACAGAGGAGAGGATGGAGGGTTCCAAGTTCCAATCGGATGAGGCTAACGTCGAATTCTACAATGTCCATGCTGTGTGACGCCGGAGCGGCCAAATGGGTAATGACTAACTGGGCGTTACAACTCTGTCGTGGGGATTGGACGGAGCTGATGAGACAAAAAGATCTCCACCGCCGCCAAACCACCACCAAAATCCTACAATCATGTCCTCCATCACGAATCCCAGCCTCTACGCCCCTGCGATCAAGCTCAACAGGTACAGGTGAGTTGTTCTCGCAGAACAAAACTGTTCTGTTGGTAAAGGGATAGATAGCGGGCTTGCTCATGTTTTATTGGGACAAAACTGTTCTCTTCATTTTGCTTCTAATCGTTTCTTTGTTCTGCTAATTTGATATCTGTGTGTTGTGAGAGGTATCAAAGGTTTGGATTTTGTGCATCGGGGGACTGTATGGAATGGAGACTCATTATTTGGGGAAGGGGAAGAGGACACATTGTATCATCAATGTTATGTATGTATAAATGTACATTTGTGCTTAATTATTATAGTTTTATTATAGATTAATCAAATTAATCAAAGTCAATATAGTTTATAGGTTTATTAAGGATTTAGTATTTCTTTTGGGATTGATTTTGATTACCAAGTTGTTGTTCCTTTTCTTTTTACATTTATCTCGCTCTTTGTACCAGCTTGATTTTATTGATAAACTTTGACCTTCCAATATGCTGTTTATAATGCTTCAATCCCAGTTTCTTGATCTGTAGAAATCATTAAACTGATTGGAGAAAAATTTACAGGTCATGATATTCAAGTAGTGGTACGATTGCCAAGGATGTCATTGGAAATTATGTATTTGCCGAGCAGTGGCTCAAGACACATGGACCTTGGGACCGTACACAAAAGGATTGCAGGTCACTGTAGAGCTTTTTAGTGTTTAGTGTTCTCATAGATCAACAAGTGGCAAATGTTTTACTTGAAATATTGAAAGCAATGGTGTTAGATATAAAATCATTCTTGAGCTTTAACCTAACCAAAAAAAAAAAAAGGAATGCTTAATTGTCAAATCTGAAATTTGCTTCTCATATATTGTGCAATTCGGGTTCTTTGATATTTTCTCTTGGGGTTTTAAGTCTTATTGTTGCTAATGTTTTTGTGCACTTGAATCAAGGTTGTGTTCCTTCCCTACTCTATATCCCTATTGTGTCCAACGTTGTCATCTATTTCAGGCAAGAACCCATCTCTCACGTGGGACAGATTAGTTTTCAACAAGTTAAAGGCAAAAGATGAGTAGACTTTAACATAAGGAAAGTGGAGAAACAAGCAGAAAAGTTGGAGAAGGATTTGATAGTAAAAGAACTTTAAACACTTGATGTGCTTGAAGAACTACGAGTTGCCAAAAGGTAGTTCACCTAATCCACCTCTTTTATGCCCTGCTATGTTTAGTTAATATTAATTAAGCAGTTTACCAAGGTTTTTCATGAAGAACTATATAAATAGAATAATCAATTTTATAAAGACTTCTTTCATCTAGAGCATCTGTTACTTTGTCAAACTTACATGTCAATATCTTCTTAATAGTGATATGAATAGTGAGATTAATATGCCATCAGAGTTGAGCAGCCACTTTTGATGGATCAAAGATTTAAAGCCTTAATATAGTATCATTCTTTATTTGCATTACAAGCTAGAGGCAACCTCAAATAGATTTGGAATATCTGGGATTCACATATGCTTATCATAAAAAAAACATGAAAGTAGTCCATAAAATTAGAACACTAGGCAGTACCGCCCTCAACCCAGTAAAACCATCAACACAATCATTAGAGTTTGAATATTAAGTTCAGTTGTAGAACAAGCTAAACCAAGGCATGTGAAAATAGAAAATTTGCTGCATCAAACATTTGTCTGTACCAACTTTAAAGTGCGTTTAGTAGTCAATGACTTCAAAATATTGAATGAGTTGATAATGTGTCTATTACTTTAACATTTAGTAATGGGTATAGTTTGTTTTCAAAGTCTATTACAAGGCTGGATGGCAGACGAGTTTCTGATGGAGATGGCTCTATCCTTATTTTTCTTTGGTTGAATGGTAATTTTGAGGGGAAAAATCCGGAAAGTTTTAAAATTCTGATTTTGGGCTTTTGAAAATGAAGCTAAGAATTAGAGTGATCAATTACGGGCATTGCAAGAGATTTTCAATAGTTGAAGCAAATTTGACCTTTGTGCAGCATGCTCATTTGTTAGATCAAATCAATAACTGAGCCAGTTGATTTTTTCCCATCTATGAAATGTAATTTGAGGAGTTAAATTGCTTCATGTTTCTTTACAGTGTGTTTGATTCGGTTGATCTTACAGAGTATGTTAATCTGGTCCATTGCACACTTAATTATCAGATATCTCACTGTGCTTGTGACACCCTAAACTCGGGTCATCACATGGTTACCCGTTTGAGGAAATAAAACTTAATTTGCTGGTTGCTTTCGAAAAATAATGTTTTCTCAACGTTTATCTCTTCAAAATATGGTGATAATTTTTTTTTCCTTTTTAACCTCATAACCACAACAACGTAACCAAATCACACTTAATCACATAATGTATATAAGTCCTCCAACTATACTGCCTCATATGTTTTCTCACATAAATCATAATCAACTTATTTCTCAAAACATAGCATTACCTAAGTTGGTCATAACTAACGGACACTACAACCGACAAAAGCAGCACCAGCATGCCTCGAACTAGACAGCCTTCTTCTTCTTGTAGAGATCATACCCCTTGTACAACTCTGATATGGTTGTAAGGGTGAGATGCCAATATATGGATTTATCACCATAACTAAATGCACCACACAAAAGAATGCACATACACATATACATGTCTATAACAACGTACTCATTCATATTATATCACATCGTTTATCAATGGGTTTCACACCCCAAACATCAACATTGGAAAACTATGCATGAACACTTCAACACATCTTCTAAACATTCATACCTAATCTCATGAGATATCTCCAACCTCTTGATGAGTTGATCAGACTCGATTG